>CM044562.2:3064670-3442170 GCA_024416835.2 Perccottus glenii
ACATTGAATAAATATGTAATTAAATAGTGTTAAATGTGTTATAAAATATAAAACTCAAGTAAAAAGAGACTGAGAATTCTAAAGTGTTGGGATAAAAGATTTTGAATATCGATTTGTTTTACAATCTGGTAAAACATAGCAACGTCCCAATGCAACAAAGAGAATTCACATTTTAGGACATGTCCAGATGAAGACTTGTGCTGCTCTTCTGGACAATCTGTTTGTTGCAGAAAGAGTCCGTCTGCTGCACTTCCGCCTGTTCTTAGACTTTCTTTGGTAAATACTTTGGCCTTTTGAACCTGTCGCCTTTACCTTCTTGAGCTTCTGTCAACCTGCCTTTGTTATCGAGTTTGGTGCACCCCATCAACACAGTGAGTTTCTTCAGTCTAGAACTGTTGTGATTGTGACTGATCTGTTATTTGAATACAAATAAAGACTGTGAGACGACATATTGCTGTGGGCTGCATCTAATGATGAGCACATTTTCTTTAAACCAATAGTGACCACATGGTAAGTCCTTAGTTTTGTATAATCATCCACAACTTATTACTTTTCATTTAATAAATAAATTTGTTATCAATTTTGACTAATTCATTTGGATAGATATTACATTTATGTATAAAGTTAAACACATCCATTCAAGAGAAACTATCCAATATTTTCAAATAACTTAGAAATTAACCTTGTGCTTTAGGTATCCGATTGGTCATCTACTAAATACAAACCAGTATTATCAAAGCCATTATGAAAAGGTAAAGGTCTAATCCATTACTTTGTTACAATGGCGGTTAATAGCTTAACAGTGATCTCTAGATCAGGGTTTTTCAAACTTTTTGTGTGTGTCGACCACTATTTGTAATCAAAAAATTTTGCGGACCACCTCATAACACACATAATAAAATGTCTACACACAGTCTTACCTGAATTAATGCGCACCTCTAAATAGGCTTACTAGCACTACTATAACCAGTCATCACATCAGTGTGCAACAGGCTTGTTAAAAGAAAGTTTACTGCACACAACGGCTGCCTCTTTTCTCTTCAGAGAACCTGTTGCTATCCACCGATCCATAACGACACTGAACTTGAACGTCACGGCCGAACACCACTGGCCTATTTTAGTAATCGCACAATAACTTGACAATTTAATGCAAATGTTATATCAATATAGGCCTACATATTCTTTTTTTTTTTTTTTTAATGGGAATTTCCTGGTAAAATGAAGGTAAAATATTATTTTATTTTGCCTTTCCACGGACCACCTGCAGTACCCTCACGGACCGCTAGTGGTCCGCGGACCACAGTTTGGGAATGACTGCTCTAGATAACAACCACCGAGACTCAACTGAGCTGTAAAACTCCTACAGGTCAAAGTCTCAAGAGTAAGCACTGAGTCTCGAGTAAGAATGACTGAACTATAGAGTAGCTACTGCTCGTGTCTCGGGGACTGTCAGGTTTTAGAGCCATCACTCAACTTTGTTCAAGAAGAATTTGGATAGAGAGGCGGGACTAAAGGAAAGAAACCAGGCGCTGCAGTTACTAATCTAATAAAATTGGGTGAACTTTTTTATGCATTTATAGGTAATGTTGTTTACTGGTAGAAAAAAAAAAGGGTAAAATAGGTTAAATCTATCTTTTCCATTGATGTAAATAGATTATTTAAAATAATTGGACAAATAATACACTACCAGTTTGGCTTAAATTTACTACCCTCTTTTTATGGTGTAGTTATTTAACTTTTACAGGTGTTAAAAAGTTCTAATGATGACAACTTTTTGTGCTGCTGAAATAATCACTTTTAGTTTTATTTTGAAGGAGGCTTTACCTAAACCTAAATAACATTACATAGAAACTGGAAATGAAAGTGAAGGGATTCCAGACCAATGTCATGGACTGGAGCTGTTTTTGTGTCGACGCTCTGAGGCTGCCTTTTGTTCTCAATGTCAAATGAAGCACAAAATCAACCATGAAATCAAACCTATTTCCTGTTTCTTTCATGCCTTCAACAGTCCGTCATGTGACCGTCTCCCCTTTCACCTGCCGTCACCATCATTTCCACTGCTATTGTCCTGTCACTATTCTGTTTTCTCTCTTTTAATCAGTCCATCCTTCATTCTTCTTATCTGCCTCCTAAATGTCTGCAGGGTCCTAGAGAGAGCGCTTATGAAAGGGTATCAAAGACCGACACAGACACATCAGCAGCTGCTCACCACTGACAGTCACTATGAATTAATGCAGCAATAAAGCACAAGTCAATCGGTCAGGCCAGGTGATTCTCAGGCACTGGTTAGTCTCAAGCCTTTGAGTGACTTTTTCCAATCACATAAGATAACTACATGTCTCAAAAGTTTATATGAAACAAACATACAACAAAGCAGAATAGCGTCTTTTCATTAATAGATCCATATTTTTCTCACAGATTTCAGCAATAAACATGCTCATTACACTTCCGTGTTTGCAGATATTTTAATATATATTAAAAAGATTTGTGGCAGGTCAACAGTATGTTACCTGAGAGGAGGCAGATTAAGCACAACGGCAGAATTAGGATTATATTCTGTCCTACTTTCTGTGCAGTCATGCAACACTGAACTGACTGTACAATAAAAGGGTTCTGTTCATGCCCTAAATACAATACCTGCTGAAATGAGAGATTAGTTTCATTTTAATCCATGGGTTTTACAAAGAAAAACCGGCAAAATATTTACTAAATATACACAGAAAAGTAATACTCTGTTTAAAGCATTGTTTAAAGCTTAAGCAACAATTTTATCTATATTTTACATTAGTTCAATTTAATGTCAGCCCTGCAACTAACTGACCGTTGTCCAGGGTGTACCCTACCCACTGAGCTACCTACTGGGCGGCAGTACCTCAGTGGGTAGAGCGGCTGTCACTTCGACCGGCGGGTGGGCGGTTCGAGCCCCGCTCGAAACATCCCAAAACACCATAACATCCCACTCTCCCCTACATACTATCGTTGTGTCCTTGAGCAAAACACAAACCGCAAACCTACATTGCCTCCATAGAGTGTTCTGTAACACTGGTATTTAGCTTACTGTACGTAAAGCGCTTTGAGTGCCTACTGCAGTAGGTGGGAAAGCGCTATAAAATAAAGATTATTATATATATTATTATATTATATTACCCTGCATCAGGCATGAAATTTAGACAATAGACCTTGCATTTCTTTCACCTTATACACCATTTGGGTGGGACACCATTTTGTCCCAAACCAACCAAACAGATCTGCACAAGTTCTTTACAACAGGTTCCTTGACTCCTTGAAGCTGTGATCCAAGGTCATCTCATTTAAGATAGCCTTTTTTTAAGACTGTTGTCCTTGAGTTAAAGAAAAACACAATCTTTTTTTTGTGATTTTGTGACATATCCTGTAAATACCATGGTTCAAAGACTTGCAAAGTACATCTAAACTGTAAGCCACCTGAGAGGGGAGGGGCTTAAAGGGGCTTCTACATTCAAACAATACAGATGGTAAGGCTATAACAATCAATCTGGTGCACAGAACTCAAATACAAAAAGTGAGGTGGACACAATCTATTCATCTACACAATTGCAGATGGAATACATAGTGAACGGTCAAACTTCAAGGTTCCTCTGTCCAAGTCTATCATTAAATATTAAATTCTATACATTAAAAAGCTTGCTATTGCTTTATATAGATCCATATTCCCACTTGAATTGGGCTGAAAGCTTCCCATTCCCGGGTGATTTTTGCAGTACTTTTTCGTTGATTGCCTCTTAGCCTTCGCAGTATTGCCACCACCCACCAGAAACAATATTATTGATTTTTCCAGTGAGTCTTCCCACTAACACCTCTTTCAATGCCCTTCAAAATGAAGAAGTTAACCTGCAGCAATCAATTCATTTGTTAATTAATGAAAACTAGAGGCTTTTTCTGCACGTTAGCATCGACTCTCAGCTCACACCGCTCTCGTTCCTCTCTTTGGGGCTCCGTATTAAAAAAGTCTCCCGCTCAATTGTAATTTCATCTCTGATCTCTTTCTCAGCATTGATTTTCATACCTCCCTGTTTGCCGCAAAGTGATATTGAGAGAGGGGACTGGTATGGAGATGGCCATTGATTCAGAATAAAAGAACAAAATGAAGAAGGGGGTGGTGATTGAAATATAGAGAAGTGGAAAGTGCGACAGAAAGTGGGATTGGATTAGGTCTATGAGATGTTATAACACCGACTGGTCCTTCCCTTTTCTGCTTCAGCTTTAAGGACTTCATCAGAAGAACATTTAAAGTGATTAGGCCAAAGTGGCTGACAGGGTTTGGTGCAGACTGGACTGTTTTTTTAGTCAGAGCTCCAACACATCAGTCCCAGGACTTATTCTCAACAGCATTTTCTTATTAAAACATATTGTTTAGTTATTTATTCATCAGGGTCCATATTACCTGCTGTTATTCTGTCTATACCTCTCTGCTTTGATTTAGATGGCATGTGTAGATTTTAGCATTATTGCGGGTAGCTGGCATCTGCAATTACAAACCTCTCACTCCTTTATAGAGCATGTGAACAGCTATGATAGCCCTACTGGGACAGAAACAGGTCAACGTTTAGTTTTTAAATGTCTTTTAACCTTTAGGAAGAATGTGTGATCAAATAGAAAGAAGAGTGCTTTTCCTCGAGCACTGTTTACAAATACATTGTAATGGAAATAAAATGGCTCCCTTTTCGGTTCTATGGGCCTTTAAATGTCTATTTATCCAAGATATACAAATGCAAATACTGTTATTTTGATGTTACACTACTCTTTTAATCCCACCTGACCAATCATAAACATTTAGTTAAAATGGGGCTTTAAGCATTGCTCGGTTTTTCTGATTGATTATATGTTTTTCAAATCTCGTTGGGCCCTGCAAATAAAGGAACTGCCCTCTCAATTGTGATTGGTTGTAGGTGTCTTTGTTCCTCCTCAAAGTCAAAGCGAGAGAAACCAGACTAATTCTTTGTATGGAATAGAAAAATAATTAGGATGACTGGCCTGGCCAACCACTATCACCTCATTTAATCAAAACAAAAGCAGAAAGACAGCTTGTTATATCACCTTTTGCCACTAGATGGAGTCACAAGGAGAGACTGTTAAAAGATTGTCTTGGTGCGAAAAGACAGGTGTACTAAAAGCAATTGAAAAAAAAAACTGTCAATTTTTGAAAGTTTTGAAGTTTTTTGAAATATTGCTTTAAATGTTGCATGTAAAAATAGATTTGGAAGAAATGGAAAAAGTATTAAACCTTAACCGAAATAGGGAAGATTTCATGTCACCCATTGATATTTTAAAACAGGCTTCATCTTCCACTTCCTAAACATTATACAGTTGACCAGTTTTTCATCGATACAGCTTTGACATTATGTATTTAGCTTGACTTTGTGCCTGTACTTTCAATTTATTCATCTCTTCCATTTATCATATTATTAGTAGTATTATTTTCATTTCTGGTCCGACCTTCTTTGCTTCACTTCCAGATCTTTTCTCCGACACATCTGAACAAGAAAGAGGAATAAACAGGAGGAAAAAGAAAATCATCATGACCATCTCCTCTTTCCATTTCTTGTTTCTCCTGGTTTTTAATGCTTCTCCGTCCTGGTGTTTTTCCCGGCGAGAGGGTCGACAGTTACACCAGAGCGGGTCATATGGTTCAAACTGAGATGGTGAGATTGTCTTTTTGAGTGCCGTGGGCGTCTTTAACCTCTCTGCAGCCTTCGGAGGGTTGTGTAAGTCAACTTCCTTGACCCTGAGGTCAAAGAAAATATACTTTTTTTTATTACTTTTCTTTTCTCGATATTGGTGTGTGTATAATTGAGATATTAGAAAACACATTTAATTGAAGTGAAAGTGGGTCACCTGCACAGTCTGTGGGCTATTACATGTTATTTTACACAATTAGGCTTGAGGCTTATCAAAATGACCCCACTACTGCTTCACTGTGCACATTACTGAGAACTGTGTTACGTTAAAGCAAGGTCTAACTGCATGTACTGGAAATCTTTTAATTTTACAGTTCTTTTAAAAAAGGATTGCCAGACAAAGTTCATCTTTTAGTTTATCATCTCTCCAATATGTTAAATTTTCTTTTGATAATAAAGTTGGTACATATTTAGGCTTTTATCAGAGAAAATGAATAAACAGACTGGCAAAGAAGTGACAACAAGCTATCATTATTATTTAATGGCATTGCATTTGGCATCAGGAACTCTAAATGCACCATTAAACTCTTGTTTTGAAATTTGCCAAATGCACTGTAAAATGAACGACGACAGGAGATATCAAAAGAACTGTTCACTGTCAGTTCTATACATTATAACTATAAACATTGTTTTATAAAATAGTCAAAACACTTGTGTCTGTGTGAGCAACATCTGAGAGTTGTCTGCTCTCAATTCTTCTCATATCTGCAGAATTATGTACCATGCAGCTGACTTATTTATTCAACAGATTTAAAGCATTTATTGTCATGCTAAGTAAGGAAACTGTTAAATGACATTCTTCAGTGGTCTCACATTAAATGCTTTAATAAAGACATAAAATTGGAGCATAGGAGTATTTAAACAATAGAAAACTAATTATGTGCATTAGTGTGCTAAGGTGCATCATCAATGGTTTGTGAATCGAAGATGGAATACATTTTACACAGGAGTTGTTATTTATGCAGTTGGAACAGATGGAGGCTAAAAAGAGCAGAAAGTGCTTGGCCTCCACGGTGCGGATACCTGGGTTGCATTTCTTCCTAAAATGACTCTCAAACAATGTTATTCTTGTCAAAACACAGTTTATCAGGTGAGTTATCAGTCCATTAGACACCACTGGTGTTGGAAATGTGGTGATGGAACAGCTCTGTTTTCTGAAAATCAAGTTTAATTCACACAAACAAGCCTGGGCTGGGCTCTGTTTTATTTCAATTTCCAAAAGTTACATTGAATTTGGATATACAGTCTTAAGAATAACAAAAGTATCTTCCACTGGTCAGACTGTGCCACAGACATTTTAGATGCACCACGATGTTATTTAAGGTTGACTTCTGGCTGTAAGTACGTAACCACTGCAGTGCTGTGTGGAGGAGCTTCTCTGTTAGTATTTTCTATAGATATCATTGGAGGCTGGTCTATAGTAAGAATAAAGCACGCGGGAAGAAGCATGACTCACTTAAGCAGCTTTTAGGCCAAAAGCTATATAAAATTCACATTTATGATATTATAAACCTGATGCTATCCTCTTACCTTTCAATCAATAATACATTTTCTCTGATGTAAATAGTACACTTTGTAGTCGCAGGTCTAATGGATGTACATGGAACAGACAATACTTTCGACAAACAAGTGACCTGAGGCTGGTCTTTAACTGACCCTAATGATTCTTAAAATTTTATCAAACTGATTCCCAGCTTTTTTGTGGACTGTGTACTGGAGGATTTTTTTTGTTGGTTATTAATAAAAGTGAATGACACCTGTTTAAAATACATTAATATTTAAAGTGATGTATTTCCTGTCAGTGAGGATCTAAAGACGTGTAAACACACCTGTACATAAACTATTTCTTTATTTGAATCATGATTACATTGCAAGGTAGTCATTTCTCAAACAGCAAAACATATTTTAGATTTTACTGGGGCTTTTATTAATAATGCAAGCTTTAAGGCAACCCCAGCCTTACCTGATATTTTCTGCCAATAACTATAAACAAAGCTTGTATTAGTCGTTTATTGTGCCCCGTGGCCTGTGCTGTTTTCTGGGAACTCTTTACAAGCAGAGTTATTAGAGAAGAAAACCAGACGATGTGGCTGTCAGACAGACAGACAGCCACGTTCACTGAAAGCCATTAGGACTTTAAGATGAGGCCATAAAACTATCTATAGCTGCTGTATTACTGGACGTCCCATCTCTGTCGGTCAGTCCACCCCTCTGACGTTGGTGTGGTCCTCTGTGGGAAGCAGCAGTATCACCGCGGGGCCTGATAATTACTGCATTATTATCTCTGTACGTCCAGAATGAATTTCATCCCAGTGGAAATGGCCTTGTAAGTGATTTTCCACAGCCGCTCTTATGGGAGGGGGAAACTCAGACCCCTAGGGCGCTCCACTAATTATTTTTCAATCCGTAAAATCACCGGCAGAAGTCTGACTCATGCTGTAATTACTCCACAATACGAACAGAATATTAGTATTTTTTTCTCTTGCTTATTTTAAATTCATTTTGAGAAAAGGCAAAAACGAAAGGCAGCTTCAGGATGTAATTGTGTCTGTTTCGTTTGAGGTAAGCCTTAATGATACATCATGTATTAAGGCAAAGACGTTGAACATTATTGAACTGTTTGAAAGTAAAACACTTTGATCAGCTCAAAGTTTTTTAAGTGTTAAAACCTGTTTAGGAGTTTGTAAGTGTTGCAATGAGGTAAACAAACCAGTCAATTAACTATGGCTCCAAGCAAAAACCAGGCCCTAAAGATGACCGTTAATTAAAAAAAAGGCAAACAAAAACCTGGACTGATGGGAAGGTAGTCTCAATCTCTTGGAAAGGGAAGAGCCTTGCCTGGAACCCATATGCACATTGGAAAGGGGACAGGCCCATGGTCGTAATTGTCAAGGATTATGGGTATATTCAACCCACAGGAGCAAACTGAGAAGACCATGAAGATGGGGTCCAGGCAATGCATCTCAGGGCTGTCTCCATCTCCTGATTCAGGAGTTCTGTCTGGCTGTGGGTGGAACCCTGAATTAAAGCTAAAAAACCCAAATGGTGGTTGATGAGAGGGCTTCTGTTGACAACACACTGGACAAGCAGTGCCTTACATATGGACATCCTCTTCCAAATTAGGCCACCAGAAGGAGACCTTGGGGGATGTGAGTGATGTCAATGGGGCAGCCAGAGAACCATACCCACAAATAAAGCATCTGTCGAAGGTGGCAAACCCCAGGAAATGTTGCAGTTGTTCACGATTGCAGGGTGTTGGCCAATCTTTAACAGGAGAGAGGGTCTATTTGGATCTGAATCTGAGAGACAATGTAGCTGAGTAACAAGATGGTCGGGACGTGGAACTTGCCCTTCTCTAACAAAAAGTAAGTTTTCAAGCAGACCCTGAAGGACACACTGGACATAATGAATGTGCTCTTTAACATCTTTGGAAAAGATGAGGATGTTGTCATGGTTGACTAACACAAATCTGTCGAGCATGTTTTGCAGGATGTCGTTGACCAGGTTCTGGAGGACGACAGGGGCGTTAGTCAGACCAAAGGACCGGATGGGGTGCTGTCTTCCTCAATGCTGGAGCCAAGCCGGAGACTGGAGCAGAGCGGGAGTGCCCAGTCAAAGACTGGAGCTGTGGACTGGCACCGAGCACCGGGCCGAGCCGGAGAGCTGAGTGGTGGACTAGAGTTGAGGACCGCAGCCAAGCTGAAGAGCCAGGTCAAGGACTAGGGGCGAGCTGAAACCGAGCCGAGGACTTGAGCTGGAGCCAAGTCGTGGACAGGTAGGTACTCAAATGATAAGGAAAGACAAGGCACAGAGAGGTTAGTCCAATAACCAGGAATTGCATGAGCTGGATGTTCAAATGAGCACCGATGAATGAACTGGCAGAGAAGGTGGGCTGAGACCATTTAAATCCTGAACTGATAACAACAGTCTACAGGTGTGTGGACAGATGGGAGTGATTAGGGAAAGAGTGAGAGAAAAGGTGGAGTGGTTTGCAAGGATCCTGACTAACATTGTGTTTTGAGGCCCCTGCTTTTCTAGAAACACCTCTAACTCTAAACTGTTTAGCTTTGTCTAATACATTTTAAATTTAAAATGCTGAATTTTCACATAATATCTCTTTAGGAATGGTACAAAGGTGACTTCTCTTGCATTTTGGTAGAAGGACAAAAGTATTCCCAGGTATTCAATAAGGGTGATGCGGACATCTGACTCGCCTGGTTCGTTGTCATGATTATCAGTGGCATGGCTGACGTATCTTTGGATCATCTGAACGTTGTGGCACAAAAGGTGCATGTTTCAAAAGTGGACAGCCGTTCACAGACAGACATTTACAGGCTGCCTATGGTCAATGAATGTGAGTGTACAAAGAGTCACCCGTTCACCTGATCATGCATGTCTTTGAACGGTGGGAGAAGGCTGATGACTAGGACTGATCTTTCAACCACCAGTCTCCACCTCTGCACTTTCCAAATTAGCAGTTCAAAAACACTTATCTAACACTGTATTAAAATTAAAACAGCGTGAACCTTGTGGAATTCATAAAGCTGTTACAATATTTTTTGATTCCTTTTGAGACAATGGCACTTTTTTTTCTCTCCATTGACAGTTAAGCCGCCATCATTTAGACCTCATTTGGTCTGCTCTCCAGCTGCGTGGTCCACAACAAGTTGGGCTTGTGGCTGTGGCTTGATTAACAGTGATTATTGTAATAGTGGCCTTCAAATGAGCTCCATAACAGGGCCAGGTGTTCAGACAGGTGCCCTCCTCAGTCATTCACTAATGTGTTCAAATGTGTGTCTCTCAAGTTTCGGACTAGAGCAGGTACTTAGTTTGTCGTTCATTCTCAATTACTGTTGGTTTTTATGATTATTGAAGCTGTTTATTTGCAGAAAAGCAGTGGGATATGGCAGGTTCAGGAGTAACCAGAATAACACAATATGGTTCCTTTGCAAGACCTCGGAATAAACATTTTTCGGTTGTACAAGAGGCATTTGCTGAGGAGTAGAGATAAAAATAGAGCCATACAAAAACTAAATCATCTGTGTTTTGACATCTGTTTCTACCTTTCCCTTTCTCTGTTTGCTCTTGTTCTCTTGTTTGGTCTAAAAGTCCGAATTAGCACCAAACAAACACTACAAACTAACCGGACTTGCTTGTGTTTTGAAAAGTCCAGACATTGCAGGTGTGAAAACTTTGATAGTAATGACAATGACACAGGTCATTGTGTCAAATGTCTGCTAATGAAGCTTGTAAAACAACTCTATTGTAAAAAGTAACATACAGCTCATTATTTAGTCTGCTTCTCCAAATCTATGCCCCAGGAAAAGAAAGGTCGTATAAATGTCTTTAGAAGGTGTTCTCTTTTGTTCTTGCTCTTGTGTTTTGTGCCTGTGATTATTTTTCTACTTTGCTCCCAACATCCATACATCATAAGTTTGGACAGCAACAGAAATGAAGTATGCACAAAGAGAAAGTGCTCTGTGTGGGGAGCTGGGAGTGTGAGGTTGTTGTACGGCAGGCCACTGACTACCATCTCTAGGGTCACGGCTGGGTAATTAGTTTTGCAGTAAATGCCCGGTGAGGTCAGTGTTGCCTGTAATCCCTTTCCTGTTACAACCTCTAATCTCTTTATAAAGCCTCCACCCTCCTGCTTATGGTCCCAAAAGCAATACAAGTAAGCATACTATATTTCAAAACATTGGTTTAAGTCTCAACAGAGCAGAATAATGTACATAAACAAAAGCCTTTTACACAACTGCTAAGTTTTCCGGCAATGCTTATTTGCGCCATTAATACCAAAGCCGTCTTGACCTGTGTCACCTCTGAGATGACCCTTTTAACACCCCTCAGGCCAGCACTGCACCTGTTAGGACAGGTTGAGACAGGAATACACCACAGTAAAATATCTAAATCCATCCATATTTTTCTGCGGATCCAGTGGGTCACAAGGGCAGCAGTCTAAGCAGAGATGCTTAGAATTAAAAGCCATTCCCAGGCCAACTGAGAAACTAATTTCTATAGAAATACAGTATTTAAAAACAACATGCCTTTTTATTATACATCAAAAATGTCAAAACGTGATTCAGATACCCAGGGTTGCTCACAGAACTGATGGGGCCATGGACAGCCCTGTATAACTGTACTAGCACCCCTGCAGATACCCCTCTACTAATTTAATTGTCAGTTTCATATTTCTTTTCACCTCTAGTATATCCATCTGTTGTTATGATGTTGTCGTCCAAGTGGCACATTACAGAGCATCACGGACATCATGCAGCATTATAAAACTTCATTATTATGCAACAGGGCTATTTTTTAACATCCACACGTCCTCTTCTCTGACAGCTCCAACTGTAAAACATTATCACAAAGACGGGACCATCTGTGCACATATCAGCAGACACTATCAGTTTTCACTTAAAGCCAACAGATGGAGTACAGTTATATAAACAGACAGTGGCTTACGGGCTGTGTTCGCAGCTGAATATGGTTCCAGTCTGATGTGTCTCTGTCATGTTTAGTGATCACAGAGGCACTATTAGATTTGAAATGTTGAAGACAAGCTATTAACTATAACTATTATACACTTTTCACACTGTGCCAGTTCAAGTTTCCAAAATGCAAACTGACCAAATATTTAATGGTTCCACCTTTGCTGTGTTTTTTTATTTATATTGAACTTGTTGCTTGACATTTATGTTATGCTTTACTGTTTCTCAATATTTACATATGGCATTAATGTTCTAAATATTTTGAGATTTTGGTCTGTACCTTAACTAGTTTGGGGTAAATGTTATAACGTTTACAAATACATTAGGACTGCTTTCTATTCTAGGGCTGTTCACATGTTCACATATGACAGTATGTACTTCATTATTGTTGTCTGTGAAGGTTCTCATTCATCCTGATCATCTTGAAAAGGTTGAAGCAAAGGCATGTGACTTAGTTTTTTTTGAGAATTATTAATATCACAGATGGGAAAAGTAGAGAAGAAATCTGCAAGTGATGCTCCGTTTAAATCAGGTAGCACAGATATAACTTCTGGAAAATGAAAAAGGCTCTAATTTGTTTAAGATTTGCAGTTATTAAAATATGGTCAATGCAATTGGATTAGGATGAACTCTACATCAGCTTTGGTTTTCTTTTGAGTTTCCAGCTAACAGCATCATTAAGTTTACTTTTAACGTCTAAACCGCCAAAAACATCCAATTATAAGAAACATCCTCTTTACTCCACTCTTCAAATGATCAATAAACACTGCTCTTTGAAAATTTGAAACGCTGTGATAAAAAGCAGACTTGAGACATTAATTTCCACTTGTAACGTTTAGATTACTATGGAAGACTGCTACAGCACAGAGTATTTTTTGGCTACAGAAGCTGGTGTTACTGTGAGACCGCCAAAGGTGCAGTGTTTCACCATGAGCTGATAAAAGACAGTGTCTTTGTTTGCAGACCTTTGCTCCCAGCTGAAGCTTTCAGAGCAATCAATATTTGATAAAGGCAGAGTGGGGACATAAAAAGATGTAGCGCACGTCCAGTGGCTGCTCTGTGAGGAGTCGCGGCTCCTTTTATCACAGGGTGTTTCAGCTCACAGTGGCCCAGGAGCACAGCAGAGCGCTTTAGACGGTCACTGACAGGGGCCTGAGACGGTTTGTCTGTTTCTGAGGAAATACAGATGCAAACTACAATAAAACCTACTAATATGTGTTAATATGACTTTTTAGGCAAATGTGAAAATTTTAGGCATAATGAAATCAAGCTAATGCACCTCCACATATTCACTTAAAGCCTCATACAAACATTATTTTAAGAGCAATTTTAATGTTGATTATGAATTTTAGTGGGTTTTCATTTGTAAACTCTAAAGGTAAATGTCGTCAACTTAACATTAATATCAGTCGGAGTATCCATTTTAAAACTCCTCCTTTAAAAAAAAAAAAAAATCATTCAAGCTAAATTACTCATTTGCTAAAAATCTGCGGGCATGCTATATTTGTTGTAATACATAAACTTAGGGAAGAATTTTTCACATGATTCCCCCAATTTCATGCAAGATGGATTAGTTTGGATCCGTCACCATTTTAAACTTTATTATTAGTATCCCATGTGGTGATCTATATGTTGTAATTACTTCTGTACTCTAAACTACATGGTAAGGGATTACATTTATTTGTATAAATCACATTGATACACTTTTAAGACACAAATATTGGCCTTGCAGCACGTTATACAAGAATGTGGCAGCATGGACGTGAGGGGCACGACGGGTTGTTGAGGGGATAGAGGCAAATCTGACCAAATCAAGTTAAAGAAAAAGTTAAAAAATAACTCTATCAGACATTTGTGCGACGATAACCTGTTAAAAATTAGATCTTTGAAAGAGATCTCTTTTTCTTGTTGTTTACAGATGAACAGTATATTTTATAAGAAAAAAAGCCACTGTTGGTGACTTTAGTTTCTTTGTAATGAAAAGATCAAAGGAAAGTGAGTAAAACCATCTCATTATGTGAAAAATGTACTGTTGTACTGAGCAAACTAGGCCTTTAAAAGGTATTCAAGTTCACACTGGTGACAGTTTAATGTCAAACTGGTCACCACTGACACACCTCCAACACGATGCCCATTTTTATTTCCTTTTATCAAATATGTACAGGTGTGTTTTTGAATGGTCTTTACGAGAAAATCATGAAGTTCTCATTGTCATTACTTCCTCTTAGCCTTGTCTGTTTAAAGTCAAAAGACGTGAACATACCTAACATTTCCTCTTCTTTAGTACCATTTTACTAAAGGTAGTTTGTTAAAAAACTGTGGGCCGCTGTGAGACAGTTATATGAAGGCTTTTGCTCCTCATCACTTTGTTGTAAGTACATTTTTATTTCTCCTTCCTGCCTGTTGAGTCTGTGACACGACAACAATGCTAACAAACAGTTGTTGAGGTGAACTGTGGGTGAATGTGTTGTGTCTAATTAAAAGTAAGTAATTTATTCCCTGCTCGCCTGCTGTTTCATCTTATGTAACCACTGCTATCGAGTAATTAAATGATAACCCATCTTTTTTTTAGGTCAATATTTTCCTGCTTCATTTCTAATAGAAATTTGTGCAAATAAAGACAGACCTAAACAATGCCCTCCATGTTTTATTCATATAGAGCTATAGCCTAAAGTAAATTTGTCCCATTCACAAGGTACATATAAGATATCTGTCGTGTGCTGCAAATTATTGTAATGAGGTTTATGTTTATGTCTCGTTGCCTCAAGAAATGTATGCAACAACAACAACATCATAAGTAGCTGTTAATGTTACACTGATGCATGCTTTAAAGTTATAATAAGCAGGAATTCAAATTACAAATGAAAAGGTTTATACAATGAAATCTTTTTGTTACACATTTATGTTGCTCAAAAACAAAGCAGATGTCAATGTGTCTGTCGACTAACTTCCTGTTATTCCTTTGTTTAAATCAGAGGGATGTTTGAATCACAGGAAAAAAGAAAATACTATACAGCAGGTGTCGAAAGACAAAATAAACCTGGATTTTACTTATACCTGATGATGAGCACTAAAACAGTAGTGTAGGGTTTGTTTTAAAAATATCTTCTTGATAATCCCACAGCTTAAGCCTCTTTCATTTATGTGAACAAGGAAGTTCCAGAAAATAAATGGATGTATAAAATGTGAACCTTATGATAAATAAATAAAAAGACTGCTGACATCTGGCAAAGTTTAGGGAAAGATGGTGAGCTTTTATGTAAATAACATTTCAAAATCAGACAGATATAGATTTTTATCTTTCCTCTTAAAACAAATGGTCTGAAATGACACTTGCTCTTTTTACTTTTACTTCAAGAATCAACTTGGCACTTAACCTCAGGACATCCATGACAATGTCTGGCTTTAGATCAATGTCTTATATAATATATAATAAGGTACATCATTTGTGACAATTTAATAAGCAGTACCTTAATGTTCAGTGTACACATTTTATTCATTAAATTGTATTTGAGTGTTAATTCTGTGTTACACCTTGAGTCAGGAGTGGAAATCAGTTCAGTCCCACAATTTTTACAGGTAACCCTGACGACGAGTGGAAACATTACACAAGAGTCTGCGACCTCCAACAGCGCCATTTTATAACCCTTCTTATTGTAAAAAACAAAGTGCAGCAGAGTTGTTGATTTTAATCTCTGAACAGTCAGTGTGTAACAGTTTAGTGACAATCCTCTTCAAATCTCTACATTTCAATCATAATTTGTGACACAAACAATTCAAATGTTCTTTGCTCAATGTGACTCAAACGGTTAAAAAACAACTTCATATTTTGCAAACATAGTAAAAAGGTTTTGATCAATCACTGAGCATTTGTGACAAATGTACTTTAGTTTAGAAAAATGTTGGACTATTTCAAAAATTTAGCCAAAACTATGTAAATAGTTGAATATTAATATTTGAGGCAGGATTATATGGTACCGTTAATTAAACATGATTGTGTATATTAATTTTACTGCTTTTTCCTAATGGCAAAATTTATTTATAAAAAGGAATAAAAATAATAGGGAGGCCATGGCAGTGGTTAAAGCCTAATTTAGCCATTAGGGAGTTTGAAAGGTGAGCAGAGAAATTCAGACAGCAGAGACCCGTGCATGTTCCATCTGCAGCTTTTAATTTGAAAAGTGATGGCCCATTACACAAAATGATCCATTGTGGTTACCTTGATTACATTATGCACAGTCAACACCAGGCGGTTGTTGAATAAACAGCCAATCCTCTGCGGCTCCCTGCGCATCAAGCCAATCAGCTCTAATTTCACAAACGTACTTCTGCCTTGAGCCCAACTTTGTGTCACACAGCGAGCGAGTCCACAGTGTACCGCAAGCTCCCATCGTGACAAAGGATAAGAGCCAGATGAAAAAGAGGAGTACATTGTGTGATTTAATACAAGAGTACACTTAAAACATTATAGCTCTCATTTGTCATGCGTTTTAGAACTTAATAGCATTTATCAGCGAGGCTTTGACCTCTTCAGCCTCTGTCGCACTGTCACAGACAAAACAATGGGGTAATTAAGATTGTTGCCCTGTCCTAATGTGACTCAGATTTTTATTTTTAACACTGTCGCAAAATGGGCCAAAGGCGTAATGCCCGAGGGTCCCACACGACAGACGCAGTAATGTGTTTTAATCAGTCACTGTCCCTGAAGGAGATTCATTTGTCATTTAAAGGTTTGTGATGTTAAAATAAATATATGAAAAAGAAGTGGTGCTTACATTAACAGCCAAAAGGTGTTATAATAATCTCAGAGTAACAAAAGTGGCTTTAAAATAATGATCCATAAAAACAGACAGAATAAACGAATAGAAATTAAGATCAAGTTTTAACCTCTCCCCAAACCCACTCAAACACCTCTCATGATTATACATAACCCTGAGTTGCTATGGCAACAACAGAAATCAATGGCAAATCACACACTTGTAGATAATGTTATATTAAAAATACAATAACAAACATAATATAAACAGTGGTTGGCCTCAAAGGGAAGGTTACCTGTATGTGTAAAACTGCTCTTTATGGGTCTTTTGTTGGCCAATGTAGATGCATAAATACATTTACATTACATTTAGTCATTTAGCAGATGCTTTTATCCAAAGAGACTTACATTTACAGATGACACTTTCATTTAAAGCGACTTACATTAAGGTTCCAGTGTTACAGCTGGAACACCACTGGAGGCAAGGGTTAAGTGTCTTGCCCAAGGACACAACAACAGTGATGTCTACAGGTGATGACTATAATTGGAAAATGTACAAATCCATGTCCACAGTCAGCATAGCTACCAACTCCAATACCTTGTGTGGTAGTGGTTCAGTTGAGTATTGGAAAAAAAGTTTGGCTCAGAAAAGATTACCCTCAACTAAAGCAAGTAAGCTGCCCGTAGTCATAAATCAGAAGCCTTTTTATGTTTTTATTCTATGCCACCAATATTATCTAATGCATTACTTTCAAATGTGTAACCTATTTTTATGTTATTTATCCTTAAAACTATCTTAACTGTGCAATAATCTACATTCTAAAGACGAGAATTATATCCCTAGAATGTTGAATTAATATTTCATAACATCTCTCACAAATCACTGGAAGCTAGACTTGTTGGAGCCAACCCTCACTTCTGCCAGTGCCTATATGGATATGCTTTATTGGGAAAATGCATTATAGTCAAGGCCCATTAGATAGTCTCAATAAATACAATAATTATACACAATGTTTTCCCTCATTTTTCATCCATTCCTTTTTTCCAGCTCTATCCTTTTTGCTGCTCTCTTGCAGTTTTACCCACAAGTCTCCCCTGATGCAGCAAAATTAATTAGTGCTCATCCCATTAACTCAAGCCCTGCCGGAGAGGGAACAAGCTGAGGTGTGTGTTACTACGAGGACACTATGTACCAACCTGAACTCTTCCTTCTACCCCCTCAGGGGCAGACAGCTCATAAGAAGAGAAGAAATGGAGGAAAGAGTGTTACAAGGCAAAAAGAGAGAGTCCTCAACAGAATATGATGGAAAAGGCATAAAAAGTGTTTGACTTCTGACTAGAAACTTGCCCAATCTACAAATGTATATTAATTTCTTGCAAGACTACAGCATTTAATAGTGCGTTGGGAAAAGGTTTGTAGTAGTTTGATTACATGCTGTTTTTGTACATCTGCCCAGAAAAAACAACGAGTGAATAAACTGAGAAGTTTTTTGTATTTCTTAATTTTTTTTAATTTACCTTGTGGTTTTGTTTGGTCTCTTTTTGATGATTCTTAGCCTCGTGCCATTCCTTTTTACTTTGACACACCTGTAGGTCCCAGCCCAGTGTTTGGGCTGATCTAACCTATTTCTACCTGGTTTGATCATCGACAACAGCATGTCCCTGCAGGGCTACCGTAGCAATAACTGACAGAAAGACATTTACATTTAGTCATTTAACAGATGCTTTTATCCAAAGTGACTTACATTAAAGGTTCCATTCACCAGTGTTACAGCTGGAACACCACTGGAGGCAAGGTGGGTTAAGTGTCTTGCCCAAGGACACAACGACAGTATGAACCTCCCGGTTGAAGAACAATCGCTCTACCACTGAGCCACTGCGCCCCTAACTAATAAAGTTAGGCACCATGTCTACCAACCCCATCAGTTGGTTAGACATGGTGCTAAGATTTTTACAAGCAGAGTTTAGCTTCATTTGTTTCATGGCAAAATATTTATCAAGCTAGAAGGTAATAAATAAAGCTTAAAGTCGAGTCTGTCTCAGTGTTAGCAATTGTGTACCCCATGGCTCCATTTTGGTCCTATGCTTCTTTTTGATTATTGTACATGGTAATGATAAAAATAAAGGCACCGTTCTCAGATGACTTTTTTTGGTACAACAGTAATGCATTGTCATTTTTATTAATTCATAATACATTTTATACTTTACCTCTTTGCAACATTCTGTCCTAGCTTTGATAATTACCACACTTATGTCAGTGATTGCTTCTTAATGGTTCCTTGGTTTTGTTAAAGCAGCATTTTTCGACTATGACCCATGGGCAAAGTAAATGCACATTGGTATTAAACACATTAATATCCAACATACATCAATGACTTCAGGTGGCCCTGTATTAATGTAAGAAGAGTTTGTATTGTGTGGTCCTGGTTAGTTGAAATAATATAATTTCTGTCAGTAATCGGTCTCTGAGAAATGAGAATTACTTAATGAGAACACCACATCATCATGAGCTCACCTCACGTCCCATTGCCACCTGAGGACACACACACACAAACACGGCCATCTGCTCGACTCCCGGTGTCAGCCTCGACAGAAACACTACAAAATGAATGGATGGGTGCGATGGGAATGAACCCTCACCTGGTTCGACAGGTGGTGTTTGTCTGTTGGTGGAGGAAGAGGTGGCTCAACCCATGAATCAAATAACTGCTTAATATAAGAATTGTTCAAATCAGTAATGGACACTTTTAGACTAGTTTAACAGTTCTGGGGATGACCAGATGTCTTGAAAATACTGAAAAAAGTGATTTGTTAAAAGTGGATATTTAGCTATTTACATTCCTGAATTTCATAATAAAAAGGCAGAACCATATATTTGTCTCCTCTGTTGACAATCAAGAGAATTAAGCCAAACCATATTATAAACGCCATAAAGTTAAAATATTAACATTACGTTCTAATCATTGTGTCCGTTTAAATTGAAACAAACTGATTAATTGATTGTTTAGATTAATGGTTGACACAAGGCATCATTGCATCCATACTGATCAATAACAGTTTGTCATATTAAAGTGGTTATGGATCAGAAGTGACAGGAAGTTGAACATTGCTAATTGAAATGATTCATCAATGAGGAATGTATTCTAATAGTTTTGGCCTGTACAGATCTGTAGAGGATTGTGGACATGTCATAAGAATACTGAGCACCGTAGACTTTAAGACACACTGCTAAGAGGTCATTTTTACAGACTCTTATGGCCATACCTGTCAAATCCAACACATCAGATGTTTTAACATTTTAACACAAACTTTAAAGTGCTAAAGCATATACTGTGTTGGTAAACAATATCCCATTCATTAGATACAAATAAATCCAGAAAGAAATAACAGTGAGTTTCACATCTGCCATTTCTTTGTGGTAATACAATACATTCCACTGTGTAACTTTAGTCTCTATTTCAGTTGCTTGTTTCAGAAATTGCCACAGCGTGTCATCAAGCAGTTCTCATATTTTATCTGGGAACCTTTTCATACGCTGATGTAACACTTGTGGCTGAGGTTCTGGCTCCTCGTCGGGTAATCAAACCCCAGTCCCCCGTCCGACATGCACGGACGGGACACCCTTAAAGCAATCTCTACAAGAGTTTATTTTAAGTTACACATTCACATAGACCTTGTATGCACTTGTACTTTTTTTTTTTTATAAATTGCAAACTAAACTTTGATTCTGTAAGACCTGTCTTTTACCAATTGTTATAGAATTTGCCGACTGCCTAGGATCTGATTTGAAGCAAAGAGACTGAAGACTTCCTGTGAGACTTAAAAGGAGAAGTTTATTTATCATCAAGACAGGCCTGAAGACAGAACTTTCAAATATGGTTAAGGATACTTTTTGTAGAATGGAAAATACTCCAACACCAAGTCTCGGGTGATATATTGGTATTTTGTTAATCATCATTATCATATCATCTAAACGATCCAATAAATTACATAAACACTAATTGAGGTCTTTTCATTGGAAACAATAGAAATGATGTTCAAATTGGTGAGTAACTTTGAAATATAATCTGAAGGGCACAGTGAGTCGGACACATTGACAGTCTCTGAGCGCCGCAGAAGGACAGTAATGGAGCAGCTACATCAGGGTTAGTATTCATCTTGTCTTTCAGATGCTTTTTATCCAGTTATAAAAATCTTCTCTTGGATGAAAGTGGAGCTGAGCGAAGGGTAAAATGAACTGAACTTGAGAAGATTTTTCTGATGAAGACATCTTTATGAAAGGGTCAGAGTTTGACCGCTTTTATTCCCATCTACAGTCCGTCACTCAGCTCTCCATTTCCTGCCTTCCTGCCACACCTGTCTTTGCCATACAAATAGTCTTGATTTTTCAGATCTGACAGACTGGTGCAGTAAAAAGAGATGGATTTCTAAGTGTGCTTTTCCATTGCACATAAACACAGCCTGTTTCTCCGTCCTCTGTAGCCTTGTGTGACTGCCAGGCTTATTTTATGACGACCTTACGTGCCAAACAGAAGCATTACACAGCTGCTCCCCGTCGTGCTGGCCCATACCCGGCTTTTAATTTCTCTGTTAGACACCACACACATCACAGAGCACATTTGCTTACGTGCCTGGGAGTGAAAGAAGAAGTAGACAATATCATGCCAGCCCCCTCTTCTTGCATCAAACTGGCTTTAATCACAAATAGAAGTCCTTTTAAAACATGCTAATGTAATCTGCAGACTCCGCAAATCTGCATCTCGTTGAGCCGGGACACACATACACACAACTCGGCTTCACCAGAGATCCGTCCTGACAGTGTTACACAATATTCATGCCTATTTCATCTGACTACATTTGTCATTTGGCCCCATTTGTTGCCACAGATACACGGCTCGTAGATGATTTTGTGCAGTTTTTAAAGTCTTGTGATTCAAACTCACTGATGCTTTTCACAGTTAAAGAATAGTTCACAAGAAAATGTTGCCAAGTTTAGCCTAATTCTGCCTCGTATAAGTTTTAAGTCAGAAAAATATATAGTAAATGGGAGATTAGCTTATTTTTTATTCCATACTGTAATTTACACATGGGGTTGTTAAAGTAAAGATACAATTTAATACCAAGAAAGCCAGTGTTTTTGAACAAAGCAAACTGGCACTTCCTTAATCTGCATTTGTTGCTTAAAATGTACATAGCTAATAATGTTTCCATTTCCGTTTAGATTTTATTTCATTCCTTGCATCTATTTGTGTCTTTGTATCAGGTATTTAATATTGATAAACTGTTACAGACAAAAAACAGTATTCAGTCAATTCTTGGTCTAAAAGCTTAGTTTGATAAACCTCTCTAAATGTGGGATGTTGTGTGCAATTATAAACTGACCTAGAGTGGAAGCTGAGCTAGTTTGTCTTGAGTGCATTTTTATAGAGTTTTCATTAAACTATGGTTTTCCTGTTGCCTGTCAGAGAATCGTAAGTCTTTAATTCTAGCTACAGAATTGGACTGGTTTCTGTGGATTCTAGGTGCTTTTCCAGGAGACAGTGGATAAACACAACTAATCAGGGAAACAAAACATTAAAAAGAGACCACCCCATTTTAGAGAGATGATTAATTATGGATGGTTAATTATTTCTATCGATTGGAAATAGTTGTGAAGTGAAGGGTTTGGGTATAATACAATTTTTATTTTATTATTGTACTGTATTTATTCCTGTTTAATTTCACCTGAGTTGCTGTTTTCTCATGTGGATTAAAGTGAATGGGTGTGACTGACCAGGCTAGGTTTCTGAATGAAAGGGATGGTCTAATAAAAGGGGTTCCCTGAATGGACTTACTTTCTAGAGTAGACAGTTATGATTTTTATAATGCTGATGCACTTAAACTTGCTATGTTAACTGTAATATCAGGTATGATCTTGGTAATTCCTATTTTGCCCAAATTATAAAACATGTTCAACATTTATAAATCAGATATCTTATGCTCCATGCACATTGTGGCATGGAGCATAAGGATTTCAAGTAAAAATGTGACATAGAAACTAGAAAATTACTTTATATCACTTGAAGCAACAATCTAGATGTAAAAACTAAATCCACAGCTTTCACAAGAAAAACAATATGATGTTCAAGTATTACAACTGAATATTGTCATCTTTGCCACACAAGTAGGAAAATCAAAGCAGACCAAGGAGACAAAAGCTGTTCGAAATTAGATTACAAATAAGTCGACGCAGGATGGAAATGCAGAGAGAGCCAGAGGGAATAAGGGACAGAAAGAATGAAGGAAGTCTCAGAGTAAACAAACAAAAGGTAGACGTGAAGGGAACCGGGAGCACTGCAGCAGCGAGAGGAAGCTCCCAGGGCAGGTAAACAAAGACTGAGCAGACACAGAAAAGTGCAGAATAAGAGACAAGACTGTGTGGAGGGACTGGAAAGAGGTTTCTTAGGTAACAGTCTGTAGCATGGCTCTGGTGAGACGCAGACACATATGGAGTAAATAAAGTTAGTGAAGGATGATGGAGGTGAGGAACAGGTACAGTTAGGTCTTTATTAAATTTGAAACGGCACATAGAGAATTTGGAGGTCAGACATCCAGAGTCAGGGTAACACATAAGACGAGGAAACTTGGTAAATTTGGACTCAATGTTTGGGAGGATAACATCTAGGCCCTAATTTATCATTTCTCTGCCTCTTTCAGACCTGATGCTAAAGTTGACAGTTTTAAATGGTTTTGATGCAAGAAGTAAATGTAAAAATGTGTCTTAAGAGATAAGCTCTGAGCACACATTTGGCTGGTCCTGGGTCACATGCAGGTAGACGTGTTCAGATCTGACACCTTCAACATTTCCAAAGCAGCTGTGATCATTAATGAAGTCTTGAAGTCAATGGTTAACATTTTAACCAGTCGTTGAGAACTGACCTAATGCAGACCATTTGGAACTCAAATAAAACCACAATAATTCTGACTAAACACATGGCCAGAGAGTGCGAGAGCCTGAAAGAGAGACAAATTAAAAATCATGCTATTAAAAGGGGCCTTTAAATATTATATTTCCATGATTTCCAATAGGAATGCATTTTGCCAGTTTGTTGATTGAAGATTGAAGAGTGTCTTTTCTTTGGTCTAAAATCCTTGGGTATGGCTCTAGGCACTGGCATTTATCTTTTTCTATTCTGTTGTGCACTACATTGGTGTCTTTGATTCTGTTCCAGTAGGTGCAAAGATGAGAACTCTTTAAAGAAAGTTGCTTCAGTCAAAAACAGGGAATAAATGAATTTCCTCTAGTGTCATGGACAATGTGAGAAGGGCTTACGATAAGTCTCCTACCTGTCTCGGAGGGGGGTAGACGTGGTGCTGAAAGCCCTGATAGAGGCTTTCTAATGGGGACAGATGATGACTGACGGCCACACGGTGCACTGACAGCTTATAAAAAGGTCACACTTTCCCACTGTAATTGAGAGACGGATGGAACGATAGAAACACGCAGAGACAGTGGAAGAGAAGGGGTTTGAATGAGGACAGAGACTAGAAGAGATACAGACAAAATGTCAAAACGGCTGATGAGGCAAAATAAAAACGGCAGTATGGACTGACAAAACGTCCAAACAAAAAACTAGACATAGAAGTTACGTCTGTGTTTTCTGTTTCTCCAGAGTGAACTGATGTGTGTTCATCGGGTTTGGTCTGTCAGTTATTGTTGACGTTGTACACTCTGTCCTTCAGACAAGGCGGACGTGTTTCCCTCTGCTCCCTCTGCTCTCTGCTATTCTCTTGTCTCGTGTCGTCATTTTTAGTCATTTTTTGTCATTTTTCGTCATTTTTCTCTGTTATTTCTTGGACTTTACTGCCTGCTGGACCCCTAAGAACCGATATGGATTTAATCACCTGGTTTCTGAGCACTATTGACACTATTTTTTCACAAAAGAAGGATATTTATATGTTTGGATTCATGATAGCTGGATTCCTCCTTATTGGTCTGGGGAATGCCTTCAACTATCGGAAATTTGCAAGACAGCTGCCTTCAAATCCACCCAGCCGCTGTCTACTGAAATTTAAAAAGTGCTTCCATGACGTGGGTGAAAGTTTGAAAGGGTTACATCAAAGAGTGAAAAGGGCTACATCAAGAGACGCGCAATCTGAGGAGCTGACCCGAGACCTTCTCAGCACGGACTGTGGACAGGGATACATCAAGGTTACTCCACGACATGGACTCACGAAACTGTTGCTGAGACCAGAACTGATTGATCACGACCCGGACAAATTACCGAGGATCAAATATATAAATTACAAATTTTTGCTGTGCCCCCTCCCTCTTGGAAGCCTAGCCGGCAGCTGGGTCTTATCTTATCCGCTTGAGACTCTCCGTTCCCAGCCAAGGCCACTGATTCTCACTCCAACAGACGGCCTATTCATCGCCCACAGAGGCCTTGGACTCCTATCCTAACACCAGCCCAAACCAACAGTCTGCCACTTTTACATCTGTCTGACCCTGTACTATTACTTGTTTTGTTGAAACTGCTACTGTTGTTTATGTTGTAACTGCTACTGTTGTTATAACTACCTGTCTGTTATGTCTGTACATGTGATGTTTGCTATGTTTGTGCAATCCCTTATTTCATTTTCCGGAGGATCATCGGCGCGCTGTAATAGCGTACTGGTGTGGCCTTGCAACCTTGTGTGTTATCTATGTATAAATGTAAATATGTTGCACCACTAAATAAGCTTTTCGTTGCAGTGTACTTTTACAACTGTAATGACAATAAATTGAATCAATCAATCAAAAAAGAAAAAAAGTAAAAAAGGACTGACAGTTGTGGTTAAATACAATGATAAATGTTTTTTTAAACTCATCTCTTAGCGTTAGGGCAAAATAAATGCACATACTGTCATTAGTACCTGAAGCTGTAGACACCTTGTTAGTTGGTTCTCAAAGTGTGTTTTCACTGTTTGCATCAGCTGCATACATGACCTACATGCACATGTCTGCCTGTCCAAACTGCATTTCCATCTAATTCATTAATAGCGAAAGCCCAGATAATATAAAGTCTCATTTTCTTCACAGATGATTACAATCTGCTATTAAATACTTGATTAGTTTTTTCTCAAATACAAAAAAAATATATATCTTTCTAAAATTACAGCATTATTTTTATGAAGCAGCTCAAACGCTGATGTAGCAAATGTCAGCTGTTTGACTTCAGAGACCATTTTTTTTTTTGGAACACTGCAGTTTAGAAAAACAATCAGAACTCAAAACTAAGACACATGCCTAATACAAAACAGCAGGCCAGGGTATTAAACAATGTACGTAAACCATCTCAAATATATTGTATTTTAATTTTAAATGGTCTTTTCCCACAAACAAATCTACACTAAAAACCTACAAGAACTATATTAGACACTTCTGCAAAAGTCCCAAAATATTGCTCTAAAAAAAGGTCACTTCTTGAGGGTGGTTTAAAAGACTTACATCACAAAAAAGCTTTCCTCACGTTTTTTATGCTTTTGCCATCATCTGTCTGGAGACACATAGAACAAAACGCTGTCACATTTTTTTTTCTTCACCCATGAACTGAGATCTCCAATATCCATACAAACAGAGTGTGCTTATTGTCCCTGCTCTGAACATGCACAAACTAGTAATGAGTTGTTCTCTCTGGAGGACTGACGTGAGCCATAATGCCAACTATAGAAAACTCCAGTCTTGTATAAACAGCCTGCAGAGAGGCCGAATATGCACACAGCCCTGTCCCTGGTTTACACAGGAGATGCTGAGGTGGGAAAGGTGGAGCGGACTGCAGAGGCAAACTCTCAGCACTGACGGCTTATCCATCAGGAAATGTCAGCATGCTGTTATTGGGGCACTGTCAGTCTGTGGCAGGGTTTGGGCCGAGAGTAACCGCGCTATACAATATGTATGAGGCAAGAGAGGCTCAGTGAAGTGGAAGGTATAGAAATGAGAAAGTTAAGGAGGAAAGGGGTTGAAGAGGTCATACAAGAATGGGACAACACAATGCAAACACTACATGAGAATAGGGGTTAGCTTCCAAAAGTCAAAATAGAGATCTCAATTTGGAATCTCTGCAGAGGCCAGAAAGTACTTAGACTTTTCAAACTTGCTCTAAATAATAAAGACTTGAATCTTCACATTTGCTGTTGGTGATTTTATTAGACTCTTAGTCGCCATTTGCCAAAACCAACCAAGTGTGCTGTCAGTAAGTGGGTAGAGAACATAAGCAAGTGGCTTCAAATTAAGCTTCTCTATTTACTCTAAGTGTTGAAGTTACACCAGGTAAAAGGCCACAAGCTGAAAGTCACTGCCAATACCACATGGATGGTTTTAGGACCTGTGCGTCTGTCAGGCAACAGGTTAATGACTCACAATGCAGACCCCACAAGGACAATGTTTAACAGGGTTTATTCTGAGGCAGAGGTACAAAATCACAATCCAAAACACAAAGTTGAAACAAAGCTGAGGTCAGAAACCACTAGTGGACTGGTACAATGAACAGGAGGAAATTGCTGGAGCGCTCACACAAATGTAGACACAATCTGGCCCAGGACAGGGGCAACACCCAGACTATAAGGGGAAGACAACAAGGCACAGGTGGAACACATTAGGGGCGGAGCAGGTAATCAGTGGGGGAAAAACACAAGGGCAGGACGTCTAAAACACAGACAGGGGTTAGAAACTTCACAATAAGACACAGGAACTAAGATAAAATACATGGACAGACTGACTAAAACAGACCAAGAGGGTGGGACATGACAGCTTCCTCATCAAAGAATGTTAAACTGAGTTCTGCCTCATGGGATAGGTGTCTCATATCCATGTAAGACATTTAAAAATTTTTTTGTTTTTTTTTTTTAGAAAATTTGGATATATTTGGTGTGTGTTTAGCAGTTAATGCACAAAAACAGGTTCAAAACTATATTTTCTCTCATTTATAATAATTTAGTGCTTTTTCCATCATCATGAATTACTTCGGCCACATTGCACCAGTAGCTTGTGTGGCATGTTTATTACACTAGAAATCGTTTTTCTTTAAAACGTTGTGACACAGCTTAAAGGCATAAAAGCATTCAAAGACACAATGGCTCATTTTTTTGAGTGTTAGACAAATTGCTTGCCTGTAGCATAAATAAGACACAAGGCTGACTGAAATCCACCTCAGTCCCATGGATAGAAGTGGCTTGTGTTTTAGCTGTATCACAGATGGAGCATAAATGGGGCACTAGGCTGAGTGATAAGACACCTGAGCAGTATCAGGACTCCCCTGCAAAAGAGATTTGTAATCTCAGTGGGACTTTCCTGGTTAAATAAAGGTTTAAAAAAAAAAAAAAATAAAGTATTTAGGCATTCCAAGTTAACACACAACAGTAAAAGTCTTGCTTTTTTTAAACTATTGTACAGAGCCATGATGAAGCACTGGCTGATTAAACTAACAGACATTTATTCAGACACTGAACATGTGTGTGTGCATATTTCATCCGGCTGAACAGATTAATCGAACACATATTTCCACTGCATGTGTTTACACTGAGATGAGGTAATGACTATAATGTATTGGGTCCCTTTAACGGGACATTCTTCATCCACACGAGTTCATTACTCATGATAAATATCCCACATTGTTCAATACTCTCAAGCTCTTTCACTAATTTATAGAGATAAAACTGCCTGATCTTGCAAATTACAGATGAAGTAGTAAAACACGAGGAAGGTTGTACAAATGGGAATCAAAGTTGTGCCTTGTTTCAAATGGTTAGAAGCCAGAAAAGATAATTGCTTATAAATAAATGTCTGTGAAATTATGTAGTGTACAGTGGACTAAAGTAGAAAGCATCAGCAAAAAATGTTTTGTATTTTTGTGTAATCACCTCTAAATAGCATAACTTTCATTTTATGTATAATAGATGACTAAATTCATATTCTTATAGGAACCATTAGGTCTATTATTTATTTTTGGTCATAGACAAACTGAGAACTGCTTTAGAAGAGAAGCACACATGTTTTTTTCATTTAAAACAATTTATTTTTATAAATTAAAATAAGCATCAGACCAGTTTTAACTGTGTTTGTTCATAACAGCATGTCCCTACAGGGCCACCATAGTTCACATGGTGTAAAATGGACGATTATGAGGTATAGATTTGCAATCTTAAATTTCACCACTAGGACTTGTCTTTATGATTTATTTCACAAATACAACCGCATAAAAATCCAGCTTGTCCTGAACCTGAAGTCTTAAAGAAACCTCCAAGGCTCATGTGCCAGGACCAAATGTGTTGAAAGAAATCATTAAAATGTGAAAAAAAAATATTAGGTGTGATTTTCTGTATTCTTTTCCCAGTGTTTAATGTATGCATTTGTTTAGTGTGTTTCCATGTGTCTCAGGGCTGAGGGCAGACTATAACAACTAGCATTAGCATTAGCACATGCTAAACCCAAGAGGCATTTTTCTGACTGGAATATTTGTTGGCAGGTTACGATACCAAGCACAAGACATTCTTTATCATTTCTAGAAGAGAAACATAACAAGACCATAACTTCTTCCCCTTTCAAAGTCAAAGAGCAAAGATAAACTTTATTATTCAACAAGTTGTTTTCAAGTGGGAAACCAAACCAAACCTAAACTAATCTTTATTTTGTGAACCATTTTTTTAAATTTAGGCACTAGAATCTTTCTGCCAGAAGTAGTTTTGTTGTTGACACTGCCTCAACCATTAGGACAGAACAGAACCCAGTGACTGCCTGCATTTGATTTGGTGAAATGTAGATATGAGGAAACAGGATGAGTTAAATTAAGTCATTATTTTGTCCCTGGCATTTACTCAACCATCAATTGAAATAGATTTGACAATAAAGCTTGTTTATCCTGGAGCCATGTGACACATTCTTGTACTAAAATGGATGCTACTCGATTTTTGAATGATCCAAACATAATTTAAAGAAAGTAGAAGCTAAAAGTTTAAGTAAATCCATTACAAGAAGAGATGGTTCAAAAACAATAGAGGTAATGCACTGGAGTAACTTAGTCTCCACTAGCCCCTTATTTGTCTTTGCCGACAGAGTGAACATATACATCCTTGCTTATAAATGTATGAGTAACAGCCCCTGGACATGCAGCTCCTGGGAGACTTATGTACTGACAAATCCCAGTTAGTATCCGTGAAAGCATTATCATAAATTGTATTGAAAGTGAACAGAGGCGACTTTGCCAAAGATCTTAAATCTTCACACTGTTTGTTTCTGCAGCGGGAGATAAAGCGTAATGCATCGGCTTTTCCTGTGATTATTATTGCAGCCCGGATGGTTCATGTGCACTTGTTTGAATTCATATTGTCTCTCACATACCTCCCTTTATCCTGGTGTTTTATTTTTTTTTCCTGGAGTGCAATATTGCAGCAGCTCTGAATTAACTAACGCTCAAATCGTTTGAGTTATTGTCCTTTAAGGGAACATTCATGAGGTGGAAAAAGTCTTTATCCTTCATTTGATTTAAGCACTGCCAGCCGTAACTCCACAGCCAAAAGCTCATCAAAAATGCTGAGTCACTGCTGATGATGAAGCTGAGTCGACAAGATGCATTTTTGCAGCAGGTTTGTGCACATGAGACAGTTAAGGAAGAGAAGAAATATCCTTATTTCTCTGTATTTAAATGTAATATTCCTCAGGTAGATGTGGAGCTGTAAAGAAGCTCCAGTACATTTGGTTCTAACCACGCACTTAATACTCAACGCTAATGATGTCAAATAATAGGTTTAACAGAAAGAAAAACTAATTCAAAACTTATTCCCACTTCTGCCTCACAGTGAGAAGATTGTGGGCTTTAAACCTGGTCCATGAATTAATGATAGAGAGTCTTAGAAATAGAATTGAATGCAGCTTGGATTTTAATGGAGCAAAGTTCTTTTTTTGTCACTGATTTGTGTCCAGGTTCTTCTTTGTTCCCCAAAAAAACTGCACTTAGTCTTTAAATGTCAGAAATAAAAATCAGAAATAGTCCTTAAACAGTAGTATCACAGCCAGACAATTATGGTGTAAAAATAAATGTAATTTTTACTAGGTAGCATTTTATTATCCTGGGTCTGTCTACACTAACTTAACTATGCCATAATCTTTTTTTTTTAACAGAAATGAAAAAATGTACAGGCACTACTTTTTGATGAGCAAGCTGAATAACTGCATTTCCAGAGACAATTTTTCCCAACAGTTAAAAATGCTTCAAAGAGAAAAAACTGATTCTTCTCATCAAGAGATCCACAGACCTTTTATAAAGCCTTTCTATTACAGTAACAAAATGTTTAGGCTTGACTTAAAGCTGAATATTGCTTTTGATAGTGCCATTATACGATCACACTCTAAACTTGCAGGAGTGCAGACAGGTGTGCTGGAGCCCTGACACACTCCCACCACCTGCATCCACTTCCCAATCAAACAGTCAACAAAAGCCCATATTTCTTTGTTACACTTTAGAAATACTTACTGTTTCTTGTATAGAGTCTGCTTTTATTTTGATAGAGCGAGGGATAAAAGTCCAACTTTTTCATGTAACACTTCAAACAAATACTTCTGAAGATAACATTTCCACTCATCCCATTACCTGTGGTAGACTCTGGTCAACTGAAAAATCAACAACAGCCTTTCAGTTCCAAAAAATAACCTTAATGAAGCCTTGCTTTCAGCAAATGTTTTGCCTTGTGATGAGAACTTGAAAGATGTTAATATTAAGATTTACATTTATTGGTCCATTTAAGAGAAGATTAAGGACTTGAATTCTGGTCAATTCTCAGTGTTCTTGCTTTTATATTGAACACAGTGACTACAGGCTACTGATATTCTCACTTTACTCATGAATTTCATTTTATTTTTATTTTATTTTTAAAGGGTCAACCAGGACTACATTTTGGACTAAAGTGGGACCAACCAAGGACTAAACCAGAGAAAGCTAAACTAGTATAGAGTAGAAAGTGTAGTGTAGCTGAATGAAGCTAAATTTAAACCTGGAAATAAACCCAGAACTGATAAACTAATATTTAAACAGGCAGGACTTAACTGGAACAACACACTAAATCAGGGCTACGCCAGGACTAAAAAGAAACAAATTTAAAATTAAACTAATAAAAAGGATAAACCTGGACAAAACCAGAGGTAAATGTGGCCTAAAAGAAGACTTAAGATTAAACTAGACTGCACCATGTTTAAATGAAAACAAAACCAGTCTGAACTTCAGATTGAATCAAGACTAAACAGGAACTTAAACCATAACTAAATGATTTGTGTTAAATCAGGATTAAATCAAAGCTAAGTTGGGACTGAGCCAGTACTGAACCTGGACAAAAGCAGCCCTTTGGACTTAGAAGAAAATGTATTTAAAGAGCACATTTTGTACAAAAGTAACTCAATGTGCTTCACAGAAGGGACAAAGGAAAAACACCAGAGCAAAAAATGTGTTTATTGTAGCTCATCATTCCCCTTAATATATTTTACTATGTTTTTATTCTTTGGTTCTTTTATGTAAATTACTGTAAATAAGCAGGAATATTTCTGTTAAAGTGGCTGAAGTCAGCGGGGATCATAAAATGAATGGGGAGTTTGAAAACGCAGAGATACTGAGTGTCTGCTTTGATCGGTGTCAGAAAGTCAACTGTGAAACGTCTCCTCTCAACATCGATCGATCGGCCTCAAGACGAGGAGCGCAGAAGTAAAGGGCACAACGACATTAAAGGTAACGACTCGGGGAAAAGGATTTGAGGTTAGAAAGGTAACGATAAGGAGAAAGGGCCAAGAGGCTGAGAAGCAGCTGGAACGGCGAGGATCTGAGGCTGGGAAACATGAAAGAGCATCGGAAAGAGTGGATCTGGCGAGACGTGGAGTGAAAACGAGGTGAAGTAGAGTTCAATGAAGTCGGAAAGGAACTTCATGTTTTTATAATAATGTTCCCATTCCTTCATGTGCTATTGATCTCAGCGTGTGAGAAGTTTACAAATGGAAGGATACCGAGAAGATGTTAAGGAAAAGTCAAGTATGATTTGTAATTTTTATAGTGACCTAAAGTCGTCTGATTGAACATAAACGCCAAGATCTCAATGCCTGAGAATGATAACAGGTTACATCTGATAAAGTGGTTAAGCTCAGACACTGTTTTTTGTCGTAATGGTGTGGTACAACCGAAACTGTGACACCAAATGGATTATAGTTAATTAAAGGGAAATGTCTGGTTGTCTGTCTTTGTCTGTCTCCTGTTGATTTTCCAGGTTGTTCACACCTCACGCTTGGAGCAGCAGGGATAAATACATGAACTGATTAATTTAATTAAAGAATCAAATGGGTCTTTAATCATAGTCAATTTATAATAGCGATAGTCTTTGAGGAAACATGAGCAAAATCTCTGCCGATGCACGCTCAAGGCTCTGCACTGTTCTACAAGCAGCTGGGGTTATAGGTGACTTAGAAGAAAAGTTTGGATAGGGAGATATCTAAAAGCTGCTTAATTTATTTAGTGGACTCTTTTGATATCACCCAAAGCCATGCTGCCTCGCTGAGTCAACCAGGTTTTTCTGGGGCTTGACAAAGACATTCAAACACAAACCTTTTGTTGCATTTTGGTGTAAAATCCACACAACTCTAGCAGTTTTTTTTCAAACTGTGCACTCTGTTATAGTTTATAAACACTTGTGCTGTCTATAAGCATCTATGGTAGCCCTGCAGGAACATGCTGTTGTCTACAGTATAATCTAGTTGAATGGTTTGATCAGTTCACAAAATTCATATTCTTCCAAAATGTACTGAGATTTAAAAAGGAACTTCTTCTTTCTTTCTTTAAATAAGTATTAAGTGTCTAATAAAAAAATGGTCAAGATGAAAGATGACTGAATATATAGTTTAACTGATATAATAGTATATAGTTAACTCAAAAGTACATTTAACTCAATGCACCTTTAACTACGAGGCTAATAAAATATAATTTGTGCAAGACTTGCAGTAAGAGCTGGATGGACAAATGAAAGACAGACGAGAGAGACAAAGTGTCAGAGAGTGAGGTACAAGCGGCAGCAGTATTTGAGGAGGGGAAATTAAACAGCGGAGAGTCTTTAAAAGGAGAGTTAAGAGTTTGTGATCAGAGAAAAGTTAAGAGAAAGATTAAAGGAGGCTTTGTCACACTTAAACTAGGTGAGTCTTGTTGTGCATTCACCAGTTCTGTAGAGTTTAAGAACTACAGTTATAGATGAGATTAAAGGAGGCTTTGTCACACTTAAACTAGGTGAGTCTTGTTGTGCATTCACCAGCTCTGTAGATCGTCTTTAATGAACTACAGCTTATAGATTAACATTAGCAACATAAACTATTCTCTAGAAATACTTGAAAAGTACCATTTTTTGGTAGCTACTAGCAGGCACTGACTACTCAGAAGTAAACTAGTTACTAGACTAATGCAGCACAGTTTTACAACTCGAATCCTGAAACCTAAAATAAACAAAACAAATATTTAGATAAGCTACCACTTTAATTGTCACACACGTAGGAATTCACATTTACAGCAAACCTTTAGACACAAGAAGAGTGTAAAAAGTGGAAGAATATAGGATAGACAATAATCTTAAATCAAACTGTCTAAACTTGTTTCAAAGATGATAGTGACCTGCCAGAAAATAAAATAAAAATATTTCTGTCTTGAAAATGTTGTAAACTCAAGGAGTAGCCTTCTCTTATTATAAAAAAGGCCATGAATGAAGAAAGTAACAAAACAAAATTCCATTTTAGCACTAAACTTTTCCAACATCCTGTTAATTAGCCTCATTTAGACTCACATTTATCTTGCATTTCCTTTGGGGGAGGCTGTTTGGAGCCGTGGGCTGTTGTTCTAAGCCTTACATCTTTTATTGGCCTTTTCTAAGGGAACGCTCCCACACTCCTTTTGGCTTTGGGGCAGGAGTCCTAACCTATGTGCCTCCATGCACTCAAATTTAGAGTTTTTTTTTCTATATATTTTAGTGTTTTCATTGTGTTCAGTAAATTTGTACTTTTTTTATGCCTCATTTTAGCCTTAAATGTGAGATAAATACATCCTTTGTGCTTCTTTAGTCCCTCAAAGACAAGTGTATGTCTAATATACGGTGTGATGCTGTATTTAGCGCTGTATTCATTGTTGTGGCTGTTCATGCGTGCACTCAAACTACATGAGGGATGTTGGGACCCAATAATAGACCCCACGGAGCAGGAACATCCATTTGAACTGTCCTCTTTGAACAAGCTAAATCTCATTGAATCTAATTGGGACTATTAAAGTGAAATTGGACCAGAAGAATTTATTGAACCAGATATCTGGAGTAATTAGGCAGTAATTGGGCTATTGTTATCTTTAAGTCTCGGGGAAGAGCTGACACACCCTGGCACGCTGTGAAGACCTGCAGTAGGAAAGACTGGCACATAATGCACTCAATATGACGTTTTGTGAAATCAGTGTCTTTATTGTGATTGCATGAACCAGAGAAGAAACAGTCTGGGCCTTTGGAGATTTGACTTTGTCTTAAAGCTCAGCCCGTCGATGTCTAATGTTAAGACTTTGTGCAGTGCAATCAATAAAGGCCTATTCTCAAAAGAGAGTATTTTCCAATATTATTTAATTCAATTGCACTCTTTTGTCTCTTTCTAATTAGTCCCTTTCTTTTTTTGGCAAGAGGTGCACTATTGACAGGAGTCTCGACATACAGCACATGTTTTCGTGGGACGACTTTGGAAAGTTTATAGAAGCTATAGAAGTTATAGAAGCACTTTTCTTCCAGTTTGTGGAGGAAAGATCTAGTAAAAAGTCAAGATTTTTACTTGGTTTCAAACAAATCAATAGTTTGTAGTGAAGTCAGAATGCGAGGTAGCATATTAATGTTTTAGGTTGTGAAGATATTGACTTGGTTGAAGTAAGTCCAAATCTTGAGTTACCATGTCATTATTCTGTGTGTTTTCCTGAGTTGGAATGTTTTTGTTTTTGGGATTGTACGTGGGTACTCGGACCTGAAACCCTGTGCTCACATACATTATTACTGCTGCTCATGCTCAAAGACAAAACTTCTGTCCGAGGATCTTTAATGCTCGGACCAATTAAAGGCCTGCTCTGAAACTGAGTGGACAAACGGAGAAGGACAAACACTAAATGGTCCATCCCTCTGTAACTGTTTTCCAGTTACTTTGTGACACTTTCATTATGTTTATTGGACTTTTAAGATGACGACATGTTGTATTAAATATAATAACCCCAGGCCAGGTCACCCTTCAACAGGGTCAAGGGGGTCACCCAGCATCATTTCCACCACCAACACCTAAGGGCACTTAATACAGTTATGCAGAGAGTGAAGAGAAAAAAATCCTCTCAAACTGACCACACTCATGAATAAAAATGATTTTTCTTCCATATAAAACTTTTGGATATGCTATATTTCCATAAAAAGCCATTTGGTTAAAGCTTTTCTTGTGAATAAAGTGAATGTTTATGCAGAAAGGTTATTGTGTACAATGAAACAGACCTGGAAAACTAAACTTGTTAAACTTTATGAAAAGTTTACTATTGGCTTGAAAACAACTCTCCTGAGTCCATAAGTCCAAACCAGATCTTGTTCAACTAACATTTGTCACACCATTTGAACTTAGACTTTTTATTGTGGTCAGACTGGGAATAACTCGGCCCTGTCCAAACTGTGAGGCATGGCATCAGTAACCCTTTAAATGTTCATTTGGGGATAGTATTTCTGTTGTAGTACACTTTGAAAAGCACTGAACTCTCTCGACTGGAGTTGAGCAAAGTCTGAGGCAGGTCCCTGATCCCTTTGGAAACCCTGTGATGTCTCTTTGTAGCAGATCCACAGTGTTGCCCCGCGGCGACTCTGCAGCATGACGACCCACCCAGTGTCTTGTCTTTTTGACGCTAACACATATCCCTCCCCTCCCTCAGGCTTGACTTCTCTGCCTTTGGTGTCACTCCGGACTCTTTTTTTTTTACCTGCTCCTCGGTCTTGTCACAAACCAAACACTGGCAGTGTCAAGAAAACACCTCCAACCTGTTTCTCTGTCTTTTCTTTGCTCTGCCTAAAGTGTTTTGGTGTCAGTGGCTGCTTGTGGAGGCCAGTGTAGCTCGCACAGCCAAGACCTTCAAGGTCTGAGTAAAGCCAGGTAAAGACACAATTCTACTTGTGAGAGAACATGTACAATTGAGTTACATTGCTCTAAAACTTTTCTACAACTACTAAGAAACAGGTTAAAAATGCATCTCATCTCAATCTTTAAGCACATTTTAGTGAATTAAAGGCTTAATAGCACCAAAACTGAAACAAGACCAGCGTGAACCATCTTCTACATGCATTTTAAAAACTTTCCAGCAGATGTCTGGAATGAATATAATGTGGGACGATGAAGCACAAGAGGTTTTATTGTCCTCATAATCCTGAACAACACCTGATGAAACCTGAAGGGTTATTAATAGAAGATGTTCACCTCAAATGTCACTGTCACATTCCATAAGCTTTCTGTTCTACTCGATTCTGGCCACTGTAGTCAATGTTTGAGTATATTGCTGAACAAAATGTAACACAACAGTCAAGGTTATGCATGGAGTGTAATCTTTTTAAAAGAACACTGCCTACTTCCTGCTCCTCCAACTGACCAGAGTCTACAAAATGTGCCCTGCTGGAGGCGAAGAACACTCTAAATCAGTTGACTTTGTTCTGATCTTTAATTGTTCAGAACCATCAGTCACTCTGTGCAGTTTTGTCCTGGCCCTAACTTGTTTTAAATGTGTAACGTCTTGTTTCTGTCTGCAGTCCTTGTGACCAGGACATACCAGGATGTAGTAATGTAGCAGGTATTTACTCTATATATATTAACTGTATATATTATGGATCTGAGAATCAATGGGTTGTAATTTTAAGCATTCCTCTAACCTAACAAAAAAAAAGGGCTATTTTATTAATTTTCTTTCTTAATTAAAACTTAATAGAATCTCCTATTTTTGCATATTTATAAACTTCCCATTTACTTTCTATCTAAGCATGATTATGGTTTCCAGGGGTCTGCAGAAGCTCTAAATAACTCCATTATTCTCTTCGGATCAGGTCGCCCCCTCGTCTCCTCCTCTCTCCATTTTCCTCTCCATTCGCTCTGATCCCGTGGGAATCCCAGACCTTAATTATTCATTGTAATTTGTAGATTAATTCTGCATGGCTACCTCCTCCTCACACGCCGTCTCCAACATACATCAGGCCTGTTCCTTCTCTCTCTTAAGGTTAGACACCTTTTTGTTCTTAGATCTATACTTTGTCAGCATAATTATTCACTCTGCATTTGGAAAAAATGTTAAATTAGGGCTGAAAATGAAAATGTGTCAATTTTTATTATTTCTGATAAAGTTACGGGATTAAAAGATATAGGTTATGTGCACATGCGACCATTTGTATGTGTGCTGTCAGTGAGTAGAAAACCTTTCAGAATTGATTCAGTGTTTAGCTGCTTTTTATGAGCATTTAGGCTCCAGCAGCTAAAGGATACAAGCTACAATCCACTGGATTCTCAGGACTATATTGTGCTGGACTTGTACAGAGTAGCACCACATGGAGGCACCAGAGTCATACATAGATTATTTTAGGACCAGTGCTTCTTCATCAAAGACTGTTAAATACTTTGCTAAAGCTGAGCAACTTACATTAAGTTAAAGTAAAGTACAAATATATATATATTTAATAAAGTAACACATACACATAGGAGTTCTCTTTACTGCAGTGTCAGCACTCGAGAGTCAAATATAGTTTACTCTCAATAAAGTCTGTCAAACAATAAACTTACAGAAGTGTAACTTTTCTTACCTTCTCTGTGAATGTTGTGTGTCCTGTGATCAGCTGTAGCTGCTGCCTGTTGCTCCGGTTACCCAGTTGTGCACGTACGAGCGCACACCAGCGAGAGCGAGCAGGACACTGACTGTAGTTCTCCTAACGGCCACTGGTGTCAGTAACGTTTTTTTCTGAATGTTACGCAAAAAGTAACTAGTTAGTAACTGTTAAAACAAGATGTGTCTTTACTCATTATACTCATAATTTTATACTCATTTTATTTTATCTGTATTTCTGCTTTTGGTGCTGTTGAGGGCATAAAGTTTTTTTTTAATGTCACTTCTAGAAGGGTCAGTTACAAGTTTATTTTCCTCAAACTCCTCTTTTGTTTTATTTTGTTCTCATAAAACCCCATTTCCTTCCTTCCTTCCTTCCTTCCTTCCTTCCTTCCTTCCTTCCTTCCTTCCTTCCTTCCTTCCTTCCTTCCTTCCTTCCTTCCTTCCTCCTGTCAGTGACAGGACCCATTATCATGTTTCTCACGCCTCGCCTGCTCTCTCCTGATGAATGACCTCACACGAATATTAATTTACTATAGCATTAACAGTAGCACATCTTACTCTGTGCTACCCCCTCCCTCCTCCCCCGCTCTCTCTGTCCACCTGCTGTACCCTCCAAACGTCCTTCAGACACTTCTCTTTTGATTTTGTTACACCCTCTCCATGTTTTACCTTCATTTTTGGGTAAAGTTAATGATGTCAAGGTCTTTGTGTTGCTATTTTTTCAGTGCTTTAGAATCATCTCTGGTCCTGTTTGTTATGTTTGAGTGTCTGTATTTAATTCTATATCATTTTATCATTATTCTCACTGTCCCCTTATAGAACTACCTCTGACAATTTAAACAATAAGTGTGCCATACTACACAGTATTACTTCTTGATTTTCAGTGAAGTACAAAAGTGCATAACCTGACCCTTTTTAAGATTAGCATAGTACTGAAGACCAGACCCTCTAGTGTCCATTGCTGCGCACTACTTTTACAGATGCATTGTGGGAAACTTTGAGTGCACTACATGTGTTGATTCAGACACAGCCTGTCTTTCATTGACGCAGTGCTTACAGCTCTCCTCTGTATTTCTGTAAAAGAGTAACAGTGATACAGTCAGTGCTCTTTATGGTAACGCTCTGCTTTGGAAAACTTTGCAAAGAAAGAAATGAAGCCTTACAGAGCTTTAAACGAGATTACACTTCCATAGTTTTTCCACAGAAATGTTGGAGTTCATAGTGAAGCAGGTGTGTGACGACCTTTTATGCATCACAAACCTTAGTAAATCAATTTGTTCATAAATATGGCATCCTTTTTATTTTATTTTTAGCACATATAGACAATAAGGTCAGTCACAAAATCACCTGACTCTTCTAGACTAAACCGTGCTACACCATTTTATCAATAAAGTCTGTACAGTCCCATTTATATGGTTAAAAACAACTCCTTTTTTAAATCCAGTAGAGCCTCTTTTTAAGTCTGGCTTTAAACCCTTTGGAATTCAAGCCCAAAATCTGTCAGATGATTATAAATTAAGACTCAGGGCACTGCAACTTAACCGGCAAGAAATGTTGTAATTACAACATCTAACGCTCTGACCTGGTCTTAGTCGAATATTAGAAGATAAATAAAAAGCAATTGAAAAAACGATCAGTTCTATATTTTCTTAATAAAATTAGCACAAGATCAGTCAGAGCTGCACCCACTTCAGATTTAGATTCACATTTTGTTCTAGTACTGGGTCTACATACTTTTCCTTCTAAATGCCAATTTCTTTGCACATTTTTATTTGAATGGTTGTGAAAGCCGACGCCTAAATAACTGTACACAGCAGCAATGCAACATTTAACCCAATGACATTTACCCAGACTGGTATATTGGTTCTTCCTGAAACCAAATGTTAACTCCATAATTCATGGCGTGCATCTTGACACACAGCACATAATGGAAAAGGCTTGCATGTCAAACTCTATATAAGACGTGAGAATAAATGGAGAAAAAAAGGATTGGTTTAAGAATCGGACTTTGGCTTTAAAGCTTTGTGACCTGATTAGTCTTTTTTTTGCACAAGCTTTCCTCTTTCTCCAACACCATTTTGTAATGTATTCTGCCTTTGTCTTTGTTCTTCTCTCAATCCCAGTTATCTCATCAGCTTCCATCATCTCCAGAGGCGGGTGCTCTCAGTATTTATCATCACCTGTCTAAGTTCATTTGATCTTCTTCAGTTCTGAAGTATGCAGGGATTTAACCAAAGAGTGAAAATGCCCCAAATGGACCTCGCTTTGCCATAAGAGCTGCAATTAAGTTACAAGACGATGTCCATTAAACGGGTCTGAAAGCTCCTACACAGTTTTAACAGTTGGCTGAAATGGAATAGATTTGCTGAGTATAATCTGCAGCAAATATGTATTTTCTCATATTTGTCATGTCCATAGCCTTTTTATTTTACACTTTGTCTTGTTGTTGTCTTATTTTGAAATCACTAATTCTTATTTACTTGCTGCCCTCTTGTGTTTCCTGCCTTTGTGATTACAACCCTGTCTTTATGTGCTGCACCTGTGTCTTGTTGTGTCCCCTATAGAGTCTGTGTGTTCCTCCTCTCATTTGTACTGTCTGTACTGCTGTGTGAGCATTCCAGCAGTAACCCAGGTTCTAGGACCGGTGTGGGTTTGGCCATTTGACAGTTTTTAGACCTTATCTTTGGATGTTGTTTCTGTACTTCTGCTTTGGATTGTTATTAAATAGGCTCCATTTATTAAGAGTTCAAGACTCTGAATCTACTTTTGGAGTCTTTTATTCAGCCAACCTGACAAAATTTCTCAAATAAAGACTACAAACATTGCATTGTATACTCTCTGTCTGCCCCAGGGGTGAACGGAAGCTTCATGTAAAGCACTTTAGGTCCCTAAGAAGGGTACAGGAAAAAAAAAACTACAGTATATAATTGCACACCATTTACTCTGTATGCATGTTAACATAATGAGATTGTTTATATTAAATGCGAACAAAAACAACCAAATTAACAAGAACTGCACTAAATATTCATAGTTTTTTTTCTGAGAAGCAGAGAATGATGCTCAATTAGCTTGACCGAGCTGCTAACATTAAGCTAACGAACAAATGAGTCGACTGTGATTATTACTGTGAGACACCCTGAAGGATCAGCTCTGAGTGTGAAAATGGGGGGTGGGGTTATCTTTACATATTAAGGTCACACCAATAGACATTACATTTCCTGTGACTTTCATACATTCTGCTTATGAGAGATGTTTACTGGAAATAAAGTATAAAAAAGTGAGCTGTAAACACAGGCATGTCTTACCAATTTTCAATGGAAGTTCCTTATTGATGCATTAAACCAAAAAACATTAACACTAAACATTCATTGCTCGTGATATTTGTTTAATTTCTTTACTTTTTATTGAAAGCCCAATAAATGTTTTAAAGGTCTTCCTGTCTCTCTCGTCATCGTCACATGTAAGAAACCATCTGGCGAGTCTTTTCAAGGACATTAGTTCTTATATATCTTCTGCTTATCGGAGTCTGCTGCATAAGTCCAAGGACAGCGTCTGCAGAATTAATGCAGAGAAGATGAAAAATAAATGATTGAGGAGCTCAGTGATGGTTACACCTCTTGTCGTCTCTATCCTTGACTGACATCAGTGGGGCTTTGTACTGTCTGTATCGGAGACAGAGGCCTGGTTTGTCAATTACAATTTAAAAAAAAGCAAAGTTCATTGGAAATTCGCATTCATCCAAACAAAAGTTAACCATAGTTTCTTCTGTTTTGGCTCTCAGCTCACACAAGACACTTTGGCTGCTACAATGGTCTTTAAAGAGTTAAATGGTCCAACAAACAGTTTCCTTCTCTCACCCCAGTGGTGTCATATACAATTAAACACCGGCCAAACGACTGACACTAATGATGCCCCAGTGTTGAGATTTGTGCAGATGGGCTTTACATCATTTATTGCTTTCACACCAATCCCCTTAACGTTTAAAAACTAAAATTATTTCCCAGCCTGAACCAAAAAAAGTGTTGGTCCATCCTTGAGAATTCTAAGTTTGATGTTTCTGTCAAGTTTTGATACATTTAGAGACAAATGACATAAGAGTGAATGTAATAGCATTTATACCATGGTCCAGGTGAACACATGTAGACTACAAGACTTCTTTTCAACCCCTGCATGTTTTTGAGATGCTTTGGTTTAAACAGTAAGAGGTAATTCAAATACTGTGAGTACAATTCACTGCCAACCAGAGATCATCAGGCTCATCAGGCTTATTTTTTTTAACTTGTGACTCGACTCGAGGGTAAGCCTCACTGACTCGACTCAGACTTGTTTTTATGGCTCAGAGTTGAACTTGGACTCGTTAATTCACAAGGACTTGTGCCTCGACAGGACTTTGAAAACTGATGACTCGGACTTAGACTCGGACTTGATGCTCAGCGACAACACTTGCCTGTTGCATGTGGTCATTTCAGGGTGAGTCGCTCTCATTTAACTCCAGCCCCTGTAATCTTTAAGTTGACTCTAAATAAAATTTTAAAAATATAGGTTATACCCTGAATTGATATGCCACATTCAAAACTTCATTAAATGTGTTTTAATAAAAAAGGCCTATACAAAACTAAAATCGGAAACAGTTTTCAGATTTGTATCTCACATTGACTTGGACTCAACCTTGGCCTTTCTTTAGTGACTTGATGTTTAACTAAAGATGACGTGGCTTGGACTCGGCTTGAAATGTTTTGGAAGACTTGGACTTTAAGAGATGAGGACTCGGACTAGTCTCTGGTGACTTTGACTTGAAAACTTGTGACCCGACTACAACACGGCTGCCAGGACAATTATCTACAGCTCACCTGCCCTAATAAATCTTTTATTTATTACTGTTGGGAAATAACCAACTACTAATCAAAGTAAAAGCAACAAGTGAAAGCAACATAATCTAAATGGAGTATCTGTCAAAGGAGCCCAAACGACTCATACTGATGAATCAGTAAATAAGATTAAAGAAGAAAAATGCAAGTGCAGGTGGTATTATAAAGTCTGAAAGCTCTCTCCCACTAACACATGATTATTTAATACTGGCCAAAAACAAAACAAATATCAGTTTCACAAATTCAATTCAAGGACAATTTTAGTAAATGCTTATGAGCTGCCTTAATAGAATATGACTAATCTTTGGAATAATATCCTTTCATAATCATTAAACTGAAGGCTCTGTTTGTCTATAAGCACATGTCTCTGTTAGAGACCCTGAATCCCACTGTTTCTAATCAAACACATTCAAGTCAAACAGTGTGACGTGTAATAAGATAAGTTTGCAGAAATTGCATTGAAAAGGCTTTAATAATAAATGGACTGAACAACACTACAAACATGCAAACACATATTCAGACAGAGGTAACTGTAATGGCCTCCAGCAAAAGGCTTTTACAGCACTCAGCGCCCAAAGCACTCTCTGATACGCTCACACTAACTGACAGACTCTCACAGAGCAGACATATTGTTTTTGGATAAACTCGCCAAAGGAAAGTATGTCCTGTTGCATCTTCACAAGTACTAACAAGCAAACACAAACGCACGGGTGGAGGAAATGGATTTTACTTTACTCCAAATGCTCATCATGCATCCAACCATTATTATTTATGTCTTATCATTTATGGAAAACAGTTTTGCTTGGTTTTCCTTTTACTCATCTCCATGTTGGGTAATGGTCTTGTTTAATCAAGAGTAATCTTTATCATTCAATGTACTTCATTTGACTCTGCAGTTGCCATATGGATGTTTGTTCACTCAGTAAGTTAGGTACGTTGTCAAGGGCATTTTTTGTTTGTGGTAAAATAAACATTGTTCTCTATTAATGCTTTGGTAAAATGGCAAAAGTTTAACCACAATGACTTGTCACTTACTTCTGAAGTTTTAACATCTGTAGGTCAGTCATGCTGTGCCAATGTCACTTCAGTGTACTGTATATGCGCACAATCACAATGTATTTCACAGCTGCAGCTCTATACATAATTGCATCATTACAATCACACATAATTACAAAGAAAGCATTCATACCGAGTGGACAAAGTGGCAGTAGCAGCCTGAAGTAGTGTCCTACTCTTCTGAAACAAAGTCAACTAACATCAGGGAAACACGGGGGCAGCAGAAACCTGAGTGCAGGTGAGCAGGAAGTGCACATGTAATGTTTAAATAATATATTTTCTAAATCGATTAATGGCTTGAGTAAATGTTCAATTAATCTCCTTTACGGACACAGGAGGAGCTGTGTGAGATGAAATATGCATGAGGTCCTTCCGACTTTCTGTTTTATTATTCTTTTCATCCAAAGGCCTTAAGAAGTGTGTCAGAACAGCCTCTCAGGATGTGCTTGGACAGAGCTCTTTTTACTACAGTCCTCCTGAGGTCTCGTTTATAAAGCCTGCTTATTCATAAAACGAGATCTGAAATTTTGATGTAAATGTTGGGATCTGTAATAGTTACTATGTATAGGCTCTACATGCACTTTGACCCATGCACGTGAACATTTTAGAGAGGTTTCACAAAGGCAACCCACACAATGAGGAAATGAACTTAAGCCAAGGCTGACAAATAAAGGCTGTGTGTGTGTTTTATTTTACTTTACATGCAAATGCATTTCTTTCAACCAACAATATTTTAGCAACATTATATTTCAGTTATGTATTTTGTCCAGTATTTATTACAATAAAGCTGAGTTACAGTTGGCTCAGTGTTGTACGACCAACACACTGCAGCTGTCATCTGTTATTTAGATCAATAACTCTTCAGAAATCTCCTGTTGAAAGCTCCTGTTTATATTTAAAATAGTATTAAAGGAGGGAGTTTTTACTGCCATTTAAGCCAGAAGAGCGTGAGGCTACGTGGACTGGTTCTACTGTCTGGTCACTGAAGACATTCTGTCAATCCCATCACAAGTGGAGCATGTTTGTGAATTTATTTAATAGTTCTGTCTACGTTTGTGTGTCATGATGAACCACAGAATATAAACTTGTGCGACTAAAATTAGATTTAGTGTGCCCTCCCACCACTTTTCTGTCCTCACAAGATGTATGGGTTAAAAGCAGAGCATGAATGTCACAGAGACAAAATTAAATGTTATTGGAGATTTGGATTGAAATACCTGGACAAACACTCTTTTTATTTTATTTTTTTTAGGAAGATAAAATGACCTTAGAAAGATACATATTGAACAGAACACATGCCAGCTCCTGTTTTTGTGCTAAAGGACAGTGCTAGTCTTCGTCCACGCTGCTGTTAACACAATTATCTCTGTTTAAACCAACACTCACAGCTGAGCAGTTGCACAGTCTCTGGCCGAGTGATCGATCAATGGTGATTTCATCTAAAGCCAATGATGGGCGAGGATCCAGGGGCCGAGTGGGCAGAGTAATGAGTGTGTTTAGTTACGACACACCGCTGTCTCCCCTGAGCCGTACACTCAGCCGTACACCTGTTTGTATTGGAGAGCTGTGGTGACGCTGTCCACTGTAAAGCAGATCTATAACAGCCTTGTACAGCATCTACAGTGTAATTAGAATTGAGTGAATGTGTTTGTCTTTGACACGGTTCCTTTTGGCATTTTGAACCGTTCCAGTAATGGACACCAGCGGTTTCCCATTTGTTTTGCCATTACAAGTGCATTACAGCAACATAATTCTAGATAAAATAATGAAAAATACATATTTATTTATGGATTGCTTTTATGTACTACTCTGTCAAGTCAGTGAAAAGGTAGACCTAGAAGTTGTTTTCAAAAGTCCTAGAAAACTGTAGCCTAACTACTCAGTTAAATGTGATTATACAACCTGGTCAAATTCCATAGACACTGACCTTTCAGATACAAAAGAGATCATTTCTGTCAAGTCAAGAAGTACTGAATACCTATATGACTCTTAGTTAGCTAAATAAGTTAATCCCTGATGTGTCTTTAGAACAAGCTGAATAAATACAATGCACTAGTGTATACTGTATACACTTAACTGCCATCAATTAAAGCTACATAACAAAACTACCTCTCTACCTCACAACAATAGTGACCTTTCCTGCATGTTTTTCTTACTGAAAACCACTGCAAAATACTAATTCACTTTTATCTGGTATTTCTCTGTATTTTCAGTAGCTTTTACTTCGGTGTTCAAACACCAACCTCGACTATTCTCCTTCTGCAGCATTTTACTGGACAAAGCTTTAGGTATGCACTAATCTTTCTCATAGCTAATATTTGCACTGTAATGTTTTGCTCTCACTTAATTCAAAAAGTCCCATGTTTGCGAACAGTGGTTATAGCATTTGTCCTGTTTAGCCTGGTCTCAAGACATACATGCTGATACATGCTGATTTGATTTTGTGGTCAGATGATTAAATGGAGGCTGCTTTAAAAAAAAAAAAAAAAATAAAGAGCCCTCTAGTCACACTGGGTGCAATTAAACGGCCACATTGTCACTGATTACATGTATCTAGAAGACCACTTTACTATTTTAATGTCAAAATTAGTAATAGGTAAAGTATTATACATGTTGGTTGTGCAAAACTAGCTTTTAGAAATGCAAAGCCTTGTATCTTTTCATTTTACATTTACATCATATCTCTAGTTTGTCTCACTCAGTGCATTACAGCCCACATTTCTTGAGGCCATTGTATTTATCACTTTATCTGATCACAGCAGATTTGGAGAATATTGCAGTCCCTTATCCCACCTGAACCAATTTACATTTTCATGCCACGGCTGAATTTAGTCCATTTTGTTCTTGTACAACACGGCGAGACAGAAAAGCCTCACGAAACAGGCCCCTGTCCTCTGATCCGCTTATCTCCCCTCCATATTTATAAACCCAATGTCTCTTGTTTTCATTCCCCCAGTTCTGCTCTGCAAACTTCAAACCCAGTTTCCAGGAAATTCTGTAACTATTTTACATTTTCCGTTTTTCCCCAAGTAGCACAAGAACTGTGAAGCTTGTATTGCATTAGACAACACTCGACATATCCTGTTTTTTCTACTTTTGTCAGATTGATTGATGAGCTTGTCTTAAGGCTTAGACAAGAGAGAGGTTGGGGCTGTGGATGGGGCACAAAATGTAGGACTGTACAAAAAGCCCTGAAACGTCCACATGCGTTGAGCTCATGTGAGTTTTGTGTGTTTGGATTGGAAAAGCCTGCTAAGCCTGGCTTTATTCTCTAATTTCCATGGAAATGGGCTCCGAGTGTGAGCCCAGAATGAGATGGGAATTCCAGCGGTCCCAGTAAACACGACACCCTGCCTTCCCCAGTAGTAATTTACCAACTGGCGTTTTGCTCCATAACATGCATGCACCTGTGTTTGAGCTGTGTTGTGTTGTGTTAAGCCTGGCTTTATTCTCTAATTTCCATGGAAATGGGCTCCGAGTGTGAGCCCAGAATGAGATGGGAATTCCAGTGGTCCCAGTAAACACGACACCCTGCCTTCAGTAGTAATTTACCAACTGGCGTTTTGCTCCATAACATGCATGCACCTGTGTTTGAGCTGTGTTGTGTTGTGTTTATTGTATAAGGTTAAGTACAAACCAAAGACCCTTCCAAAAGCAAAGTCTAAAGTATTGTCCATTTATTTATGTGAACATGCAAGGTAAAAACTAAATTAAATACTTCACAAGAGGTGGGTAAATGAAAATATTGTCTCATTTGTCTTTAATATTTTACTGATGGTCTCCAGTTCTGTTCAAGTCTGTTGCTGCTGTGTTGCACTTGTGTGGTGCCGTCGGCAACATTTTGTGTGGCGCCCCTTGCATTGCGACAATATTTTATGCACTTTTGTTTTGAAAACAGTAAAAAAATAAACAATCATTAATTCTATGCAGATGACCAATAGGTTCAGAGACCAAAGCCAGGATTTGTACACAGGTCATACATACAGTACAGCTCTTCATGAGCTAAAGAAGCACCATGTTATGATCAAACACTGTATATAGGACACCTTTTGAAGTCACATTTTATAAAGCTCTACTATGCCTTGGACTTGAAATCTCAACATAGGGTCAATAGAAGGATTGTAAAATGTTACTTCACTTTAATATGGATTTTATTAAAGTCTATTTACCATGGCTTTTACCTAATCTAAGTTTTGTGACTCAAGCAATGTCAATGTTTAATCAAAGCAGCTCTTTTCCATATGTCACTGACTACAAACCTAACCTACTGAGCTCACAAATATCCACATGGCTACTGTAAAGGGAAGTCCAAATCTAGTACCTGTTCCACTTTTGTCTGAACCCTGTGAACACAGCAGACAAGGACTATTTAAGTTCTGTCTTCTGATTGGATAAAAGGGATATAAGAGTGTATATTCTTTGTTTGTTGTAAAGCAGAAAAACAAACAGAGCATCTCATAAACCCGCCCCATAATAGATAAATGGTTATGATTGGTCAGGTAGAATTACAATGGGAGGGTTTTGGCCTGTTTTCTGCTTTTCTATAGAGCCACAAAAATAAAAAATAAAAATTGTTCAGTAATGTCACAACATATAAAACTATTTAGTCTGATAGAAATGATAGAAATTAAGTTTTTAAATGTCTTTTAATTAAATGGGCTACTGACCAAACTAAGACTCTAAACGTTATTCAGAAAGTGTTTTTTTCCCCGTAACATACATTATATGCAGTTCTTTCTTATGTAACTGACAAATGTTGAGGTTGTTGCTGGTGCTGATCAATAGTGGCTAAACTAGGATAAAGGTCTGAGAAAAATGTGATATAATGGTAGAGTGAACAGTGTACATGCCAGCATTGTGTTGTAGCTGAAGAGATACATGTTGCCTGGACTCGACTCTCACATTTACAGCCAGGGCCTGTCTCTGAGCCCAGCCTTAAATTGTTCATAATAAAAAGCAACAGAGCATCATCGGTGTTCCAAATAACACCCGTGCTCTCCCTGTTAATTTGCAATAACATTTTCGGACGTGAAATGTCATCTTGAACTTTTAACATCACTAAAATAGTGTTTTGTGGCACTTTGGCACTTTGTCTGAGGGTTAATCCAGATTGTTAGCAGCTATTTACTGACTGAGTGAGCTGTGAGTGTTTCTATGCTTCAGAGAAAAAAGGAGCTGTGAAAATGCCAAATGAGAATAAAATAAAGATAAATAACTGGAGAGTTAGAGGATGTTTGCATAAGAACAGTTTGTGAGCGGATGCATTGCACCTGCGATCGGAAAAAGCACTGAATCAAAAACAAAACAAAAAGGTCACAGAAATGTCAATTGTATACACTGCACTAAGAGCTTTCTCATTGATTTGGACAAATGGTAATTAATTTTATGTGATTCAATAAAGTTGTATTTTATTAATGGTTTTAATGTATGGGGTCCAATAACAGCTGTCAGTCAAACCAATCATTAACAATTTCTAGGTTATTCATGTCAAAACCATATGATGGGCTAGCCTGGCCAGCAATTAGTCTGCTCTCACTTGTTTTATTCCCAGGGGGCGGGACAAAGAGATGCAGATTAAACAAATCAGAGAAACAAAAAACTGAATTGTTTTTTTTAATAGACACAAGGCTGTGCACCAAAACAGTTAATTCTGCCAAAACAAGATGACTATGGTTGATGGTGAATTGAACGATGAAAGTATTTAGGCTACACTATGACTATGTCATGCTGGCCTTGTACAGAAGGACAAATAACACCAAATGGAACCTATACACAAATGTTTTTAGGACCTGTCCTTCTTCTTCCAAAACTGTTAAATTGGGATCTGCAAAAAAAAAAAAAGACCTCTTTAAATCACAAATGATTTCTTTATTTTAATGGAATATTGGTGCACAATCTGTCTCCACTGCTACTAAGTAACCTCAGCTTTGATCCACCACATTCCTTTTTATTTTCTGGTACCGTCTCATAAAGGTCTTGAGGATTGCCTCTGGGATCATCAGTCTGCAGGTGGAGGGGCTTTTGTGCAGAGGCATTATTTTGGCCAGGCAGCTGGGACCCAGGTGTGGCCAAGATATTGGAAAAGGAAAGTAGACGGTTATTGGGCCGGTTCAAATTTGATGCCATTTAGGAGACTGTTATTTGCTGTGGCTTTTCTATCAGCTTCCTGGCCCAATAACACATTCTGGATTAAAGATAACCGAGCCTTTAATATAAAGCAAATTATGTATATTGTGTTTCAGCGTTATTGCCGACCATCTTGTACGGCAGGTTAGAGTGGAGGACACTATTTTCTTTTAGTGCAATAGCCATAACATCTTCTACAGCCTTAATATAATAGTGGAACAAAACAACACAAAGACAAACAATCAGACATTTGTAACATGCATTTGGGTTTTTCAGATGTCATTTGAATCCGTCTGATGTGCCTCATCAATCGAGAGTCATCCAGCTCAGCCTCCATTAATTAACTATCATTTCCAAAAGTTAACAAATGCTCTTCTTCAATGTGACAGCTGACAATAAAAATGATTTGTTTGATCTATCTCCTGAAAACACACCAAAAAAAAAAGAAAAAAAAAATCACCCGGCGCACAGGAGTGCACCGAGGTAATAACCGAGCCGTATCATTACCAAAGATTAATAGGGCTTTTAATACAGTCATTAAACCCCAGTCTGAAATATGGCTGACAGTTGTCGGCTGAGATAGTGCCCCGTTTTGTTCCAGGGGGCTGTGAAGCGTCTCAGGGTGCCACAGTAATGGGGGCTTCTGGTGCTATCAGGAGCTAACAATATCCTTTGGCATTTACACTTCACTGGTTTTCGAACTACGGACGAGGAATGGGGCTCATTGTCGACGTGGTGACCTGTGGAGCAGCCATTGTTCCTTTCACAGTGTCCGTAATGATATCTTTATAAAGAGCCTAAGTCACGCCCTTCTCTAGAGACTGTCCAAATCAGAAATATTGTAAATGGAAGTCAGTCAGGAGCACTCAACTGTTTTGATTCTCCTTGTAACATACGGACATCAAAATGTTTGATGTAAAAGAAACAGAACAAAAAAAAATAGAAGTAGATAGAGTTGACAAGCATCATGTGTGATCAGGTCATAGATTAAGGTCATATTTACATCATACACTCGATACACTGCATATACAAAGTAATGTAAGATGTACAGGACCTTACGCAGAACATCTTTAGTAAAATATTTTAAGTCAAGTTTAGTTTTACTGTTGTTATTGCTGCACTGTCTACATCAAAAGCCTCCTCCACTAAACATTTTAGCTTGACTCGAGGGAAGAGAAGCGCCATGGAAAGACAAACTATTTTTTGACCTTTACATAACAAAGTGAGTTGACTAAGACCATATTCTTATCTATAGCAACAGCCCAGGGGAGGACTGTGAGTGCGCTCAGACAATTACTATTTACATCAGTTCACAGAAAGAGGCAGAGAGAAGAAGAAGTGAGTGCTCGAGGGTTTCTGCTTGACTCACACTGACCTCGACTTAAAACTGCAGAGCTAGTTGATGCTAAAGTTTTATTGTGATGCCTATAAGAGACTGAGACTTCACCTCATGTCAACTAATGATTTGTTTTGTGTATATTTCCTGCTGCAAAACTTAAACCCCTACAGCAGCCATGTAATATTTCCCGGCACCTTTCATTCATTTTACAACACACATAATGTCATGAAGGACATTTGATCTAAATCAGTTTTTATGGCCTTGTCTGATCATTGGACCAATAGAAAGCCATGTCCCTTCCTGGAAACCCTCAGCTGTAAAAAAGAAGACCATCTTGGGACAGTTCCAGTTTGTTACTGATTGATTTTTACTGCATTGGTAAAAGCCTGTTTAGTGAACAAAGAGCATTGGAATCACCTTCGACGAGATCAGGCTGTATACATTTCATTAAACACTACTAATGCATTTCCACTTCTTTGATTCATCTTCTGTGAGAACATAGTAATCACACTCCTGCAGCGATATGACCCAGCTCCAAGTGCACCTCAGGGTTTTGAGTTGAAATGCTGCTGTGTGCACGCATTAAATAGTAAATGAAACAAAATGGGGTGGGGTTGGTCATCCCTATCAAAAATGATTAATTTCTCATAAAACACATCTTGCGTGGCAACTTTTCTATTGGCTAAGTGGAAATGGTGCTTATATGTATATACATTTGTGCAGAAAAGGAATGGACATGCTTTTTGAATAAACCTCAGTATTAACACTTGAAAACCCCAAAGAATTGCAAAGAATGATTTTCAGGAGCTATATTATTGACTTCAACTCTAGCCTTTAACGTCACAACAGAAACATTAGCCACTGATCTGCATTTCATGTTAAATGGATCTTATTCTTGCGTATGTTTTTTTTATCACTTATTCACTATAATAAATGAAAACACAGCCACTGTCCCATTATGAGATAATGGCTGTGACAAAGTGTGCTCTGTAGAATCAGTGACAGCCACGCGGGCCGGGATGAGGCGGTCCTGTGGTGCACCCTGTGGAGGCCTGACTTACAGGACAGCCTCACTGACAGCAGGGAGCCGGGAGATTTTCCACGAAAGAGCAGATCTGCAGCACTGGGGATTGGAGCTGGATTTGGCTTGGGTTTATTACAACATACCGTACATGTAAGGACACATCTGTGACATCCTGAGCTTTTAGGATTCAACAAATGTGTCAGAGTTTCTGTTTACATGTTGTCCTCATATGCACTTGTGCCAGCTGTTCCTTTTCTGCCATTTGTTGGGGATTGACACTTCAAAAAAGTGTCAAAATAGCTGGAGAACAAGTTCCTTAGTGGGTCTTAGGTCTGTTCCATATATGAGGGCTGATTTACTAAAACTTGTTCTACAAATTGCCAGCAGGATAGATGCTTCCCCGTGCCCCTAATGAAAAGGTAACTGGGAAGGCTTCTGTCAAAATAATGAGAGGAGAAAATGTAAATGGATTTATTTAACCGGCAATGTGATTTATCAAAGCAGCCAGTAATGACAAAGGATAAAATTGTGTCCAAAGTTGATTTCCATGCTGATTTATGCTTCCTGGGGAAACAACTTTTGTTTGGTGCAAATGTAAAGATAGGACATGTTCTTTTTCCAAACACTCTCTGTGACACACACAAGAAATTTATTTACGTACAGGCATTTGCCCCACATTTTGCGGCTGCTATAATTCATGCAGTTTGTAAATCGCACACAACAAACACAAATGACACACATTTGATTGCCCATGCAATTTAGCACCCACTATTTGCGATATTTCTAAATCCAGTGAGCTTTGGCTGTGGACAAGGAGCCCAAATATTAAGATCTACAAAATGTCAATGAATTAGAAAAAATGGGTTAAGATGTTTGAACGCAGCCCTACTGGTGTGATAAACCAGCTCCAGAGCCAGAAAGCCTACAGACAGCTGTGGTTAAAGGGGAGGAGGGTGTGCTGTTTTAATCCCACATTTCTTCATGACACATTGTTTTTTTTCTCACAGTCACGTAGACAGAGGTAACAGCTGGCTGCTACGACACTGTCACAGCCAGAGCTCCGTGAGGCGTTTAAATAAGATTAAAGTTCGACGCCATCAGGAGATTGTACCATGCATCATCTCAACTGTCCACTGCAAACGTAAAGCAGCTTGATAAATGCTGTAACTCACAACTGAAATGTTTATCCTCCTGTTTACATGGATTTTTCTTTTTATGGAAACGATATTATATTCCCAAATACAAACAAATCTGAGGCATGAAAATGTACAAATAATAAAAAAAAGGAAAATCCAACTGTGAATGTATTCAAAGTGCATGCAGTCAGGTGTCACAGTGAGGAGCTGTTTGAATTTAATGAAGCCATTGTTGTTTGTCAGAGCTCGTACTCTGCGGAGAGATGTGGGAGAATAGTGGAGCACATCTGTTCAGAGCGAAGAACAAACAAACCTCTGACAAACCGAGCACTAAATTACAGCCTGCAGATAAAAACTTGTGCTGCGTTGAATTTGTTACCTTGGGTTAACAGATTTCAAGTAAAAGAAAAGAGAAGATGGGACCTTTCTGAGCTCACAGAGAGGAAATGCACCCGTTAGAGCTGCTCACAGACTGGGAACGTTAAAGTGTTGAATTAAACATGGACAATTGAAACTATTAAAACTCCCCATTATTTTCACATTTGGAGTTTACAAAGTTCAGAACGTACCTCTCTACTTCTTCAGTCAGTAGTAGTATCCCAACAGCAGCTGCCTCAAAGGGCTTAACAGACTGTTCCAAGACAACATCCCCTGTCCTTAGACCCTCCATCAGGGTGAGGAAATTCTGTTAATCTTTCCAAAATGCACGGGAACTTCTGTAGTTGTAGGCGGTGGCAAAGATGAGCTTCTGTTTTAAGGATTCTGGTGAAAATTAGCGCTTTTGACAAAACAGAGCTAAGACACAGAGCTGCCACTGAAGCGTCAGGCGTAAAAAGGAGTGGCCTAAGCTTACATTGCCTCATTTAAACATGTCACATAATAAATAAGCTACCAAACATTGGAAAACCTGAAAAGAAAGCAGGGGAGTAGTTTATTGTCTTCTGGATGATGTTAAATGTTTTCTATTCCCTCACATTTGTCACAAATACCCCTTTAACACTTTAGTTAGCTCCCTATCTGGTTTGAAACTGAACTAAAAGTTTGAGTTTTGACCCCCTGAGGCTGCTGTAGTTGGTTTGAGTGGAGTTTAAACCAAAGCAGAAAGGAATAGTCAGAATAAATCCAGGTGATGGCTAAAAAATAAATGAAGGTATAAAACCAGATTATAAATTATACAATCATTAATATGAAAATGCTTTCCTGATGTTGCCAATGTCTCCATCAATCTGATAAAACTCAACTTTAGCATCAACACATCAATCACATTATGAAGTGTTTCGAGAGAGTGGTGCTGGCCCACATTCAGAGCAGCATACCGGACACCATTGACCCCCTGCAGTATGCCTACCGACCCAACAGGTCCACCTCGGATGCTATCGCTACTGCTGTCCACTACTCCCTGTCACACCTGGAGAACAAGGACTCATACATACGGATACTTTTTATAGATTACAGCTCCGCCTTCAACACGGTCATCCCACACAAACTCACCCACAAACTGTCCACACTTGGTTTGCACCCCACCCTCTGTGACTGGCTCCTAGATTTCCTGACTGGCAGGCCTCAGTCTGTCAGGATTGGTAATAGGACTTCAGCCAGCACCATCACAAACATTGGTACTCCACAGGGCTGTGTACTCAGCCCCATCCTCTACACCCTGTACACCTACGACTGTGTCGCCTCACAAGGACAACATCATCCTGAAGTTTGCTGACGACACCGCAGTGATAGGACACGCTGGCGGTGACGAGGCAGCTTACAGGAGGGAGGTGGCCAGTCTGGTGTCATGGTGTGAAGACAACAACCTCACCCTCAACACGGACAAGACAAAGGAGATGATAGTGGACATGAGGAGAGAGAGGAGAACGCCTCAGCCACTGTTCATCCGGGAACTTGAAGTGGAGAGGGTGAGCAGCTTCAAATACTTGGGTGTCCACATCAATGAGGACCTCACTTGGACACCTCACATCACGCAGTTGGTCAAGAAGGCTCAACAGCGGCTGTATTTTCTGAGGAGGCTGAGGAAGTTTGGCATGTCGCCCAAGATCCTCAGCAACTTCTACAGCTGCACCATTGAGAGTGTCCTGACCAGCTGCATCACTGTGTGGTACGGCAGCACTTCTGTCATGGACCGCAAACGCCTGCAGAGAGTGGTGAAGACTGCGCAGAAGATCACCAGGACTCCACTGCCCTCTCTGCAGAGCATCTACCACCGCAGAGTCCACAGAAGAGCTGCTTCCATCCTCAAAGACCCCTCCCACCCCCAACATGGTCTGTTCACACTTCTACCCTCAGGACGGAGGTACAGAAGTGTGAAATGCAGGACTTCCAGAATGAAGAACTCATTCTTTCCTCTGCCATAAGACTCCTAAACAGCAGATAGGAGTCTACAATCACAATCACAACATTACATGAACAATTGTTACCTACTGCACTACCTCACTTTTCACTTTACTTTACACGTCACTTTACTTTACACGTCACTTTACTTTACACGTCACTTTACACCATCACAACTGCACTACCTCACTTTACTACTTACTCCTTTTGCCCTCTTGTATTTTTTTTTGTATATTTGTATTTTTTGTACTGCATTATTATCACTTGTATATTTGTCTTATTTTTTATTTTTTACTTACTTGTGTGACATTTTACTGTGGACGGCAAAGTAAGAATTTCATTGTACAGGGAAACATGCTTTCTGTCTGTACACATGACAATAAACACTTTGAATCTTGAATAAACACTTTGAATCTTGAAACAAAAATAAGTCCCCACGGAAAAATTAAACGCACCCAACTGTCATAAATAAAATGTAAATGCTCTTTTTTGCTCTAACTTTCCTTGTGCCATTAGGTAAATACAAAAGTAAAGTATTCCATGCAACATACAATACAACTTATATCTTCAACTTTTCAACATTAACAAAAAAAGACAATCAGTTCAAAACACTTAGGAGAGTTTTGAGACAACACTGAGCGACAGAGTTGAAGCTAGTCTTGCTGAGTTAAACCCCGTTTTCCACATTACAACTTCTAAGCGCTTCCTATATTTTACAAGTTCAAGCATTTCCAGTGTGTTGCCCTCCCTGTGCCCCTCTCGTGACCCTGTTAGTTCAGATTTTTGTACCATTGACAGCGTGTCTCACCTCAGTGCGACAGGAGACTGACAAGGCATCAATCTCTGAGCCTGAACTGAATTCCACCGCCCGAACTCCCACCGAGACGCCAGACGATCAATATTCAGAATAAAATACCCCCCTGCTTCCTACCGGCACCACAGGAGACGGACAGGACGGAAAAGCACACATGTGACACAACGAGGGCAATGAGGTTGACATGTCAGCGTGCTCCAGACTCCCGCAGAGAAACCTTAAAGTGGCATTAGCTCTTTGTAGCAGACACCACCTGCCCTCAGATGAAATCCTACTTTTACCTTCATAAAAGCAAACCTTCAACCCTGTTTTTGGAGGGTCTGCTCAGAAATGACTGTATTTCTGTTGCTACAAAATGTACTTCCGAAATTCTGACACAATTGTGAGATTTTCCTGAAGTGTCATTTTGAATGTACATGTTATAGTTTCAGAGTAAATGAAGAAGAACCACAGCAAACTAAGCAAATAGTTTTATTTGGATGAATATCTCTTTTATTGATTGAGGCTCAAACTCAAAACAAATCAAAGCTCTACACCAAATGTAATTCTTCTAACGAGAAACACAACAAAAGTGTAAAGGTTTGAGTCTGAAATGTTCAGGCGGAGTCTCCATTTGGCACCACCTGTGATATTTTAAATTTATATGAAACAAAACTTTTTTTTTTTTCACTCTAGGGACTTGGACATATAACTAAAAATATTTTTTGTTTTTTTGAGAACCATCAGTCATACCTTTGCATATCTTAATCTTCAATAAAAACATAATAATGTGCTTGTCCCTTTGCATTATGGGAACTTCTGAACTTCCATCTTTGTTTCCACAGATGGTCCTAGATTCTTTATCAACTCTATAAAATCAAAGTGTTTTCTGTGATACATACACATAACAAATGTCTGAATATAAAAGATAATATTTGAATAATAGCATTTGATAAATACTTTAGCACTAATATTAGAGTTTGAACTGTTACTATTACATTTGAACATTTCAGCTTGAGCGTTTAGTAAATCCATAGCCAGATACTTATGCAATTAAATGAACAATTTAACCTTATATCATGACCGACATAATAACATAACTTCTCTGGTGGTGACACTATTAATAAAGAAGGAGACGAATACAGCCACATACCTTTTTGTCTCATGTCATCTCTTAAACTGCAGCCCCAGCCTTCATAAAAAGTAATAATATTTTGACGTTATGTTTGGTCTGTGTCTGGAGTACACATGGCTTAAAGCGTGGAGTCTTTATATCCCCTTGACTTTTTGTTGCATCAATATGGTCCGCTTTCCCAAAGGTTGAACTCAACTCTTTAGTCCGTCATTGGAAAAAAGAGAAGTGTGAGGAAAAAACACAAACAACCAAGAAAGAATAAAAAAATGTATTGTATTATTATTATTATATTATCAGCTGTCTGTCTGGTTATTGTTGTCAGGCTGTTGCTCTTGCTTTGTGAACTCGATTATTGTATTGTATTTAAAGAACCTGTCAAGGATTTTAATAGATGAGATTTTAATGTTGTCAGCTTGTTTAGATTTATTCTTTTAATAGAAGCCAATTGTGGCACTAGATTTCTTCACTTTGTAACAACCAAGACTAAAGCAGGTAATCGAAGAAGCGTAGACCATTAAAACAAACAGCAATTATCAGCATTTTACTGTTGCTGCTTTACTTTAATTTTAAGTTTTTATGACACATTTGTCCTTAAGTCCTAAGTGTCCTTAAAATCTTTGTTCCACCACTTCACTGTTCATTGTTTTTTTATTAAAATCTTACAGCCTAAAAATTGCTGTGCTATATTTTATAAAGTTTAGAGACAAATAAAGAAAAATAGTTTTAAAAGTATCATCTTTTTCTCAAAATGAAAATAGAAGCACTGGATGTTTTGTTATTGTTTCCTTTTACAAAACTCGTCTCATCTCAGTGTTGCGTTATTGAAATGCACTCTGGCTAACCTCGGCGCTGTCACTATTCAGTTTTACAAAATCAATGAAAGTGATTTCCACACCAGCACGTTTTCGAGATGTAGAAGAGGAGCTGATGTCTGTTTCGTCAGCTTTTTTCGACTTTATGCACAACGGTTACAAATATTTAAGTCAGAAAACAATGGTGGCTCTGGGATTTACACAGACTTACTTTGTGTTAATCTACTGTATAAATGGACAAACCTTACTTTAATTAATTTAATTAGCTCTGGTTAATCTAACATTTAACAAAAAGTACTTGTAACCACCAACAACAACCCACTTGATATCTTTTCCAAACGTATTTTTAAGCATAAGCACATTTTTAGCGAATTTCAGCATTGAAGACTTCCTTTGTTTCAGCACACATTACAGACAGCACCAGCTTTAATTGTTTTGTGACCTTTTAACCTCAACAGACTTTTCTCCTGCGTCAGTCATTGGCTCACTGGCAGCCTCCTTCCTCTCAGTCCGTTTCTCACACTGTCATGTTTGGTGCATCATCACGAGGGGGGGGTGACACTGAGGTAACTCTGAGCTCGCCTAAAGTCTGTTTGCTTCAGATTCTCTCAGCAACAAACGAGAGGAACGTGAGGCGTCGATGTGCCGTCGGTGGTTTCCTGTCGTGGGAAGTAGTGCAGATGTGGCTGGTTTACGATCAAAGGCAGGAGCAATAGAGGATCTTTGGAGCTCGAGGGAAATGAGGAAGTGGAAAAAGAAATGTGCTGCCTTACATAATGTCTTTCAAGTGCTTGTATTTTTAAGACGGCAGTGCATATATTAGCTACTGGATATTTGTTAGACCATAGACAGTAAAAATAGTGAAAATGAATAAATGCCCCTAATCTTGTCTTTTATTTCATTTATCCAACACAACATCACAACATCGTCAATTTTCTGTTACTGCTCCTAAACTCTGGAACACATGACCTGTATTCCTGTGAGTTCTCACTGACCTGGCCCTGTTCAAGTCCAGCTTAAAGACTTATTTATTTAAACTGGCTTTTAACACACAATAGAACTGTGTCACTTTCAGATTTTTAGTCTTGGTTTATTTATTATTGTGTCATTTTTCTTTTGTTATTGATTTAATTAAATTTTTTTTATACTTTTGGGATGGCTGCACATGTTCTCCTGTTTTAAATGTAAAGCACTTCTTGTTTTCTTTTTAGTTTTTGTAAAGTGCTGTACAAATAAAGACGGACTGAACAAAAATTCTTTCACGATTCGTCCTTTACCTCAACACTGACTGTAAGTAGATACGACTAAAGACACTAAGAGGACCATAAAGACAGGTAACACTGTCTAAAGGAAGCGTTTTTGACAGATTTGATTTGAATTGCAGATTGCAGACTTGCTCTAAACCTTCAGCAAAAATGTCTAAAGAAAAAAGTTCAATGCAAAAATAACATGCTACAACATATTGCACAAGTTTTATTTTTGTCCTACATTTTCTTTTTACTTATAATGTATGAAATAAATACCTTACAATGAGACCTAATTTCACTTCATCATTCCACCATTTTTCTTTAAACATAATCAGACTATGTCCAGGTTTATTTAAAGACTTCACAGCTACAGTTCAGTTTCTTGGATTTTGATGAAGACGCTTCTTTCTTTAGACCCTCATTTTATCTCATTGCTTGTTTTTCTGAAAATGACTGTGGCTTCTTGACCATGTTTCTAAAAAGTCCCGAAGTCCTTGGTGACTTTATGACACTTCTGAAACTTTTCCGATCAACACAAAGCGGCTTGTGTGGGAGCGCTCGTCTGAAATCGAACACAAGTGGAATATAATATGAACACGCAGCTGTAAAATGAGCTGCAGTACACAACTCACTTTATTTGTGTTGCATCAGTTGGCGTAGGCTGCCCTCTTCTCCCTCCGCGTTTATGCAATCTGATATGAACCAACCTTCTTATCATATTGTATGTCTCCAGGCTGTGAGTGGGTTTCAAACTTTTCCCCAAACTAAACGATTGAAAGTGAACAGAAACTTTTAGTCTTCGAGACTGGTTGCCCGCTGCGTGAACCCTGAACGCTCAAATCCCATTTCTGCAGTGTGGAGGAAAATACGAAAGGGATGAGCTCAAAGAAAAGAGAGGAAAAGATGTAGAGGAGGGGTCTTCATGCTCAGTTGTCTCAGCAGATAAGAAATAAGCTTGTGTGGCTGGAAATATTTTGGGAAAAGGCTTTCAACAAGATGTATATAAATGTATCTGAAGCCAGTCAAAGCATTTTATAAAAATTATGCCACATTTCTTTTAGCAGTTATTAAGAGATTGTACCAGTATACTATGATTTAGCTTCAGAATGGGTTTGTTGAACTGTGGACCTGTTGAAAAGACCAGAAGTGGTCATCATATTTGTAAAAGGCTCAGTGTTGAACATGTATACATTTGAGTTGGACATTTATAGCCTAAATTAGTTCTGGCTAGGGATGTTAATAGTTGGAAAAGTAATGTTGAACCACAGGCTGCGTAAGTTTAATACATTTTCTGACTGACAAAAGATGTCTGGAGTTCAATCCCTGGCCAGGGTTTTCTTTGGGAATTGTCCAACACGGAAGTTAACGTGTAAATCAACTGAAAAGGTGCTTTGAAAGTCTGTGGAGCTAACAGCATTATAATATAAAAACTCTTTTGTCCGTGACAGGAGTTAAGAGGTAAAAGTTGTGTAACTGGTCCAGGCTTAGACTCATGAAGGGAAATCAACATTTAGTGATGTTTGTCTTGGAAGCAGTGGAAGAACATATAGTCACAATAATGGTGTCAAAATGTGTTAAGTTGTTGTTTTTAGTCTCGATTTAAAGTTGTTGATGTCCGAAACTGGGACATGATAAAAGTAAAATAAAATTTAGTTCCAAAGCAAGAAATAGACTTAAAAAGATGTCTTACAACCAAGACCATTGACAACACAAATAAAAAACCACAGCCTTTGTAATTCCTCCATTGTTTCCCTTGGCCTTCCTCCTCTTTTCACAGGTTTTCATTTTCTTGCTTGGCTTGCCTATAGGCTTTTGTATTATTCATGACCTCCATATTGTTTTTGGTGGGGCAGAATACATTCATTGGCTCCTATACAGAGGTGTAGCACGGAATTCTGGGCCCTAGGTACAAACCAACTTGTCGGCCTCTCATGTTCTGTAAACGTAACCTTAAGAAATGTACATTACAAATGTATCCCTGTAAGTTTTTACACTCTAGTTTATTTATCACTGTTTTAAATGTATTACCTGCTGCTTTAGAGCCTGCACCGACTGGTATATAACACTGATTTACTCATTTAATTTTCATCCTATTTTTGTAACTAGTTTCTTTAGTGTTTACAGTGTTTATAGCATACTTATTATATTGTAAAAAACAAACGAGGGTGTGAGAGAAGGTGAGCTTATGTAACATGCACTCACCTTGTCTCAGTGCCTCAGTGCTTTCATCTGGACAAGATGGAGGACCTGCTGCTGCTGTCTGAAACTGAAGAGGCCATAGGGTTCATATGTTACTCAATGTAATACAGTGTTACAGTGCTACTGCAGCTGTATAGATTTTAGTTACTGGTGGAAAATTATTTGTCCTTTTATATTATACTATATTTATCCTAGAGCTAGACCTAATGCAGATTTGTGTCGAATATTCTGTCTTCAAACATGTCATTGGTTTAAGTCATTTCTAAAGCTGTGCATTTATAATAATAATTATTATATAATAATGAACGACCCACCGCAGCATGAGGTTAATGACCCGTGAAAAGACTATGACTGGATTAGAGTGACAGTCTCTGCCCCTTTTCCCTTTGCTTTTGATAACAGCCAACAAGTTAAACTATGCTAGTTCAGTTTAGGAGCCCACCTTTTTTCAAAGAAATTTGTCAGTAGCTGCTTTCCCTCATTAGACTTTTTCTACCTCTCTTTTCTTTCTTTTCTCTTTTAATGACCAAATTTGACTTTCTTGACACAAGACATCATATTTCCTGACCGGAGGCGGAGTCTGACGCTGCCAGTCACTCACCAGTCACTACAGCTGTAGCTTGGTTAAATCAAGGCAATGTAACCCTAACTATTTAAAACATTTTCAGTCCCCAGTCCAACGCCCCTGCTTTTTTAATCACCTTAAGCAAACTATGTCCTTCTCTTCCAAAGCTTCATCCACAATTTAGTAGGTTTAAACTTCAGGCTGGCCATACTGCAGCTTAATGCATTAATAATTAATTTCCATGGGGTTTTTATCTCATCTTATGCAGACCTTTTATTCAGTGACAATCTTTGGCGCAGATATTGAGAGGGAGGTGGTAAAGGTTGTGAACCTGATGTGATCATCTTTGCTGGCTGCTCTTTCTATCTGCATACATTTCCCAGCAGCTCGGAGTGGTTCACAGGAGCTGAGAATGTTTTTTCAGACATGATTGTTTCAATAAAATATAAAACGACATTTGAAGTAAAGAAATGCAGGCGGGTTTCCATTAACTGTTAAAGTTTCTGTCATAAGCCATTATTTTAAGCTTTTACAGTATATTTTTCAGTGCACATGTGTCTGAAACCTTACTGAGTGGATGCCATGAGTTTGATGTTTGCTACAGCACAGCTCTTGGGATCTTTTTGAATGTATCAAACACTGGTCTTGTTCCTTTTAAAGTCTACAGTCAGATCTCAGTCATTACCTTGGTCTTGTCAGACTTTCATCACAAAACACTATGTTTGAGTCAAATTGCTCTTGCAGCGGTTTTGAACATGGATGTTGTTGGTAACTGTACACGCTCAGCTCTGTGCTTCGATCATTCTCATTGTACAGTTTTTTTTTCTTCCCCTTACTGTGAATGACCAGCCTGACTCAGTTCCGCCCACCGTTTTTCCGTCTTCAACTTGTCACTTTGTCTTTGAAAACTTTCTCCATTTTCTCATGGGCCGTGTTGCCAGCTGTCTTTCTGCCAGTCTCTTTCCTTCAGGCCACCTCTTGTCGTCATCTACCCCCGTATTAGACGTCTCTGAGCCAATGTATACCACCTCATCAGGAACAAAGACTTGCAAATGAGCTGATTATTACAGAAATCGACAGGCCATTTTTCTTTCAGATTGGATTATAACCTGGTTTCATGTTGAAGTGACACTAAAGCCAAGTATCAGTGTCAAAAACACAATTTTAGTTTCATGATTGGATCCCAGAAGAAAACTATGCATCCATACTAACTGAGCAGGTTTTTTGCATATTTTCCTCGGTTGACTGCAGCTTTGATTTCTCCTTCTAGTGGCCTTTTTTTATTTAACTTTTTCATAATCCTACTCAGTTACGTTTACTGACTTTAAAGGTTGACAGAAAACTACATCCAGTGAAGTTTTGTGACTAAACGTAACTAAACATAGTAAAATATTGTAAAATAATAAACTGTAAAATATTCTCACTTCCTGTCTATCCCACGCTTCTGAGGTGCTGTAAAGTGAAAACGAATCTAAAATCATGTAATCAGAAGCTTAATTACTGGGCCAAAACTTTATCTGGTCAATGCATGGTCTTGTTTAGAAATTAAAGTGTATTTCCTTTTGTAATTAGTAAATGACAAAGTGCTCTGGAAGTATTTGAATTAAAGGAAGGCTTTGTCCAACACAAATTAAAGCTTCATTTATGCAGAGTTTATGCATGACCTATTTTACATTAGTCACCAACAAAGTTCCAGTGATACTCTTTTTGGAATTCTACATTGTTTAAAGGTCAGTGTCGGTCGCCGGAGTCGAGTTAATTATGCTCCGTTTCATCATCTGATTGCATCCATTTTTAACCTTTTGACCTTAGCGTTGACCTGAGTGACCTGTAACACACTCTTGTTTTGTCGCAGTGCCTGTACCCAGCATTTTGTCTAAACTTGTGTCTGATTAAGACAGCTCTATGCATTTGTCTCCCATGGAAAGCAGACACAAACAACTCTCAAAGGGCTCTTTTTTCCATCTTTCTCATTTTACCCTTCTCAAAGATCCTAAAACTGCTCTGAAAAGCAAGGAGGGAGGATAGGAGACTCACAGAAGAGTCCTCATTTAAGCACCAATGGACAAGAGACCCAGCAAACCTCCCTTAGATTGGGTTTATGAACCTCATCCATTTGTTTGAGGCAAAGGTTTACCTGTGTGAATGTTTTATGGTCAGAGTGTTTGACCGCTTGTTTATGTTTATGTGTAACAAATTTCTAGGTGCTGCCCACATTTACTTATCCTCAATTACTTTAACTCATTTACATGTTGAAATGTCACCTGAGCAAAGGTAATATTTCCTCCTAAAAATATATAGTTAGTACCTACCAAGACAGAAAAAAACAAAACAAAAAGAACACAAAAGCAGGAAAGACAAGCACAATACAGTATTTTACTACACAACACAAAAGGTTTAACTTTATATTGACTTTGGTGAAAATAAAATTGAGGTATTGACTAAATGGTGCATTAGGCAAATTTTCCATCCCTGACAAACTCATAAGTCATCATCAGGTTTGACAAAATGAGGAAAGAGGTATATCACGTAGTGTTACATCTAAATACCCAGCGCACTTTTAAAAATGGAATTCCAATATGACCTGAGGAAAAGTTCAAAAAGTGAAAAAATCTGTGCGACTGGGCTGTGCTAAAGACCTGTCTGCTCGAGCCGACGCTGAAACAGTTTCATTAGGGTTGCCGGTTCCCAGGAGGAGGGCTTGTGAATAATTACCAATTAGACTGTTGTCAAGAGCCGTGCGTGGCGGAGGTGTGCGTGGGCGGGTGCGTACTTGTTCGACAAAAGCACATTTTTATATTCGTGTCTGTGGGGCTTTTCTGATTGCACTCCTGGAGCTGTGGAGCGTGCCGTCGATGGCTGTTAAATACAGAGCGTTGTTTAATCTAATGCCTCAGTCACTCGCTGGGTTTCTTGTCAACTTTGTCAGCTAATTATAAAGTAACAACATGCATTACATACTTTCTTCTTCTTGTCTCCTTTTGATAGAACAACCCCTCCTTTTTTCCCCTCGTCTCGTCTGCTCTTTGCATTCATCTGCTGCGCTCTCCCTCGACGAGGTCATTGAATATCTACTTGTTTTAGATGGATTTTTTTAGTGGCTAAGTCTTGTGTGCTTTAGATATAAAAGCCGTCTAAGAATCTGCCATAAAAACAGCCTTTCTAAGTAAACGGACTGGAAGCTATGCATTGTCTTCGAGAACTTTTAAATCAAAGTGCTTTTCTTTGCAGATTCCAGGTTGCTCCACAGACTGAATGTGTTTGTGGAGCCAGAGGTGATAAGATCATATATTTAATAAAAAAGGCTGGGTTTGTGTTGTTTACAAAGTAAGCCTTAGCCTAGTTTGTGATGCTAATAGCTAATATAAGTAGCAATGATTTTGTAATGGCTCTGGCTTTGTAGCTAGGCCTTTTTGTTCCTGTCAGTTTTTGTAGTGAGTTCTTGCATTTGCCATTAACCAAGGAGTGATAACTATTAATATTGATATAGTTTATTTTGCATTAATTATAGAAGCATGCTGCTTGTTCGAGTGTCTCCAGCACAAAGTCAAAAAACAAAAGGCTGGACTGTAGCACTAACTGTGGTGACTCTAATGCCTGATTGGGTTCCAGCACACCTGCCTTTATCCATGAGAGGAAGAGAGATGGGAGTGGCTGTAGATGTGGAGGGTGTGACGGAGGAGGTCTGTGGCCTGTTGGGGTTGCTGTGACAAAAACAACCTGTGGAGTTAAGCGTACCAAAATAAATCCATCTTTCAGTGTCCACTTGGCTTAAATCTGTTCCCTTGTGTTTGTGTCCCGTTACAAACTTGTGAAAACCTGACAATGACACAGCACATTCATAGGCTGTGTACATATTTAAGCATTAAAACTGTCTCTGCTTAAAACCTATAACATTAGGAAAACACCTTATACTTTACCAACAGGGAGTGTCTAATCTGTCATTTGTCTTTAACATAAAACAAAGTGACACTTGATTGACTTGTTACAAATCTTGTTTAATGGAGCAGAAAGTAAACCCCTAGACAAACAGTGTTTATTATTTCCCTGTAAATCTGACCTCAGAACAACCCCATCTACTTTCCTTATCCCCAACGAGCAACATCTTTTTTATCTCTCTGTCTTCAGTTTCTGCCATTTTTCCAGCTGACGACTGAAGCGAGACACATTACTCACACTCTATATACCGCCTGTACAGTATAATAACGCTCATTAGTTCACTCCCAGTTGATGTTTCTGACACATTCCCATCATTGGTATTTAGCGTCACAACTGACAGCTGTAAAATATGTCGAGTGCACAGAGAGGACACTCTTCATGATCCAGTTTGAGGATCATTTCTGTCCTATGTAAAGTCTGGTATGGTCTGAGAGTATAGTGTGGGTATACATGCTGAGTGTGTTCTGTGATAGAGAAGTTACTAAAAGTGGGAATATACTGTTAGTGACAGGCTTTAAGTGCGTCTCTGTGTCATGAATGTAACACATCTCACCTTAAGGTCTAAAAGGTCACCTAGCATTTATGACTAGTGCTTGCCCTTGCCCACATTGTTCAGGGTATTTTACACTTTCAACCTTTTGGCTGGTCATACTTCCAAGGTACTCCAGGTTTTCCAGGATGCACGGGAAAGGCGGGAGTTGGTTGCACGTGTCACTAAAACCTAGAAGCCACAGAATGTCACTGACAATACTTTGGCACAGTGGCTCGGTTGGTAGAGCAGGTGTCCTATAACTGGAACTCCACCACCAGTGTGTGACTGTGGAGTGAATGAATAATAGACTCTGGAAGGACTTTGGGTGGGCTACTGTCAGGAGAGACTGAGGCTGTGTCTGTCCAACCTGACCAGTGCAAAGAGGAAATCAATTCATGCTCTTTAACTCTACCAGTCATTATTGTACACGTTTTGATTCACTTGAGTTCAATTTATGTAGCCCAATATCATTAAGCTTTTGTCCTTGAATACTTAGGAAGAAACTAAAAACAGCCAAGAAGAGAAGCTTCTAGATTGACTTGGGACTGCCAGGATGAACACCTTTCATCTTTTATTCAAGATAATATCAGCAGGAGCAGTTTATCCAAGTGTGTGAGGAGCTGGGGTCAGGAAGGGCCAATGTACATGTTATGTTGTCTACAATCATTTTAATTAATATAATTTGTGGAAAAGTAATTATATGATGCAAAGTGCTTTCCAAATAAACTTTTTTTCCCGCAGTAAATATGTCATTGAGACTTTAGTAGGACATTTATTTGAATTATCCAGCACTGTACTCAAATATCAAGTCTTTACTCTCATCATACAAGATATGCTTGTTAACTACAAAGTGATAGATTGACAATATCCAGTTAACTTTCACCATTTAGTTCTTCTCTATCTTCTTTACTTTGAGCCATAAACAATCCTGCTCTTTGTTCAGCCTAAGGTCACAGTTTGATCTGGAGAAAACACAAATAGAGACTAAGTTAAATTCTAAAAGCAATGAGACATTGGATTTTCACACCTTCTGTTCTCCCACATCTGTTCTTTCATGTCATTTTATCGTCCTCCTACACTGAGCTGCTATATCCTAAAATACAAAAGGTTAGTCACCGAGAAACCAACTGAGACGTAACTCTGACTCAACCCCAGATCTGAGCATGTACTTCCAATAAATCATAATGTTTTTAGACAAAAGGAAATCTGCAGAAGGGATTTGGGGGTTCAGTATTAGTACTAGTTTCTGAAAGTTTCACTGCTTGACTTGGAAAATGTTTAACAAAGCAAACCAAAATCTGTTTCTTTTTGTGATGAAAACACTTAGTATTTCTCCTCCAAGGTTCAAAAGTGAGTCAAATGCATAAAATGTTCTTTTAAACTTGTTATGATTGGAGAGATTGCAAAGATGTGCTCAAACTTTCAATAACACATTTTAAGCCATGTCTTCAAAATGTCTCTGTGACATGCGTGATCAAATTTAGGAGACACAGATTTGTTGGGGAAGGATCAGCCAATCAGACGGTAATAGGTTGCTGCTGCTATGTTGTTTCTCCTGCATTTGGGGGAAAGGGTGTTTTAAGAATTACCAATGTTGGACAGATATGGTTTAGCCAAACAACTACACAGAATGCACATCTCCTAATTTCTGTTTCCAAACCTTTACCCTGTTAGTGTTGTCTCCTAATTGAGTGAACTAATAGATTGGGTTGAATGCAGTGTGTGTTGGAGTGGACTGAGGCAATTACAAAGTCTATTGACAGTATTGACCCTATTCACGACAGATACTGACTTTTGTCTCTTTATGAACCAAAAACAATCAACAAAACTCTTCTGACTCTGCTCTCATGTGCAATAGAAGACATTGATGGACTGGCTCTGCTCAACAAGACGTGAAATCCTGCACGAGACAGTCTGATGGATGATGTTTGCAGATGTGTAGGAGTCTAAGAACGAGAGCTGTCAGTGAGTGGTATCACTCTCAGGAAATAAAGACTTCTCAGCCTACAACTATACAAAATACACAAAGCAACATGGTACACCTGTATTTGCACTATTTTACATCTACTGTGTGGGAAATACATGCAGCTACTGTCTTTATTTTGTACATTTTTTACTGTTCCTGCCAATACTTGATGTATTCTTGTCCTTTTTACTGCACAGTGACCTTTATATATTGTACATACACATCTATAATCTATGGCCATTGCTATTAGCCATATTGTACCTATTGTACAGTATTTAGCCTGACTTTTCCATGACATACGTAAAACAGGTTTCTATATTCCAGGTTCATCATAATTCATGGTTAACCCTGTCACTTAAAGCTGCACAAACACACATGGGCCCTCTAGCTCTGTTTAACCCACAAATCAAACATTACAGGGTGTCACGGAAAGCCTCACGTGGAAAGTGATTTTTAGTGAGTTTTATGAAGTCGTTAGGAGGATTGCAGATTAACGTTTCCCAGATTAAAGCAGAGCAGTGGGTCAGGCTGCCTCAGTGTGATTCAAGAGAAAAACCTCATCCAATATAAAGACTGGACCTCTTCCTACAAGCACACTTTGCCTTTATTACAGCAGTTATTACAAAAGATGTTCAGTAAATTCAGGGCGAAATTTTTTTATTGTGTTAGATTGAACCCGTTTATAGCCAGAGATGTCAGGATTTCTAATTTCTGTAGTGAAAAGAAAAACGTTCATCTGCACTTGTTGGCGTGACTAAAGGCACTTTTTAAATCAGTTTTTTTTTATTGTCCAAAAAAAGTGTAAAAGTGGGTCTGGAAACCACCTGAGCTCAGCAGCATCAGCAATCAGCTATTTATTTGTTAATCTAAAACAAGTGTGGGCTTTATGCAATCACTTTGAAAGACGTTTCAGCTGAGGCAACACCACACGTCGTCATAACTTTTCAGTCTTTGCAGTTTCCATACAGCCGTGTTGAAAAAACCTGTCACAACATAACGTTGCCACAACTTTTGATTTTTATTTCAGTTTATAGCTTTTCATAAATTGCAGGTAATTCTCAAGTTAATACATTTGCACTTGGCCCTGCGTGGTTGTATTGAATATTAATCTCCTCATCTTCTTTTAAATGTGGTTGGAAACTGAACTGCCTGAACTCAGCGAGCGTCCCAGAGTCCTGTCTCATTTTGTAACCATCCCTCTGTTGTATTTAGGGCCCGTCGCTGTCAATTAACTCCCCGTCCATCAGGCACAGCTGGAGAGGAACAAGAAGTCTGCAGATCCTGTGGTTAAAGAGACAAGCTGGGTACAGTGAGGTTCTGTTGGACGAGGCTGTTACAGTATGGCTGTGTCGTGTGGGGGCTGGGAGGAGGTGGCGTGTTGTATAATTTGATTTGGATTTAGTGTTGCTTGGAAGAATGACACAAATTCTACAGGGATTAATGCGGCTTTAATTCAATCCGGCGGCTGCAGCCTGAAATAGCCCCGTTCTCGTCCGGCTGTTCCTCTAAAAGCACAGCTGTACCGGAGCAGGGCCTCGGCGTTTGGAGCTGCTGTGTGTCAGACCAGGTGAGAACAACAGGATCAGTTCAGGAGAGAGCTTTACTCTGTTGAATGTAGAGCCGAAGATAAAGAGGACAAAGAACATTTTGTTATTTGGATTAAACCACAACTGATTTGAAATAATACAATCAAAATGTAAGGTTTGTTTCAATTCCTTATGGCCATTATACAAAGCAACCTTCCGTTTTACTGCATAAACTCTATTTAGAGCTGTGAGTGACATAAAAGTCACACAGTATTGCACATCATCTCTTTAATCAGCGACTCTCAACTGGTCTCATGTTTTCCTTGATCATTTAGGTTGTATTTTTTAAGGAGACTGAGGCTTTATGGAGTGGACACCAATATTCTACCAAGCCTCGCTGGAAAGTCTTGTTATGGGATAACAGCCTGGCATTCCATTCACAGGACATAAGCACTTTACTGTGTTGCACTTTATATTGCTGTTTTTAAATTCTGTTGACTGTGTTTAGCTACTGTTTTGTCTTTGTTTTTGTCTTAATATTTTTTCTACAGCAACAATGTAGCACCTGCCCAAGACAAATTTCCTCTCGAGGACAAAGAAAACACAAACCATGCAGATGAATTGCTGTAAAATCTTGTGTTGATGATAATGAAAAACTCTATCTGACACTGGGTGGGCTTTTGAAGCTGGCTGACCTAACTGGAACTGTTTCTGGAGGTGGCTGTGGATGGGAGGGCCAACATGTGAGCGTGACTAGATGATTATGGCTGAACTGTGACAGTGACCTAAGTCATTTTTCATGAGTAAATGGTTTCCTTAGGGCCTTTATGGTGTTGATTTTAAGACAATAAGGCAGGGAGTGCTGTGAGTTTATTTGTAACATGGTAATAGAGTCAGGAGTTAGAAGTGACTGCAAATTTAAGAGCCTTTATGTAATTCACACAAACCCAGCCTTTGCCAACATCTGTCCCACTGTTCGTCAGCTGCACATCAGCTTTATTCAGTTTAACACAGTGATCCCACATCTGACGGTAAAACAGTCCTAATCAAAACTGCACTCGGCCATTTCCGTCTGGAGCCTGTACTAAGCATGAAAAAGCTAATCTGTGAAGCATTTTGACTAATTTATAAACATTAAACATTATGGCCACTTTGACCTTTAACAATAAAGACTTGATAAGGTTAAAGCCTTCAGTAGGACCATTAGCATTGTGTTTAAAAACATTAAAAAATAAGATTTACTGAGTGAAGAATATAACCAAAATCTAAATATAGCCTATTTTTGTCCAACTTGCATTTTCTACATGTCCCAAGAAGCCTAGGTTTAAATCCTGGCTCTCGTTTTCTTTACTTTATATTCTTTCTGTCAAACAAAAGTAAAAAAAAAAAAAATCTGTAATCTCTATCTTTATTATTGTGACTAAAAATATTTAAGTCATTGAGGCTATTTTTAACACAAGAAAAAATATTCAAAGCTCTTCAAAGATTATTGTTGTAGTACTCTTGACGGGTCTTGGTCTTGAAACTAGTATTAAGACCAATTTTTAAAGGTCTTAGTCTTGGCTCAGTCTAGTCTAATTGAGACCAGCCAAATACACTGGTCTTGGTCTTTCCTTGTGTCTCAGTACACTCTGCTCTCAGTCTTAAAAACAATATCTAAAGTAATAAAGTTAACATCTTATTACCAGAGTTATGTCTGTCACTGCTTTTCAACGATGAGAAGAAAAGACAAGAAAACCAGTCTCTGTAACCATAATCATTTTCCAGAATCAGATCTTACAGCTGAGAAAGAAAAGTGAGAAGTTTAATGTATTAACCATCATTTCCAGATCTGTTACTGATACTTCAGGAGACGGAGTATAGTTTGCAGTTTAGGTTAGTTCTGTCCTCTTCAAGAGTTACATAAATAAGACAGACAGTATTTATGTTAATCCGATTTCTGGTATCAGTACTAGGACCACCTTTTTCCATGTCCACTATGTTCTTGTCTGTATATTCAGTTATGTTACAGTAAAAAAAGGAAGCCAGGCTTTATATCCAGTGTGCAATTCAGGAGACTTACAGAACTCTATTCTTAAGTCAGACCATTTCTTTTAAATAAGCATCTCACTGAATTGAAAAAGACAAAATAAGACACCTTTAATATTGATTATCTTCACAAGCAAGGTTTGAGTAAGAAGCACTGAGCTGGAAAACCTTCAACAAAATATGTCTGGAAGATTTGAAACATAAGATTTCATAAGTCTTGATGTAGAAGAAATGTAATCTTTACAGAAAAAAACTGCATTCCATTACATTTTGACTCTGGCTGTAGGATATCTGAACACTCAGGGAACTCAAATTAGGAGACCTTGCACATTAACTACACATTACTCATGCCTTGCCAAACAACTAAAAGCTGGAGTTCTCCAAATGTCGTCATGAGTGTTGGTCGAGTAAAGGGCACTGAGCTACATGTCTTTTAAATAAAAATGAGCCTACTGATGTCTGAATAAGAAATGGAAAAAGCAGCACTCTGTAATTGTCTGTAAAATAATCACCTTTATAATGAGGTTGGCACACTCATTCTGAAACTCCTCGATAAACCCGTCTTAAAAAATAAATGAACCATAAAATTTTAAAGAGGAACTCCATTTACCTTATTTCCCGACATAAAAAGCCCTTTTAATACTTGATTTTTTTTTCTCACAGATCAAAAGGATGAGAAAACAAACACTGACCCACATTTGGGACGGTCCTCCCCGACTCCCGCCGGGCCCACTCACGCTAAATATATTTACTCTGAAAATGCTCGGGATAAAAGCCGGAGCTAAACAGCTGATATTCTGCTGAGCTGCTCAGTGTTGCCACAAATTAGGCTCCTCATTAAGACTCATTAGAAACAAGGCTCTCACTCCGGCACCAGAGGCCTCGTTTACGAAGGTGATAAAATTTCATCGCACCAATGTTTGTCTACAAAACTTTACAGCAAAGTACTCATTTGTGAATCCCTGCACTGATGATGGAGACTTCAGCCTTGCTCAAAGCTATATTTTCCTGTTTCTGTGCTGAAATCTGGGAGGTATAAACCCACTCACTGCAGAAAAGTTTTCCTTGGGATGAATCATGTGTAGTTCAAGGATGGAAGATTATAAATTTTTCAGATGCACACTTTGACTTGCCTTGGAAAAAGTTGTTGGGATCTTTAAATTACTTTTTACTCTATGATCTCTAGCCCCATAGTCCTGTCTTATTGCTGCAGTGGGATTAAATGGGCACTTTTGTGCTTTTGTCACTACATTTCGACCCCTGGCCTTACTAGCATTAAAAACTCAGAATAATGCACCGTTGAGCTCACTACAAGAGTCCAGTAAATACAACAAGGAGCTGCATTTATGTAGTTTGTCTTCAAAGTGTGATAGATCTTTGTCTTTGTTTGAATCCAATACAATCACTTTATGCATTATTCACTTTCCATTCAGTTTCTAAAAACAGTTTCACATGTGACTAATTTGTACTGGTCTTGAGGACTTGGTGTTTCCGATTAAAATACAGCATACTGGCTGTTGTATAACACATTGTAATCAATACGAAACATATTGTTTATTAAATCTAGCTTCTTGTCTTGGTCTTTGTACAATCTGCTCTCAGCCTATTACTAGTTATTTGTTATTTGCAGTGCAGGATGTTACATATGCTCAATATATACTTTTTATTTATATTGTAATATGTAATTTTCCCACAAAAACATTCATCTTATACTTATCCATTCTCAGAAAAAAATATTACACAGAGAAATGTATTTCAGCAGGATATCCCTGCTCTTTTGCATATATCAAAATTTACCCGACCACCCACTCTGGCCTTGAGTTTGTATTTTAATCCCCTCTTAGTCAGTGACTGTATCTCTTCAGCACAAAGGCCCAAGTGGGTGTTAGCATGTGACGTAGCAATCTTAATACCTGCCCACGCACAGTAAGCATCCAAATGCCCTTTAGTGCTGTGTGTCAGCGCCGAGTGTTAGTTCTGCATGGTTAGCTGGGTGACTTGGCATTTAGACGGCCGCTGATAGCACGGCCTCGCAGGAAGGAGGTGGAGAGCGCGTTGTGAGGCGCGTGAACACTTATGTGTGCGCTAATCAAGTCCCATGGTAACACGGCAGAAAGAGCTGCTAAAGGAGACTGAGGACACCCATTAACTTCAGAGCCAAGGGACTGTGATAATGTTGAAAGTGCTGTCTAGGTGTGACTTTAATTTATATCTGTCTGTGCTTTTAAGCATGTCTGTCTGAGTTTAACAAGAAGGACACAGTAAAATGTAGCATGGCTGTGCTGCGTCCATAAAAAGTCAAATAAAAAAAGACTGAGAACTCTTCCATTGAGTTATTTTCAAAAAAGATACTCGATCCTGAGGAACCTCAATAGAAACGTGAATTATCTGCCACAAACATGAACGTACAGACAGAGAGAAGACAAGAGGCACAGGCTCAGTGCATCATGGGAAACCCCCTCTTGAGTAGACTTGGCCAGTCCTAACTATGAGCGTTATCAGCTACAAATGGTTTAACATTACTCTGTGCAGCAGCTACCTACAGTTGTCATAAAAACAAAATAATGCTAACGCGAGGATATTTGGCTAAATGAATGTTTTACTTAAAAAGGCACCTGAGATCAATTGTGTTTGTGTTTTATTTTTTTTCCCAAAGAAGTGCTGAACACAAATGATTTATTTTTAAATTGAGGATTTATTATATCTCAGACAGTGGATATACTACTTTACTAAGCATTGGCCTCGTTAGCTACAAGGGCTTCAGTATTTCCAATTTTTTTAATAATTTATTCACAGGCCCATTGAGAGTTTATTTAGCTCCTGGTACAGTGTGTGGCTTTAGTTGGTTAACCTCTTATAAATCGGGGGTCATTTTGGCTGTATTGTGTGTAATGTGACCTCTCCAAATTAAAATGACTGCTGTTATTGAACCCTTTGGAATTTAAATACAAGTGTGGGCTCTTTGTAAAGGTAACAACCTCTAGTTTCACCCACAACAGTCAGAATCTCTCTAAGTACTACTGATACAATTTTATACACTTTGGAACACACAGAGAAAATGATTTTTTGTGTTCTCGCCTGAAATATTTAGTGAAAATAAAGGTGTCAAAGGCTTCAGGAGGTAGTTGAGGACTAAAACACACTATGGCCCAAAATAATAACTTGATGACTGCTCACATTTCAAACTTGAAAAGAATATCTGTAAAAATGAATTTTTTACACCAGTTTTTATGTTGGTAGGTCCATGCGTTTTATAGAGGGACCATAGTTTATCCAAGATTTATCCAAATTGGACACATTTGGAAAACGTATGAAAAAGTGCAATAAGTTCTGAATGCTTCAACCCACAGGCATCAATGAGGGCTCTACTGAAAGCTTACATCTAGAGGAATCTGTATTTACAAACATAATCACTATATTAGTTATGAAAATTAATATTCCATAATAATAACACAATAAAATGGACATATTTACATTAAAAATAGTCAAAATGAGTGTTATGGGCCAAAATATATATTTTGGAATAATATCCACACATAAAAATTATACTACAAACTATATACATAGGTTATAAAACTGTTGGTCAGTGTTACAAAATATGTGTCAATGTTACAATATATGTACAACATTGTCTCTTGTTGGCAGAAAGCACAAGAGCATGTCACGTGGAGCATTTTACTGGGGTTTTCTCTTCTGTTACTGTTACTGCACCTCTGTGAAAGGAAATACAGGTGTTATATCTTGAGCTTTCACATCAGACCACATCTGCCCCTCCCCCCTCTAAACGCTGTCTTTCCGACTGCTGCTCGTCCAAAATAGCAATAAAAAGAAATGTACATGCCTCCACTACATCCTCTAACAAGTATTTTATTATTTTTGTAAGTTTTGCCATAGTTTTTACGCAAAAACTCTGTAAAAGCACAATAAACATGCGCTGCGTCATATGACGCACAAGCTCTCTCATGGAGCAGCAGTGTGTTTACGCTGAGAAGGAGAAGCCTCAGGCCAAAGGAAACCCCCACGTGGGTAGTACTGTTAGACTCGGGAGATCATTGGCTATCCGTCTATCGTCATGATGACCATATACGGAGAACAAGGAACGTGCTAGAAGCGTTTAGATGATGCGTAATGGCCGCAGAGTCTGTGCGCTCATAGGCGGATATGTAGGACCAGCCTGCTCAAAACTCGTCCGAATTGGCTAAAAAAGGTGTCAATCGAAGGCTAACACTTCCTGTTAGCATTCTACTAGCTTTTTTCCCGGTTTTAAAAGGACTTATGGCTTTTATTATCAAAAGAAATGACAAAAAATGGCGCTGCTGATTTCAAGTTGGAAATACTTTGCTGCAGTTTTTGAGCGTTGGAGGATATAACATGTTTTGTGGACCTAATTATTTTACTGGATATTATTCCTGGAGCTTTACGGACAGACAGAGCCCAAGCTTTCAGGATTTGGTGCGGTTTTCAGTCCAAAACAGCCAGCCAAGGTAGGAACAATCTAAACTAAACTTTGTGCTTGTCTGTAAAAAAGGCTTTGGTGTCGGCGCTGTGGTTGTAATGTGTTGAAATGGTTTATATTGCTGGAAAGATGAGACTTTAAGCTTTAAATTGGTATATAGGTTGTTATGGTTTGTATGGTAAGGTATTAGTGCAAAAAAGACGCTTTTTTGTAGCGTGTTTACGTGACGGTACCGGGACGTTGCTCTCTATTTCATGTATTTATTTTAAATCCACTCAAGCCACACTTTTCTTCTTTTCACAAAACTGTAGACATTACATTTTTCTCTAAACACAGCTGTGTTAATTCACATCCGAGCATCAGCGAAGACTAATCCCAGCATGTTGAGTTTTAAGATTTTTAGCAACTGATGAAAAATTGATGAACACTCATGATTCTGCCAAAATTTGCCAAATGTGTAATTTTCAATTTGTATCACTGACAAAATGTGATTTATTCCAGTTTAATCAATAGAAAGTGTATCAACCGGTGTAGTAGCGGCTCCTTAGTTCCTTTTTGTCGCTGGAGAGGCCGAGGACAGGCCCTGTTTATTGCGTGAAAGAGGGCAGCTTAATGACACGTTGGTTGTAAAAAAAACACACATCAAAAAGATTATGGTCTTTCTTTGTGGCATTTATAGGTGTAATCTTTTTACTAAGGCAGTAACTTTGAAGCTTGTTAGCTCATATTTCTTCAGATGTGTGCCTTTTCACAGCGATACTTGATGTTGTTGATGACAGTCAGCATCAAACTGGTTTATTAAATTTCTATAACCTGTGTAGGATCAGGTGTAGACTTTACAAAGCAGCTGTTAAAGCCTCCCAAACCTCAAAGCTGTGTTCATCTTCAGCCTCTTGTCACGGAAGAACACAGCTGTTGCTCTTGGCTGTGGTTTAAAGGTCACACAGTAAACCAAGTGTTGTTTATGCATAAAGAGTCTCAGGTGTTCATTTGTGTGAGCACGGACAAACTCTGACCGACCCCGGGTCATTGATTGACGTCACGTCCGACGTAAATGCAATGGCAATTATGTTCAAGTAACTTCATATGCACTGTCTTTTATTTTAAAATAAGTTGAGTCACAGCCCTCCTCTGCCTCGCAGGGGCCGAGGCGGGTCATCAGGATCAGGATTGTTAAATGGTAATGATCATGTTTTGATTGTTCTTTCACACACATACATTCATACATTCATGCTCTTTACCTTACATTATAACATACTCACACCTCATTTCTTTTCCTTTGTTAAACGTTAATACTTGTATATTTTTGATTGGCCTATACTTGTTGTCTGAGTTCCTGCTTTTTTGCTACAGGCCTTTGACAGTTGACATTAATGGATAATGGCTGTGTCAGAACTGGATTTTGAGGACTAAGATGTGAATTGCAGATGATTTCAAAAATTTTGACAATCCCAGACAAAACCAGGCCAAACAGGACTAAACCAGATCTCAGAAGGAACTTGGGTTAAACCAGACCGTGTGATCCCAGACCAGGCCAGACTCCACCAAGCTGGGATCAGGGTCACATCATCGCATCAGGAGGACTCCTTCTTCTAGGATTACTATCAGTATTGAAATGTTTTGTCTGTTCACTCACTAAAAATACAAAAAACTTATATATCGTCTTTAACAGAGAGGAAAACCTGTAGACCAGGGGTGTCCAAACTGGGACCGAAATATATGGGACTGAAATTGGACCGCCAAAGGGTTTTATTTGGCCCTCCAGGGGTCCTCACGTTTTGTGACTGAAATTGCAGACGGACTATTGATTTATTCTCCAATGATGGTTGAGCATATTTATTGGTAAAGTAATGGCACATTTCTGAACAAAGAAAACAGACTATAAGACGGTAAAGGTTGTGCAGACTTTATAAGTCCTATTTTGATGGATTTTTGAAATTTCTATGTCAAACAGCTAAAGTTTACAGCGTTATCTCGTCAAAAAAAAAAAAAAAATGGAGCGCCATAGGCAGAGGCGCACGAACAAAATGTATTTTAAATAAACCTGGAAGGAAGAGAAAATTATTTTAATTATTTGCAAAAGATTTTTGTGATTGGCTCACATTCGGATTGTGACATTTTTCTGTTTTGGCTCTGCAAAGGAAAAAGTTTAGGCCCCTCTGCTGTGACCCAGGCTCTATTTTTTTGGTCATTTATTTATTTTTACTATTTTTAAAAGACCCGTTAAATCTCTCTAAAACCGCAATGAATTTCCACTGTTCCACACTATGTCCTTTCTCGTAACAAAATGAAAAAATGTCCCCATTTCTTTGTAATGAAATGGCAGATTTCCAACCCTTTCTCTGTGATGATTGCAATCTCCTTTTATTGCAGTAAAATCAAAACACTGACAATGTTTGTTATTGGGCTTGGGAAAATATGTGGGTTGTTTTGACGTTGAAGTTAAAATCTGAAGAAGATAATATCAGTTTGGTGAAATCCAAAAATGTTTTCAGTTTCTTTTTGAACTCTTGAGTTTTGGGACTGAGCTCAATCTGCATCGAGCCGTCTGCCTGCTCTGTTTCTTTTTGTATCTTTCTTTGTGTAAAGTTCACAAAGAGGTCACCCAGTCTTGTCCCGTTGTGTTTTTATGCAGCGGCTCGCGCTCCAGTGAGCACTCGTTACAGGTGTTTGAATAAGATAGGACAGAAAAAAATTTAAGCATGCAAAACAGTTTGAGGCGTCAGAGGAATTCTTTAAGAAATCCAGGTCTCGGAGTGAAAGTCTGAAAGGCAGGCTCTGTACTGTCAGGTTCACCCAGAGTTCAGCTGTATTCTTGCTGATTTCCACTAATCTCTCGCTTCTCTTTCTAAGACACACAGCCTTAGCAGCTTTAAAAAAATCCTCCTTTTGTTTTGATTCTGCAAAAGCTGAGCAAATCTAATTATTTTAAAGAAATTATTAAATAAATTTTAAAATTCATCAGTGCTTTGCAGAAAAGTTCCTTCTTTCCCTTTCTTTTTCTGAAGGACAAGTTAAATTAATCCAAATTTGCATCAACATCAAATATGAATGTTTTGTTCTAATGAAGTGTTGTCCTTGAAATGTTGACTGAACCGTCATCAGAAAAGACACATTGCTTTTTAAAAAACACTTCTTCAATGTAAAATGGGACACATGTCTATTTTCTGACAACATAAAAAGACATTTGCAAACACCAAATGTAGCAGTCAGTTTTGGAAATGTTGTCTTTTATATGACAGCTGGGTTTCTCATTTATTTATTCTAAAACAACCAAACACATTAAGGTCTTTTAACAGATGGTTAATCGTTATTTGTTAATTGAAAAACTAAGTAGTAGTATTGTGGAGTTGTGGAAATTAATTAAAAACCCAGTAAAAAAAAAAGAAAAAAAAAACAAACAAAAAAACTAATTTTTATATGTGTAATTGTACCAATGTTTCAACCAAGGTAGCCTGGGGTTTGGTGAGAAATGAGTCATATTTGTCAAAAGAATACAATTGGTTCCCAGTGTTGCAAGGACAGCTCTAGGTGAGTGACACACCTTAACATTACTGAGTGAGGTTTAATTTGCTTATGGGGTTTTTGATTGTTCCACTACCTGGACCTGGACCCGGACCTGGCCCTGGACTTGTACCTGGACCTGGACCTGGACCTGTACCTGTACCTGTACCTGTACCTGTAACTTAACATTTACCTTGACCTTTACCTGGACCTGGACCTTTACCTTTACCTTTACCTGGACCTTAACCTTAACCTTAACTTTAACCTGGACCTGGACCTGGACCTGGACCTGGACCTGGACCTGGACCTGGACTTGGACCTTTACCTTTACCTGGACCTGGATCTTCATCTGCACTTGTACCTGGATCTTTACCTGGACTTGTACCTGGACCTTTACCTTTACCTGGACCTGGATTTTTACCTTTAACTTTACCTGGATCTTTACCTGGACCTTTACCTTTACCTGGACCTTTACCTGGACTTGTACCTGGACTTGTAACTGAACCTTTACCTTTACCTGGACCTTTACCTGGACCTGGACCTTTACCTGTACCTGGACATGGACATGGACTTGGACCTTTACCTTTACCTGGACCTGGATCTTTACCTGGACTTGTACCTGGATCTTTACCTAGACTTGTACCTGGATCTTTACCTGGACTTGTACCTGGATCTTTACCTAGACTTGTACCTGGACCTGGACCTTTACCTGGACCTTTACCTTTACCTTTACCTGGACCTTTACCTTTACCTTTAACTGTACCTGCACATGGACCTTAACCTTTACCTGGACCTGGACCTGTACCTGGACTTGGACCTTTACCTTTACCTGGACCTGGATCTTTACCTGGACTTGTACCTGGTTCTTATCTTTACATTTCCTGGACCTTTACCTTTACCTGGACCTGAACCTGGATCTTTATCTGGACCTGTACCTCGACCTTTACCTTTACCTTTTACCTGGACCTTTACCTTTACCTGGACATAGACCTGGACTTTTACCTGGACCTGGACCTAGACCTAGACCTGGACCTGGACCTGGACCAGGACCCGAACCTGATCGAGCCCTGGAAGAAAATTAGACCTCAATCCGTAACAGTGGAATAAATGACACAAAATGTACAAAACCAAAGAGGAACACCATCAACTAAAGCCCAAATTTTCTTTTAAAAATACAACAAAGTACTTAAATATAAAATTTGATGAATAATGACCGTTTGGTTTGATTGGTTCTTAGCTTTTAACTTAAGCTACGTTTGAGCCAATCAGAACCGAGAAGGAACAGATCAAAGTTAATCAAAAAACGTTACTATTTAATGTGGTTCTGGTTTATTTTTTTATAAAATTTGCTGCTTGTTCGTGTATTTTTTATTTTTTTTTAGCTCAATGATTTTAAAAACATTCCTAACAAAGAGAATTTGTTGCCGTATTACTTAGTGGGGTACTTCTGGAGTTTGATTGTGCCACTACAACAGCTGCCCTGAGAGGACAAACTGAGCACGGAAGGAGAAGAAGCATGCGCATATTGTTGCATAAGGATGTCATGACTACATATACAGTATTTTGGCTCCATTCTTTCACACGTGATAAGCTGGAGAAAGTCCCGGGAGAGGGAAGTAAGGACGTCCTCTTTCAAACACTGACCCCGTTTCCTGACCTCAGATAAGTGTACAAGATGGTAGGGTGCAATATGTACTTTAACCTCCAATGTCCTTAAAAGGCACAACACTTCCCACTTTGAATGATTTTTATTGGTATATCTTTTAATATTTGAGTTTTTAAATTCAAAGTGTCACTGTTGCCATTAGAACCCACATTTTTTTTTTGCCATTATTGGTCCATTGGGTGAACTCCAATGATAAATGTTAAACACCAGTCAGAACTATCCTATCTTTGATGGTTTTTAAATTGTCTTTTGTCCATCTCCTACCTTTCTCCAGTCCCTTCATCTCCTCTGGGGCACGGACAGCTTTAAAGCTCAGGGCTCAGGTCCAATCACATTGAGTCTTTGAACAGTATTTTCTCCGCTGTGCATTTTTTCCCCGGTCGCGTTTCCCTGTATGTGCGTAGTCCCATTGGAAGTCCCTTAAATCCTGCTCTCGGTCGTGGTTTCATCCCGACGACAGAGGAGCACAGACACCTGGGAAATGTTGTGATAAAACACCTTGCTTTCTTTTATGTGTCCACTCGTTTCTATTCAAAGACTCCCTACCTCTGCTTTCATGTCATTGTAAAAGCAACCTTTGAAACAGTCCAACCTAAAAAGAGAATGCTTAAATTAGATTTTACCTCATTAGTGTGTTCTCTGGTGCTATTTATTTTTGTATCTGCAGCCATCTTAAACAAGTACAAGAAATTGTATTCACCAGCCACATTTAATGCTCTTCTAATATGGTCTTTTTATTACTAATACAAGCACTTGTGCACAAACATGAGGCACAAGGTTTTTTAAAACACAAAAAGAAAATCAACAAAAGACATGTTCAGAACGTTAGAATAGAATATGAAGCGAGTGTTTATAACAACTTAATGAATCTTTTACAAAGCGTTATTCCAACATTAATAATCACTATTAAGTTATGATTTACTCTTTTTGTAAATCTCCCAGAGTATATTAATTCATTATTTACACATCTATTAATGCTTATCTACTGTTTTATTTTGTGAGTTATTATAAAATGTTACCAAGTGTTAACCTGCAATTATAAAACAAATAATTGTGCAGTGTTTTTGAATACTTTTGAGTATTTTTTGAAGTATGATAACTTATTTAGTTGTGAGGTTTAGATCTTGAACAAGGCTCATATCATTTTGTCCAACATTCATCATATCTATCCATAAAGTAACATTTTAAACGTTTAATCCACCCAATAATAAAAAAGCATGGTCTTGACCCTTCTGTTCTTTGTTTCCAAGTTTGCTTTTCTTTCTAAAATCTCAAACAACAAAGTATAAAAGTCCAGAAGGGAAGTATTATGTATGAAGTCTAAAGGTGAGTGCCAGACACACACTAACTAAGGTTGCTTGCTTTTTCCTGAATAATGTATTAATAGTGATATTCTGATATATCTTCAACACCAGCCCAATAAACATGTCAAAGTGGTTTAAATTGTCCATTAAAGATCCCGACACAGATCTGAAGAAAAAAAAAAAATGCAGGGAATGACTGAAGTGATAGAACTGACATTGAAGAAGATTCAGGATATTAATATAAAAACTCTACTGGCTCAAAGCTCTATAACAAACAATATTATTTTCAATATACAGCTCTTTATTCCATTGTGTCATTTAGATATCTTTTTAGTCAATTTTTTTTTTTTTACTTTTAAAGGGGAATAGTTAGTGAGGAAAGACAGGACAGAAAAAAAACTCATGGGGTTTTGAATAATAAGGAACAGAGAGTGAGACAGGAAACTGAGGTAACAAAAAGCATAAGAAATAAGCAGCTTAAGGGCTTAGCCAGAATTAGAGACGCTTCATTTTCCAGTGAAACCATCTCAGCTTTGAGACAAACCGCTGGAAGAGGAGCAGACTTAAGCCCCACAGAACAACAGGAGTTAAAGACGAAGCTGAAAGAAGACAACAACACTGAAACCTAACCTACTGAGCTAACAAACATCCATACGGCTACTGCAGAGTCAAATCCAGCTCTGTACCTGTCAGTTTTCACCTGCTCCATTATTGTTTGACCCGACAGCACACAGACTAGTGAAGGAGTGCTCTCTTCTGATTGGATAACAGGGGACGGGACACAAGGTTATTGATTATGTCTGCTACAAAGAGGAAGGTTAAAGATGTTATTGACATTAACACATGCATACAGTGATTGGCCTTATATATGTTTAAAAAGAAAATGTCTCATCTTGAATGAATGAACTGAACATTGTCCCAACTTTGAGCCAAAGAAATTAGAAATTTGTAGTGGTTTATTTTACCTGCGAGAGGCTAATGCTTTTTATTTTTTTTTTGTAATATATCCTGCTTTTAAACTGCACCAACATAGGCATTAATCTCAGGTTATAACTTCGTTCCTAGTTCTGTATTAAGGAGCTGCTGCAGTCACATACGTCATTATTAGCTCAAGAGATTTTGACATATGCCTTTAGGATACTCCACAAAATACCCATGAGCCTTTGCTACTTGGTGCTTTTGACTCCCCTCAATCCCTCATCTCTCAGTAACGGATGTGTGTGCTTAATAATAAAATAATTTGAGTTTGTTGCACGAGTCCAGAGCCTTGTTACATCAGCTCGTTTTGAGAAAAGGGGTTTGAGTTTTGGGAAGTAGCAGCTGCGGAAACAGAAGCAGATAACAGGCTACATCAGTAACAAAGGAGAGACATGAGAGGCTTGTTTCACAGATTAGAGTGTGTCCGCCAAGGAGTTACAGATTACCACGGGACAGTCCCAAGATGACAAATGAGAAACGCTGTTGATCCAAAAGCCTTCTTCTCCTTCATTAAGTCATCCTCAGCGTCAGGAAGGAGGCGGGTGCAGAACGAGTTCACCCAAAAGTCACCAGAGAATCAGCAAAATACAAGGAATTGCCAAGACAGATTTGAGCAAGTCTTTATCTACATATCCTTCCTAAATTTATTCCTTCCGTCAAAAAAAAGCATCAATTTGAGTCTTTTTCCCTCTGCTGGAAACTTGTTTTGTAACCTCTGATTTACCTCAGTTTAGCCCCGAGCTTCACAGAGAGGATTAAGTCAAATAAGACGTTTAAAACAAAGCGCTGTTTACAAGGAGAGGGTGTGTAGAGTCGAGATACTCTCAAGCTTTTGCCCCGTTTTGTTTTGGAACTGCCCCAGCTTCATGTTGTCTTAGTTGTCAGTGCTAATGAGTCCAATCTCAAGTGACGTCTTTATTTTTACTCACTTCCTTTAATGTGCTATCAGGGGTTCACAGATGTCGGGGAATGTGGAGGAAGAAATCCAAACTTCCTTTGGGAATATATTTAACATAAATGTATAAAAGGAATGGATTATAAGGTAAGGTTTTCTAAAGTGGGAGCAATGGGACTAAAACTGGGGCTTAAATATCAAACCAATTCACTTTTATCACCGTCTCATGTGTGACCGATGACTCAGTTCATCCATTTTTATTGATACTTGTTTTGTTAGTTATTAATTTCATGATACATTTCTGACATTTTGATGAAATACTATTTAAGGCATAGTTTTGACTGATGTGTCCCATTTTGTTCAGCTTTATACTACAGCATTTTTCACAATGCAGTTTCAAAAAGAGTCAAAGTTCTAGCAGCTATAGTTCAGTGAAGTCTTTTTTTGTAAATTAAAAGTGCAAAAGTGCATTTGTGTGTTTTTTGTGTTTTTCTTTTCTTTTTTAAAGGTTGGAGTGGCAGCTCTTCTTTCTTTCTTGTGCTTTAAGTTTTTTTAGATTTATGAATGAATAAATAAATAAAAGTTGCTCTGTTTAGTTTTTGAACTTTTGCAACCAGTCTCCAGAATAAAGTTCTTGCACAAGTAAAGGGACTGGCGATCAGACTGAGGTTACCAGTAATTCATTTGATTTATTACTAAATCAAACTAAACTAATTCTATCTTCAATCTTTTTTTTTATTGCTGTATGAAAGTTATTTGAACAAGGCTGTTGTGTTATTTTCTGGATTTATATTATTGTTGATGTACTGTAGAGTTTAAAATATTTACTGCAGGTTTTTTAAAAAATTAAATAAATAAATAAATAATGTGGTTTCTCCGTCAGACTACAGATAATATAGTTTCAACAGCTAAAAATCACAATATGGTGTTCTTTTTGCTTCTCTTTCAAGACCAAATAACCAATATCATGAGTATATTTTGTTTTTTACTTAATATCCTGCTCATCTACAGGTACAGAGTTATTCCTTGACATGTCCTGTGTATTTGTGTGTCTTCTTTCTGGCTGTGCTGTGTGTGAAACACCGTTCTGTTTCGTAAAACCTGTCAGATTTGCACTAATCCTGGGGATGAAGATGCCATGTCGCCGGTGGCTCTGCCTCTCTCCTCGAACTACAAACCCTACTAGGGATCCTCAAAAGAAACCTGAATAAAATACATTTTCCATCTGTGTTCACACTTTATCCACCTACATTTGATTTCTGCTTCTCTGTTTTTTATTACTTTATTATTTTGAACTTTGTAAAATGTTGCACATTATAAATAAGCACTGCTTTTTCACAATGTCTTCAACAACGGTTCATGTAAGAAAAGAAACAATATATGTAAAGGACTAACCTAAGGACTTTACCAGGACAAAAGTTGGATTACATCATGACCAAACTAGCACTGAACTGGGGCTAAACATAGGACTAAACCAATGAAGGATTTAACTAAACTTAAAATAAGGACAGGACTAGGATTAAATCAAGACTAAACTCAAAAGGGCTAAAGCTAAATTCAAACTAGGACTAACCTCAGCCCTGAACTAGGACTAAACAGAGACATAACCAGATTTAACTAGGACTGAACGAGGGCTTAATCAGGACTAAATCTGGACAGAACAAGGACTAAACACAATGGCCCTAATAATTCCAGGATTAAACCTCCAAATAAAAACCAAACCCCAGAATAATCTGTGAATAAACCAAAACTAAATTGAGGATTATGACTATGAACCCAAGATTTAACAAAGACTAAACTCTCTATAAAGTTATCAGAAGAACTATGCACTGTTTTTAGACACAATCATAATTGTGTCAAAGCTTGAGGTGTTTGACTTTAACAGGTATGTTCTGAGACAGATCTGAGATCATTATTTCCAAAGTTAATTATCACTTCTCTGCAGTGTTGTTTCTCACAGTTTAAATAATTAACAAACCCACTACCTGCAGTTTATCAGAGCCCACAGCAGTTCTAATATTAGCCTTTGTAACAAAGGCATGCATAAAAAATGACGTGAACAGTTGTGTGTTATCTACACATCTGTATTTCAGTTCTCAGAAACCAACCAGTGAATTAGAACCCCAAAACCCCAAAAACCAGAATATTTTGTTGATTTAAAGCAACACTATGTAAAATTTAGCCACTAGGGGGCGCAGGTCCCACTACAGACTGTGTTTGTTTTTGAGAGGAAACAATCCAAAACCAGCAAGTTTGGAAAAAAACATGTCTCCTGAAATGGTAGGGTCATGTTTTTCTGCTCCCTCTGTTTGTTTGCTGCTAAACATGTTGAGTCAGGAGAGGACTGTCCTGGTGGCATAGAAATAATAAAAAAAAATACATCAATGACGTGACTTTTGCACCTGTTGAAAATTAGCTTCTTTGCACAGAGCCTCACAAACCCCAGAAGTATGTCTGAAAAAGTAATATTCATCTTCAAATCAACCTCCTACAAAGCTATGATTAAAAGAAGATTTTCCTGTTGTGCTCCTCTCGTCTCAACAAAGATCAATGTAAGTACAGTTCAAAGGTAGTATGCTCTGAAATAATTTATATATTTCATCAGAACCTAAATTTCCATTGCACAGTGTCAATCTTTAATCCACATCTAACGCTTATTATTGGCCATTGATACAAGAAAATAAATAAAACATTGCTAGAACTCTGGAGGAAATAAAGACATTAGTGGTCGGTTTGTAGAAACAGCATCTACAATAACTCCCATGACTGGCTTCTACTGAGCTTCTGATGTCTGTCCAACACAGACAAATGCAGTGTTATTTTAGGTATTTTATAAGTGTGTATATATATATATATATATATATATATATATATATATATATATATATATATTAAATAACACCAACAAAAAACCCTACCGAGTTAGGAGCTCCATTTTGTTCATGTTTATCCCACAATATTTCCCACAATGCTCACATTAGCGTCATACTGTGCAGTTGTACCCCTGATTGAGTGAATTTGATGAATTCAGTGACTGTTTTTGGCTTCCCACTGCACCATAGATCTTCTTTTTACATGGAGATCTGTGCTTTTTTTTTGTTTTGTGTAATAAAACTGGACTGAAAAAAAGCATTTAAAGATCCCTCCATTATAAAAATAAATAGATGGCTTCTTGGCACTTATATTGAAATACTGTATGTGTAACAAATAAAATGAGACGAGTGACACACTGGATTGCAGATACAGTTTGTTCCAACTAACAGCAGTACAATGTGACTAACCAGAATAATCCAGTTTTTTTGTATATTTTTTATTGCTACATGGCAAACAAGTTACCAGTAGGTGCAGTAGATTTTCAGAAAACAAACAAGACCTTGGATTCATAATATGCACGCTCTTAAGGCTGTGCAATTGGGTTATTAGTTGAAAGGGGTGTGTTCAAAAAATAGCAGTGTGGCATTCAATCACTGAGGTCATCAATTTAGTGAAAAAACAGGTGTGAATACATCTTATGAATTTGCTCTGTGTAATTCTAGTGCTCATACATTATACAGTACTTGCACATGTTTGAGGCAGGTGTGGATTTGAAGAAGGTAATTTCTATCTATTTAAGGATGAAGCTACCAGCCCTTGTTGAACATGCATTCAAAAGCCTAAAGAAAATGGGTCGTTCAAGACATTGTTCAGAAGAACAGCGTACTTTGATTAAAAAGTTGATTGGAGAGGGGAAAACCTATAAAGAAGTGCAAAAAATGATAGGCTGTTCAGCTAAAATGATCTCTAATGAAGAGCAAAACCAGAGAGACGTGGAAGAAAACAGAAGACAACAATCAAAATGGATCGAAGAATAAGCAGAATGGCAAAGGCTCAGCCAATGATCAGCTCCAGGATGATCGAAGACAGTCTGGAGTTACCAACCAGGAAATGTAAATGAATTGTGGAAGTAGTTATAAAAAAACTGTGGTCATACAACTAAATATTAGTTTAGTGATTCACAGGATTGCTAAATTCTAGAAACAAAATGTTTGTACAAAATAGTTTAGAGTTTGTACAGTCAACGGCAGACACTGCTATTTTTTTGAACACACTCCTTTCAACTAATTGCCAAATTGCACAGCCTTAAGAGCGTGCATATCATGAATGCTGGGTCTTGTTTGTTTTCTGAGAATCTACTGCACCTACTGGTAACTTTGGAACAATACTGTATGTATATCCATTTCAATTATTTGTGTAAATCTTGTTGATATGATTAGCATTATTTTTTCTTTCTAGTCTTGGAGTTTATGCGTTTGTTTAGAAAGCGTTTGATGAACATTGCTTTGTGTGTGCTTTCATCATCTGTGCCTCTGAGTAAATAAATCTGTGTGCACTTCCACTGATACGTGATCGCGAGCATCTTGGCCGATTAAAGAGTGTTGCCTGTCAGCTGTATTTGCATGATTGTGTGATTGTGCCTAAGATCTTCGTATTTGTCCGTGCACGGATGTCCCCAGTCACACATAGCCTGCAAAAAGAAGCGCTCATTCCTTCGTAATCATGATTAAAATAGTCTATCCCCTTGTTAATGGGAACAGAAAAAGAAGGAAGGGGTATAAACAAGGATGGATGGGAATTGCATGAGGAGAAGGGACTCCCCAGGGGCCAATAAACTTCCTTAATTACACAAAGCCTTGTTAATTCAGTCTTTGGCAAAGCGAAGGAGTGCTGTCGTGCCAAGGAAGCATCGGTAGAGGCTGACTCCACACTGAACTCTGCCTGGCTCTGGCACAGTCAGCGCAAACTGGAAATGACAAGACATTTTAGATTTGTTTTGGTGGACTGTTGTGTAAATTAATATAAGGAATACAATTAATAAAGTCAAAAAGTATATTAATAAAAAAGGTACCAACGTTAAATTTTTATTCTAATGATCCAACTTTGTTGCCAGGCACTCGTTTCTTACAGTAAACCCCTTTATGGTTAAAATTGATTAACAATGGGAAAAGGTGATTATATCCGTATTAAGCATCAGTTTAATATCCTGCAGGATTTTGTTGTGATCGGTCACTGAAACCTGAGGCATTGTCTGTAAAGTGTCATGAAAGAAGAACAGTTAAAAAACTATAAAAAGGTGGGATTAACACATCATTTACTGATTAATAAAGTACTCAACTAAATTCATGTGTAAACTTCTTTTTGAAGTAAACATTTTCCAGTTTATTTTGCTGTTTATTGCAAACTTGGCAGATGCATTACACAGTAAACTCTAGTGGACACTCATAAACTTTCTACACAGTAATTAATAAGTCATTGTTCTTTGGAGAATAAGTACTGTATTAATTTCGAATTCTTGACTTGAATTGAATTGCGAGTGTGTGAAATGTATTAAAACTTCTGCAAATGATACAAATTTTGTAATTAATGGGATTTTTTCAAGACAGTTTCCAATATGTGAGCTAAGAAAAGTCAAATCTCCTCTGATAGTGAGTTTAAAGAAGGAAGGGCATCATCCTTGTGGGGGTGGCGTTAGTAAGGAACATTTATTGTTAAAGTCACCCCCTCCCAACACACTTCCTCCAGCTCTTTTTGTGAAATAGCCTACAAAAGTGTTTCTAGCCCGATAGACATAGTGACCCTCTTCCAGCCACTCTTTGGAGAAAACTCATTCGACCTCGTCTCAGGTCCGTCTTCACCTCCAGACTCACAGCTCGTGTCCACAGATGAGTCTAGAAACACCGATCGACCTCGTCTCAGGTCCGTCTTCACCTCCAGACTCACAGCTCATGTCCACAGATGAGTCTAGAAACACCGATCGACCTCATCTCAGGTCCGTCTTCACCTCCAGACTCACAGCTCGTGTCCACAGATGAGTCTAGAAACACCGATCGACCTCGTCTCAGGTCCGTCTTCACCTCCAGACTCGCAGCTCATGTCCACAGATGAGTCTAGAAACACCGATCGACCTCGTCTCACGTCCGTCTTCACCTCCAGACTCACAGCTCATGTCCGCAGATGAGTCTAGAAACACCGATCGACCTCGTCTCAGGTCCGTCTTCACCTCCAGACTCGCAGCTCATGTCCACAGATGAGTCTAGAAACACCGATCGACCTCGTCTCAGGTCCGTCTTCACCTCCAGACTCACAGCTCATGTCCACAGATGAGTCTAGAAACACCGATCGACCTCGTCTCAGGTCCATCTTCACCTCAACACTATTACACTGACTGTATCACTGCTGATGCTTCGCTGATCCATCTCTCAATCTCACCTTCATCCTTCAACAGCCCATGTTACTTCAACTCCTCCACTTAAGGCTGGAACTCTCCTTGTCTGTCAACAATCATTTAACAGAAAAGTCCATTGGTCAGAGCAGCTACACAGGCTGAGCAGGTGAACTAACTCCATGTGCAGTGGTTACGGACAACTTATGTGAGAAAATTACTTTTCAAAAATAATGGTGGCCAGGTTTGATTAACTTTCCTATTCTTAATACATCCATTGGCTTTATCTGCAATAAGGCCTGACATTACCTCCAAAGCACGGTGATTTTTTGTTTGGTGTAGGTACTGTTTCTTATTAATCTGCAGTAGTTGCTCAAACGGATGGCCACCCGCTCCCAGTAAAACAAACAACTCACTTTAATGTGGGCTCTCTGGGACAAAGCAGTCCAGTAAATTATGGCCAATAATCACATGGCGCAGGCGGGAGTATAATAACCTCCGCCTGGCTTGATTTCTCCCGCACGTGTTCTTGAGTAATGACAAAACTAAAAGCAGGTTCGACAGCGGTCATAGTTTATCATCGGTTATCGACGGCCAGGGCGCAGATGAGTGAGAGAGAGCAGACGGACGGTAAAAATCGAGGAAAGGGGAGGCATGAATAATGGAAGCTGTGTGCTGTGTGTATTCCCAGTGCTCGCAGAATTACTCTCACTTTGCAGCGTTTAATCAATAACTCGGCCTCTGTATTTTAAGGCCCTCCCTCCTTCTTTACTCCCTCTTTTCATTTTAGTGCAGGGTCATTTGTACCATGCAAAGCGGGAGTGTGACTCTGGACAGGAGCGGGCTGAGTCATAACTAAGAAATTAATTTATACTTTTTCAAATGGTTACATTAGAGGTTGGTTCCATTGTAGAGGTGCTTTTGCTGAGTTTGAAAACTCCTGCCTATACTTCCAGTAGAAAATAACTTGTTAAACACTGATTCATTTTCAAACACAATACTTTATTTATATGTATTTACACAAAGCAAAATCCAGTTCTTATTTTTCAATGGTACTTGGGGGAGCACTGCGTAAACCATGTTAATGTTTTTTAGACATGAGTCTGGTAGAATCATGTCTATCTCAACTGGACAGAAACAATTCCTGACCCCGGGACTTGCATATATCTCGAGACATTACGTGAGTTACTTTATGGCTTGACGACTCAAAGAGATGGTGTGCAAAAATCACTGGACCCTAGAAGAGTTGTATTTGAACAAAATACTAAAATGACCAAGTGATTCAAAAGGGTTGTGTTTTTGTTTTCAAACTTGCTGCTTGGATAGTTGTGGATAGTAACAGCAAAGAGAGTCGGTCGAGGGATCAGCGCCCTCTACTGGTTAAATGTTACGCAGTCCCTCCTTAAAATTGAGCTCTTGCAGATAAAATTATGAACCATAAACAAAGTTAAAAGCCATCTTTGGTCATGTGAAAATGTTTTTTCCTCTTCCTGTGTGTAATGACTGTTCCATGAGTAGTATTATAGGTTACAGAGATACAATAGCATTCTCTATAGCTGAACGTACCTTTGTGTCTGCATTTTAATTATGCCACACCATAAACGTTTATAGTTACAACCCCCCAGTGGCTTTATGCTGCAAGAGTATCATGACTTATACATCAGAAGCTCTGATGGTCACTGCAGCCTGGCCTCCCGCAGTGCGAGCAGCTATTTCAGCCTGTTCAGCTTAAAGAGCACTGATACGTGGGGATTTAGGGGTTAAGCCCAAGGCCTGCAGTCCAAGGTCCCAGTGTTGCCCTCAGGGGTTAATGGGTTTGCAGTATTCGCTGAGGACATCGGAATTAGGCCCGTGTCACTAATTGTACCACGAGAAGATTTGGAGGAATTGGGAGAAGGGGGTGGGGAAATGTTGGTGTGCTTCAATAAGGCAGTGGAGTAATGGGACACAGCACAGACATAGGTCACTTCCGGGATATCATAGACTACTGTTTTAAGAAAAGCTCACACTTATGCAATAACCTGACTGTACATGCACTGTTGCAGTAAGAGCTTAGAGATATTATATTGATTGAAGCACTAACCTCTCTCCATTGCCAAGGCCATTTGACAGAAAACAAGAAACAATGAATAAAACACAATGAGGTTTACATTTCACAGATGTTTCAGAAGCATTGATATTCCACTATTGATGTTTGCTACAAAAGTAAGAATCAGCTGTTTGGATACTCCATTTGAGAGAAAATGCTAGTTCAACACAAAAATAAGCCAACTTCCCTTTTTTTGTCTGCATCTCATTTTTTAAAATATTGGCAAATCAGCTGAAATTTGCCTGAAAATAAACGACAGTCCAACCATTTTGCTCACAAGCCAAGGATGTTTAGTCAATGACCTCTTTTTTAGACTCTGATACATCCAGGTTTTAGTGCCTAAAATGGCTTGTAAGAAGATGCTGAAAGAAACAAATAACAGACATCTACCAGATTAAAGAAACCAAAAAAAAAAAAAAAATTGAAATAAAAGTTAGCATTAACTGTAGTAAAAAAATTACACTTCATGGAATCTAAAGTGAAAAGCACATGCCTAATTAGCATAAGATGGGTGCATAACACAGTGTATTCTTTGTGGATGTACAATTACTGCACTCTTGCCAGCACTGACCTTTTTAGGATAGGTGCAACATCTGAAAAGATCGATTCAAAAGGTTACCATGAACAAACACAAATAAGTGTTGAGTTGGCAAAATAAAAATGATACTCCAAGTACTTCAAACACTTCTATAGTGTGCTCTGGAAAATAAAAGATTTCTCTAAACAAATAAAATGAATGCCTCTTGATTGTTTTCACCGCGGCTGTGCTTAAATCGGGTCATTTTATGTAAGCTGCTGCGTGACCTCTGATGACACTGAGTAATTGGAAATGATGCTGACCTGGTTGTTAAGAAAGAAATATTTAGCCACTGTGGATTTATGTTTTTTTTTATGTTGTCGCCATGGTTTCCTGTTTGACCTATGAAGAGAGTGAAGAAGGAATAATAAATATTTTATACTACAGTCCCTTCTGGCAAAGTGCTCATAAACAATCCTATTTTATCTGTGTTTATAATGTGTTTCCATAAATGTGGGTTAGTAAAACTGGATCTCTGAAAATCTAGCCTAACCTAAGACAATAGAGAATAGTAGCACACAAACAGTGGTAGAAATCTGTACAAAAATACTCACATTGACCTTCATAGTTCTGTAGCTCATTGGTTGTAATGTCTGTAACTTTTCTTAATTAAACACATTTCAGCATTTCTGTGTATTAAACTAAAAATGAAAAGACAAGGTTGTATGATTTTTACATTGTAGCTTATTTCCCATTTTATGTTTTTGCATTTTGGAGGAAAAAAAGAGGTTCAAGGTGGTAGTGCGATTGTCCAGTAACTGGAAGGTTGGCGGTTCGATTCCCGCTCTTCCCACAGTTTATACTGTAGTTGTGTTCTTGGGCAAGACACTTAACCCACCTTGCCTTCAGTGGTGTTCCAGTTGTAACACTGGTGTATGAATGTGTCAGTGTGTTTGGTGGGGGTTGGTGGGGGTTGGAGGGCATGTAGTCACAAAAATGGCTGCCACGTCGCCACCACCAGTGTGTGACTGTGGAGTGTATGATTAATGGACTCTGTAAAGCGCTTTGAATCCATTGGAATTAAAGATTCTAAATAAAAGATATATAAGTAACACTATAAATGCTTTCAACTAATGTGTTGTTTTGATTTGAGTTAAACTGACTGATCATCTGAAAGCAGAAGTTGTAATTTAATTATTAACAGTTTAAGAATGATCTTTGAAATAATAAGATATTAACATGTCATTTAGGCTAGATTATCTGGGATTTAAAAAGACGAGAAGGAGTGGCTTGTGTTGGTAAGCTTTGTCCAATCACATTTCTGTGCCTGACCAAAGAAAGCTCCTATTGGCTGTGGGTCAGGACAGCTGGCCAATGTTGATTTAAATCCTGTGGAAAATCTTACTGGAAAGAGTCTATTCCAGCACTGGATACTTTTACAGAGAATGTATTTGTAGAATTTTGAAGAGGAAACTAGGTTCAGATTTACTTTTTTAAATAAAAGATGTTGTTGTGGAGGAGTGGGGTTCAGGAGCATGAGGAAGGAATTTTCTGGTGCTGCAGCTTCAAATGAAAACGTTGTATCAAGACACAAACTGTTGGATTTTGTGTCCCATTCACAGCCACTACCTTCTTTTTATCCTTCTGTTTGTGGGTGAAAGGCTCATAAATAAGACTCAATGAAAGCAGGTGGTATGTCATATTTTCAAATGCAGGGCTTTAAACATAACTATTTTCCACAAAAATTTAAGATATTCATAAAAATATCTTGAGACAGGCTTGGAAGAAAATCTGCAGCTTAAGACAGTGATCTTTCTTTATTATATTTTAGTTATTAATTCCACTCTCACTCTTTTTTCACATCTTTCTCCCATCCTCCTTTTCGTCTGGTTCTCATTGCTCTGTTAAGCCCAGTGTCTGATGTGTTAATAAGAAACTAATGAGACAAGGTCCGTCATAATCTCAGGCAGAAAGAAAAAAAAAGAAAAAAGGAAAAAGGGAACAGCAAACGGTTTCAAGCTGTCCGTGGGATTATGTTGCTTACCGAGGTACGAGCTGGGAGAGAATAAAGAGAAAAATGGAAGACAAAGGTGAAAAGCAACGCTGTGTGGTGTAAATTAGCTGCAGACATCGTTTAGTGTGGTGCGCTAATGACTGTGGAAGACATGTGGGCGGGAAGATACGGTAAATGTGGAGTTTTGACCCTGATTGGAAACAAATAATGAGGTACTATGGAAACTCTTAACACCCACACAGTTTTCATTTAAGCAACATAAACCGGATTCTCCTGACGTTTCAAATGTGTACATCTGGTCTTTAATGCAAACAGATGTTTTAGATTCTTTGAAGTAGTTTTTGGTGTGATTGTGGATCGATAGAATAATCTGGTGCTTCAATCTTTAATCTATACTAAAGGACAATAGTCAATATATACTAAAAATACTGCCCTAATCTTGCAGATTTCATCGAGTCACTTACACTTATAGTCTGCATCATTTAGTTCAGAACAAAACAATCCTTCTCGCTTGGTTGACTACTGGTTGTTTTTTTTTCTTTCTTTCAGCTCTGGACCAAATAATAAAAGAGAAAGAGCTGGCGCTGTCGATAACTTTGTGAAGGAACCAAAACAATGATGGCAGTGCTACTGAATGAACCTGTTTTATTACTTTTACCCATGAACCTGCACCGAACACCAACACTCTCACTTTTTTAGATCTTTTAGACTGTCTCACATTACTATTAAACTCTACTCAAGCTTTATAAGGGGTAGCATTCATAGTTGTCTATGTAAACTAGAGCAACCACAGAAACTCCTCTAGTATTTGTAGACATTCAGCTAAGGGGGAACATGGAGAACATTCACATGTGCCACATTATTTCAGAACAAAACTGTTGACATTTTATAAAGTATCTTTTATCTGACATAGTGGGTCGTCTTGAGTCAGAAAACCTGTGAATCTGAATGTCTTCCCTCTGTTTTTGTCTGTCACCATATGCTGCTTTTTATTTGGACTGTGATTCCACCAAAAGGGATTATCTCGGTTAATCCCAAAGTCCCGTCTTGAAACCCCAATCCAACTTCTGGCTTCCTAACTTTTTTTACTTAATGACACTTAAGGCATCGCATTAACCCCATACCTCCACTCACGTTGGGGTACTCACGTTGACCTTTGCCACCCCTTGATGTTAAAAATTAACCCTTACATACTGTTTGGGTCAAATTTGACCTGTTTTGACATTTGACAGCAGTAAAAATACGCTAAAGGTCAATTTTTCTGTCCTGAGATTTCTCTTAAAGTGATCAAACAAATACACAAAAATGAAAATATTTTAAAATTTTACACTTTTGTACAGGTACTGAAAATGTTTGTAAACTGAGGCTGTTCTGGGTCAATTTTGACCCATATCTGTTGAGATGGATTAAGGATCTACCAGTGCGGCTTTAGGGAATCTTAACACTGTTTTTTAGTTGACAGTAGGTTGACAGGAAACAGGGTGAGAGAGGGATGACATTGGACAAATGACCCATCTGATATTCAAACCCGCGTTCTTCCATATTTGTGAGCGCTCTATCAACTGAACTAGAGGGCCCCCGTGTGTATTTTTAATGGGACAGTGGTGACAGAGTTCATGGGGGATCTCTGTCTGTGTCCCACCACATCTACCCAGGTAAATGTTGAGTTAATGATATAGCAGTGAGGACAGACTTTAATGGTTGCAATGGTTAAATATGGTTATATTATAGATTCCAACTTTCCAGAATGTTCATGTCAATGTTAAATTCCAAAAAATATGTTTAAATCATTATGGCTTTTATGTTTTAATACTGTGTGTACTGTGTAAAAGTAAAAAAAACACACTCTCTGCTGTCTAAAACATTTACAATAGATTAATCACACATTTAGGCATTCCAAATAGATCTGTAGTTTAAAAATTGTAAACTTCACCATAACTGTGAAGGCATAAACTATGAAGAGTATGAAAGGAATGACACAGCGGTAAAGTGATGGGGATTGTTGGAATTTGTTTTGGTGTTAGACAAAGTAAAGGGAGAATGCAAACATAAATACTGTTTTAGGGCTTCTTGTATTTATGTCATCAGTGCTTTATCTGGTGCAGTTGTTCTCTAACTTCTCACAGAAAAATGTCAAACTTCAAATCTGTCTCTTCTTTGTCCGAGCTATATTTCCGGTCGTATGAGTTGGAACAGTAAGTGTAGTTCCAATAATCATTTTATTTATTCTTCACTTAAAACTAATTTATTGAAATTCAGTGACTTTACAAAATGTAAATGGAAACTAAGAGTAAGACAAGTTTTAGACTACACTGTAAAATGTAACAACAAGGTTTACTTAATTAAAAAAGCAAACTCAATGCCTCAAAATTTAATTACCAATACAAGAGCCTAATCCTGTAATTTTTTTTCTTTACCTGGGAATAAATCTGATTCTGATCGGCCAATGGTGTTCAGACAAACAACATTGAAGTTCAGGTCTGGGCTGGTGTCATAAAGGTCCACCAAGATCAGCACAGGATCTTTAAAATCCTTTTTCATGATTATTTTAAATAAGTATCTAGCCCTGTAACACAATGAAAAGGGTGACCTTTAACATGTGCTGATGATCATCAATCTGCATGATAATTATTTCCTTTTTTTTTGTAGGATTCTGCTTGTGTCTATACTATCCTTCTTTCTCAGTTGCTCTTGTCATGACACAGTCTATTTTTAAAAACGCACCTTTTCTAGGTCACTAAACCTGTCAGGAAAGACATTTATTTATTCCTCTAACACAATAAATCCAGCTAATGTGAAGTTATGTTTAAGATTGTGTTTGTGGTTTACCCCAGCAGACTCATGTGGGATCCTGTAAAAACATACATCTGAGTTTTCCTGCTGCCTGGTGTCAGTGACCGTGGGATTATGGGAAATGGAGCTGCAACAATCTGTCTCCCTGCAAACAGAAGTGGGTCTCACGACACCAAACGCCACATGGGAAAGTGTCAGTGAAGTGATCTCCCTGTGTAAGGATTTGCTGGTGTAATATTTAGGACACAGACTCCACATTCCCTCCTTTAGGCCCCACGGTAACACGTAAACAGGGTATTCTGACTCACAGTCGCACAGATGCTTCGGTACACAACACACGCAAACAAACGGCGTAAATCAACTCCCGCCAGCTCCCAGTCGCATGCCAACTGTGACATACTGGAATAGTGTGAACTCAAATCCACTCAAGTGATTTATGCACCGAGCTGTAACCTGAGCGAGAGCCGAACAAAGTGTGCAACAACGCTGGCTTCTCCTTGAAAACTAAATATTTATGATGCTGTGACACACTGCACTTTCCACAAGGCCACTTCTCACTCGCACACAATCACATTTCCATTGTTAAACTAAATCACCAAACCAATATTTGCAGGCCCTGTCGCCCTGTTATTGTGCAAAAGAAATCAAATATTAACCTATAATTCAAACAAAGTGATATTCGGAGTAGTCCAAAGCTGCTGGGATAGGCTCCAGTCACCCGCGACCCCTAACGGGACTAAGCGGTAGAAAATGAATGAATGAATAGGTGACAAAGCTACGCTGTTTTGTCTGGACCTTCAGAGTTTCCCATTTGGATTTTACCAAAAATTCAGGTATGAAAATTTCAGCTGACCAAAGGTGGGACCACATAACTGGTCATTTGACAGAAAGATGAGGTTTTGGTCTGGACCAAACTGAAAAATAAGTGTTGAACAATAGACAGAATTTTTGTACAAAATACAGGAAGTCAAGAGCAATTAAATAAAGAAGAGCAAAGGAAGAAAAGAAGGAAGGAAGTATTTAAAATGAAATGTTTGTTTGTTTTGTTTTATGGTAGATGTAGCCTTTATTGCCTGTTGTAGTAATTCCATTTCAATAATCACAGGTCTAAAGTGACTCCAAACCAATATGTTTATTTTCTCTGTGGGATGGTCCATGTTGTTCATTATAGCATCGGTCTTGCTGTGCCTGCTGCTGGTATTGTAAACAATGAAAATCAATCATACAATAGCATTGTAATCTTTCACATATCCTTTCACAGTCTGCACATCCCTGTTCATGTACTTTAAACTTCTTTAATTAACTGTCTTTTTGTCTGATTACTTACAGTTGAAATAAGTTCCCTCGCTGGTTTCAGGACATGAACTGATGTCAATTTAATTCCCCCTTTCCGTTCCTTTTAATTATACTCTTCATATATCAGGTTTATTGTCCACAGGCCATTTACATGAATGTGTCAGCTAAAGAGCAGATATGCTGTACTAATGCGCTATTGCATAATGATTTGTGAAAGTATAAGGAGATTGGTCACGCTCCGATACACAGTCTAATGTGTCCTTATGTCCTTACGTGGTTCACTTTCAGCTGCTAACCAGTTCATACGTGATGCAAAGACTGCCCACAGGCTGTACACAGGCTGTGCACATGGGTGGGAAAAGACCAGCTCTGTCGAGATCTACCTCCAAAATCACTGGATTTCATCAAATGGACTTTCATCACATTTGGAGTCTAGTTTAGGTTTGTAAATATGTAGGTGGACAAATAAGGTTGAATTTAGTTTGTCACTTCCTGGAGACGCTGTAATAAAGGAAACCATAAAGTGCAAATACAGTATGATACTGTTGCTCCGAAAGGCTTCTTGTTTGTTAGGGTACCTCTGCCTGTCAAGTGGAAAACTGGGGTTTGAATCACTGTCAGGGAGACAAAACTACAGCAAAAGGGCCGATCCCAAGCCCAGATATACAGACAGGGTTGTGTCAGGACATGTATCCGGTGTAAAAACTCATGCCAGTAAAATATGCAAACCATTACAGATTGATGTGAACAGCTGAACGAAATGATTGATTATCTCTCCAAAAAAATCAAACCCAGAAACAAAAACAAGTTTCTAATGAGTTCCTGGGGTAGTTGTCTACAATAGTAATAAATGTAAAAATGCATTTTTAACCTTTGTTTGAGTCCAAAAGGAGCTGAGTTACATCACTGGGAGTGTACTATATAAGGTTTATAAAAGTGTGGTCACCATTATTTAGTACAGATTATAGTGTAGCACATTTATTCTATAAAAATATATGTCATTTCAAATAACAAAGCCACTGTAAAATGTCTAAAGCACCCTGTTCCTCTCATTCACTTTGTACGACTAATGAATGGGAAATGCCTTCATGAATGTCCCAGTGATTTCTGTTTGATCAATCCTTTGCTTGAAAAACCAACGTACTCCTTTAAAAGTTGATGTAGCGAATAAAGTAGACATTTATAACTTCAACTCAGTCTCTTTTATTGGACAATTTTTAAAATCACTCTCAAAGCTTCAAAGCTTCAGAAAAAAAGTGTCAGAAAAAAAAAAACCTGACGCTTTTAAAAGGCGGCTGATTGAACGTTGCTGTAAATGTGTCGCTGAGTGTGTATTTGAAGTGTGTGTGGTTGGCAGGTCCCAGTGTGCTTTACAGTTTGACTACTTTAATTACTGTCTGCGTCTCCATTATGGGAATCAGGCATTAGAGTGGTTTAGACTTATGGAGATCAATGTCTAAAAAAATGAACAAACAGAGCACAGTGGCAGAGTAGTTAGCACGGTTCCTCCCTGTGTCTGTGAGGGTGCTCAAAAACAGTCCATAGGACCAGAACTCCACTAAAAAGAGAAAACCAATTCAAAGAACCTAATACATTTATTTAACCTTTATTAATCCAGGAAAGTTCCACTTAGATGGGAAAGGGGGGGACATGCAAACTCTGCACAGAACGGCATGACCCTGGATAAGAATTGAACCCAGTGCTTTCCATTTTCAATGACTCTAAACTTTACATTCAAGAAATGTTTAAATTTTTCTTTGATTTCTGTCTTTTTAACGTGATTTTTTCTTACATGTGTAAAAAGCAGCCTATTCTTTATATAAGGACTTGAGGTCCTGGGAAACCTACTTAAGAGATAGAGATGCCTGCATTGTTATTTAACATTTCCTATGCCCCTTCTTATCACAAAGAACAGCCATTATATGTGTGCACATGGATAAACCAGTGTTTTACTCACTTCCACCTTTGGTAAATCTTTAACAATGACACATTTAGCCGCTACTTTCTTTGTAAAAACAGACATCCAACATCCCTTTTTCCTGGCTATTACACCACAGTCTGGGTTTTAGTTGGATTTGGCAGAAGCTAGAGCCAAGGAAACAATAACATTTTATGTGGGTTTATCACATGGAACTATTAAGATGCTTGCTCTTGGCTTGTCTATAAATGTTAAGGATTTAAGCAGGATTTACAAAGACAGCAAGGTCATGCACAGACCCACATAACGCAGAATGAATACCTTATGTTCAGCAGAGTCTGTGTCATCTTATAAAATCATGTATTTATCTTTGATGAGGGTAATTATGGCATTTGAGGATGTTTAAGTTTCATCTAAAAACAGTTTTTATTCTACTTTACACAGTTACACATTCCATGTTCACTTTTCTGAAAAGGACAAAAGCACCATAACCACGGTAAATGCAATGCAGATGCAATTAAAAAGTTTTTCTAAAACTATATTTCCAAATTTATATTCAGTCAGTTTGTGGAAATGTAACAGAATTTAACAAAACTAGACCGTTTCTACAGTATTTTATTTCTTACAGACTTCCTCCTGCTCCTTCTACTTCAGTTTACTGTCTTTGTTGGTTTGTTATGACACTTTATCAATGTATTTTTGCAACTTTGAGTTATGTGCTGTATAAACAAAGACTACTTTCACACAAAAACCTCCAAAAAGTACCAGGTCATCATCTCTGATAATATCTGAGAAAAGCCCTGGAAAATGATGTTCAGAAACGAGTGGGAGCCCCATCCTGAGAGAGATCGGGAGAAGACTTTAAAGATTGTGTTTGTACAAAGGTCTATTTCAACTCTGCTCTTCGGAAACGAGCCGAGCCGCTGAGAATCAAGACTGAGGGGGTCGGGGTAGATTAAACATCAAGTAGATAAGAAATGATGGATATCTTCACTTGAGCACCTGAGTCCTGCCTGATCCCAATCCAAACTTTAATGTAGCTCCAGGCCCAGGGAGAAGAAGAATGGCTCTGAATACCGCCCAGGCTTTAGTTGAAACAGGTCAGAATTAGTCTTGTTTAGATAAATTCCTTTTTAACAAAGTTTGAGGATTTGTCTGTATTTGCTCCGAGTAGTTTTTTTTGTGTTTATGAAAGTGCTTCTTTTTACAGATTAAAAGTATTTTTTTTTTATTATGTGGTTTCAAAAACTCTTTAAACTTTAGAGAATTTATAATCACACTATGCTGGAGTCTATCCCAGTTGCTTTGGACACTATGTGGGGTACACAGTCATCAATTAATCACAGTGCAAATACTTAGAGACAGTCAATGACAATTTACACTCAAATGAATTCTTTAAAAACTGTGCACATTTTTGGACTGCATTTAAGCCAATTTACTGATTAAGTGTATTTTCAGATGAAAATGTCTTTTAACAGAGAAACAGCTCAAAAATAATGTAATTTGGAGATAAACGCTAAAGCTGCAGCTAAGCTAATGCTAACTTAACGCTGATGCTAAGCTAACGCTGAGCTTTAAACTTCAGTTTGGTGTATTGTGTTAGTATTTCTTGGAGGAATAATCGGTCCAGTTTAATTTTTTAAATAAAAGAGAAGCAGGAGAGGTCTATAGGCTGCTTTTGGAAGTGAGAGGAAACTTAGAGGACAACAAAAGAATGTCAGGTGGAGCTCTAAGTTTCAGGCCCGACCCTGCTCATGTCTGTTTCTCCAAATTGGGCGTGTGTTGACAACATACCTTTAGAAGGTATAATGACAAATCAATGCCAAATCTGACAGATACATTTCAGATCTTTTGAAAGGTTTCATATATAAATGTATTTGGAACCCCAGGCTGTGCTTTATACTTTTTAAAATTCAACATTTCTTATCCTTATATAACCAAACCATTATCTGTTCCTGAAGGAGACATATCACTGTCATAGTTGGCCATATTTTCTGCTTAACTGGGGCTGTTTAGTGCATTGTGTAGGACGCTCAGCAGGGACACTGATAGACAATGACACCCAGCATTTGTCATCCATCAGCAGCGAGGACGGCACGCTGTCAGCGGCCTGTCAATTTCATTATCCGTCCCTCTGTCCGTCTCTGTCTTTCATCGCGTCTTGTCTGCTGTCTCACGCTGACCTAAATATCTTGTACGCCGTGTTTATGGCACCGCATTACGGGCAGCAGAAAAGGTCACAGAAGGGTGAGGACAAGCACGGCGTCGCACAAAACTCACAGAACTAATCTAACATGAAAAATGGCAGATGATTCATGTCCACTCTAATAAAGTTCAGTTTGAAGACACAGCTGGGGTTTCTGAGGTGGGGTTAAATGGGGTAATTGTGAGTCTGAATTACAAGCATCTGCTAATGATGCCATGTAATATTATTGACTGTGACTGACTCATATTTTTATCTGAGAACATGTGCAGTAGAGACACATCCTCACCCTTGTAAAAAGAAAATGACTCATTTATTCTTTCTTTCATTTTCTACTGCTTATCCTGTTACAGGTCACTACTTTGGGCATGAGGTAGTGCACATCCTGAACAATCCCCAGTTAATTGCAGATACCCATTTACTCCATTAGTCAATCACGTGGAGCAATTAAGATTCACCAAGTCCTGCACATGTCTTTGGACAGTAGGAGGAATTCTTGGAGAATACTCACAGTAAATCAAAAGAGCACATTCAGACTCCACACAGAAAGGCTGTCACAGACTGGCCCAGGGTTTGAACCCAGAACCTTGTAGTTGTAAACACTCTGAGACTGTGTAAAGCTATAAAAATCTTGAGATACTTTACTTAGACTACTTGAATGAAAAAGGTGAAAAAATTAGATGCAGGATTTATGCCAGTGTCCAGTGTGTGTAGTGGTTCTAGAAATGCCTCTGAAAAGCTAACAATCAATGACAAAGACCCACAAACTGCAAAGTTAGACTGTCAGTGTTTAATGCCTAACAGTGGCTGGAATGGGTAGAATATGGTTATATAATATAGTTTTTTGATTCCTGGCATGCTTTACAAATATCTATTGTGCAAATTTAAGGAATTTATCAATTAAGTCAAGTCATTATTTATGTACTATTATAATTATTGTCCTGATGTAGCAACAATTTTCAGCATACATTTTTACAATTCACCTTTAATGGAAGTAAAAGTCAACCTCGATAACACCCTGCTTTAAAACATGTTCAAAATTAAGCCCCATGAATATTCCATCCCACTGGCAACCAGCATTTTAATTATCAGCCCCTCCTCGTCCCTCTGTCGGGTCAGACTCAGGTAAATTAGGCTTTGCAAACACACCTCCGAATTCAATATCATGTCAAATAGAGCACAGCAGTTGGCGAGCCCACACAAAGCACAAATCTGGTCTACATGCTCCGTGTCCATGCAGCGGCCTGACATTTATTTAAGATAGAGAGATGGCAAAGAAGGAGACTGTTTGTAATAAACAATATACACAGATACTGTAGGTATCTGTATTATTGTTATTGCTGTATACATTGCACGCATTAATTATGACCCTAAATGTTAAGGCCAGTTTATGTTGCCATGGATTCAGAGCTAATCTTTCTCATTTCCCATAGCTCAGACCTAATCACTGACATTATCATATTGAAAAATAGATTTTATATGTAACATCTGTGGCTTCAAATACATTGAAATGTGAAAAGGACATCTGTTAATTTAAGGCCAAGCAAAGTCATTCAAAATTTAGTATTATTTACCAATGATTATTTTTGATTAACTGAACGTTCACCCGGTTCTTGCAGTTGCCCAGAAAGCTTAGAAGGAGTCCTTTAAATCTGAGTGCAGCTAACAAAGAATATGTATAATAATGTATATTTATATACTTTAATTATGACAATTTCTGTTAGCTCTAGATCACATATGGAATCTGTGAGACAATGTTTATCCATTTTCTACAAACTACATTTTTGCCGGTCCTGTAAATCTTTCCGATTATCTATAGTCTAGGTCTGTGGACTTGGACTGATCCAATGATTAAAGTTTGGGTCAAATTGGACAAAGGATAAGTTAGTTGCAACAGTTGCATTATAGCAGTAATTCTTTAAAACTTGAATCAAGTTCAAATGAGACACTTTTCCAGATGATGCTGATTTGAGGCTTCTTAATAAAAAAAATAAATAATTAAAACCTAAGACAAGTTTGTTGTCACATGATCAATCAAAGACAACAGACTTCCTGTTGATTGGGCACATGACCTCAGATTATATTTCGACAAATGTGTGTGTGACAAGTTGGCTATAATATTATATATAAATAAACCAAATTTTACTGATGTAGTCAGTGGCTACAGCTGATTCCAGATAAAGGAGTGAGACACAAAAGGTTGTGCTGGAAATTAATTATTATGCTTATCTTTATTACCATCTCTTTGGCCAATTGTGAGTCACCAATTCATCAATAGCTCGATAACTATTAAATATTTATGTGAAAAAGTGTAACCCTGAACTGCTCCAATTCAATTTAAAATGTCTTTGACACTGTAACCCTATCACAAGGGTATTAACCACATGCTTTTTGATTTAGCTCAAGCCCATTGGTATCTGAATGACACACATCCTTTGATTGCATATAGTCTCTGACCTTTAATCTGAGCATTTAATGTCTTGGTGAACTCCTCCTTGTGTGTCCCCTCCTCTTGCCTTCTGCTCATTAGGGCAATTTGAATCGGAGGCGGTTATGGAGCGAGAAGTATGAGCCTGAAAATAGATGAAAACAGCGGGAAGGCAATAAAAGAGCCTTGTTAGAAGAATTTTATTACCGTTTACTCTGCTCATAGTCTGGAGAACAGGCTGTGTCTCACCAGGCAGGGATCTATATCTGTCATAACGGGGCAAAAAATTGAGAGCTGAGCGTTTTTAATTTTCCTTGAGTTCAGTGCAAGTCATTCTGGGCAATTTTCAAGTCTTTTACAAAACCAACAAAGTAGATTTCCTCCCCTGCTGAACATGCATAAACATTTGTAGAAACTAGTGTCAAGGCCATACGAATCAAACAAGAGTGTATCGAGTCCGGGTCAAGACTTTAGGGGATCAGGACTAAGCCAAGACCAAACCCGGAGAATGTATCAATGATACATACTTACACTTACTTCTGTCTTATATAGAAATCGGAAACGTTTATTAATGGCCACACAACAAGTAGAATTTGCAATCGGTACAGCTTTACATAAGGTCAAATCATCTTTTTCAACAGACAGGACAACAATAATAAAAATTACAGACAGACTTACACAAAGGATTATTCTTAGTTTATGCCCTGTTTATTTGTGTCCCTGTCTTTTTTAAGTCTGACTCAGTCCTGGTTTAGTTTAAGGCCATAAACCAACAATGTTTTCCTCATTTCAAACGGAAATTGCATTGTGGCTTCGTTACATTTTAGGCCTGGTTTAGTCCTTGGTTTAGAAGTGATTTCTTCCTGCATTTAGAACTGGGTTTAATCCTGGTTAAATTCTGACATGACTATATATTTCTCTAAACTTGTCTTTCCATTGTTTCATCCTTTTCCATTGTTTTACGAAATCCCTTAATCCCACTACAACACTTGGTCTAAAGCTCAAAGATACAATGTATTTTCTGTACCATCTCAGATTCATTGACCATTAATCATACTTACGTGTCTTTGTGTGTCTATGAGAACACATCTGACCTAGACACGCAGCAGATTGAGCTATTTGTTATCACAGCTTATCCCAACACTAGGACGCTATTATGCTGCCAACGCTGGGAATGGCAGCTGGAAAATGGGATTCCTCACAGAGTTCGGCTCTGTGATTACTGGATTTCTTTCCCCCTCACTTTTGATGAAATTGGAATAATGTTGAATTGTTGAAGGTCAAAACATAGGAGAAAGGTGAAGGGCAAGGTGGCTGACATGCTGATACTGAGAGATAATTCTTTTTTTTTGTGGTTGTTATGCTGACCTCTCTCTGGCTTGTGGTTTATAATATTTGGCTGAGCTGTTATCTCTCGACCGCAGAGTACCACAGATAGTGTCTGGTATATTAGCCCAGTGTTAGCTAAGGTGATGTTAAAGCTTTGTTCTTAATGGGAAGTGGTTGTGTGTATTCAACAAGCTTCCACTGCTGTAGGTATGGATCTGCCAGTCGAACAGCACATTTTGAAAAGCAGGCCTAGAGTTACCTGTGTGGGATTTTGGATTTCCAGGGGGTTGTACCGACGGAGGCAGGATAAACTGCCTGTGAACGTTATTGAACAGACATAAAACCAATCAGAAAAAACAAGGCATTGTATAAAGCCTGCCCCATTAAACGAACCAAATTAAAGACCAATATAAAGAAAAAGACTGAAGAAAATATTTACGTTTGTATAGAAAACATTCTATTTTTGTTGTTGTATTAGTCCTTAGTCTTTCTTTATTCATAGTCCTGGTATGTTTTATATTTAGTCCCAGGCTTAGTCATGGATTTTAGTCCTTGTCTGATTTGTGTTTTGGTTTATAGACTTGAATTACTAATAGATTTAATCCTAGTTCAGTGATGGTCTAGTTAGTTTTAATTTGGGGATTAAATTCAGGTTTTCTCATGGGTTTAGACTTGGTTTAACCTTCATTTAAATTGTATCCATATTTATATATTTGTTCAACACAGTCCCTCTGAGTCTCAAACGTTTCCCGTCAATGTTCATTATGACAACCACTTTGTTCAACTGGAAAACAAAAAAAAACCTTGAGCCCGAGTGAGCCCTATATGAAGACTACCTCTCAGTTCACCTCACTGGGGGGTCGCACCGATTAAAGCTAACATCGAAGTGCTTTCATTATTTATTCATCTAGTTCCACATACTTCCGCTACGCCACTTACTTCCCCGCGGGTGAGTGCCGTGCAATTAAATCTGGGCAAATGAAGACGCAGTTTATCAGAAGCTAAATGCAACTGACTTTAAGAAGAAAATCCATCTTGGATCCAGACCAGAAAACTTTGACTGTGTAGACCTAAAGCTTGTCTAAACACTGTTTCTGTCCTGGTTAAGTTCTGTTTTCCAAGGTTAAATCATGCATTTATCCCTGATTTAATCTAAAAATGTAGTCCAAATATGAGTATCACTACAGCCCTGATTCAGTCCTGGTTTTGTCCCAGTTTAGTACTTGCCCAAACAGACAGGGGTGAATGGGCTTCACTCATAGAAATCCAGCCTAACCTTGAACACTGGCATTACGTGTGGGTTACCTTTCCAATTTATCCACGGCGCCCCCTGCCAAGTGTCGGAGCGGTGCCAGCCATAAACAGTTCCCTCCCCTTCAGTGTCCCTACTGCCAACCAATCTACACGGCCTACAGCTGCCAACCACCCCTGGAGAGCGGGACGGGGGGAGGGGACATGTGCGTGCGAGAGACAACATAAAGAGATAGGGATTGGCAATCATGAGGATTTAGAGAGAAAATGAAAGGAGGGACAATATGGACCGATGGCAGAGTGGAAATGGAAGAGGGGAGATTGGGACGGGATTGAGAGAAAATAGGATAAAACAGAGAGGATGTGTTTTAGTGAGGAGGGGGTAAGGGGCATTTGTGGTAAAGAGAAGGCATTGTGATTGTGGTATCTGTTTGACATCTATGGCAAAGTTCTTTCATGTGCTCTAATTGTCAGCTGAGGGAAAAAACACACACAATTCTTTGGTTTGAATGTTGCATTGGTCACAATCTGCCATGTGACATAAATGGAAACCAATAAGATGGGACTGCTTCAACATCAGGGTTTTTCTAACTTGGAATTATTCTGACTATTCTATTCCTCAGTTTAAACCACATGAATGTAGACTTTCTATGATATTTTATTTTAAACACTACTCCTCAAACTACAGCAGCCTCAGAGGGTCAAAACTAAAACCTTTACAGTTTACAGAAGGCATATGCAACCTTTTGACTTTCCTACACATTCTTGAAAATCAAGAGTAAGCCGCATGAGGAGATAAAATACAATTACAGTTTTCTAGGCCAATACATGAACAATACAAAAGATATTTAAGCTGATTTCAATATGATTTCTGTTTCTGGAAAACCAGGCAGGATGACTGGAAACCCTGCACATGTTTAAGTGTTTCATGCTGGTCTGTTACTGCTTTTCTCTGAGTATTCTTGTGTTTAATTTGCATCTTGTATTATCTTTGGACAAGTTTGATTTAAAGCAAGTTTAGTCTGGTTATATTCCTGCTTTAAAGCATGCACTTTTAGTTTCATCTGATTTCAGTTTAAGATAAAAAGAAAATGATATCAAAATGCAACACTTTATGTTGAATTACAAGAGTTTATCCATTTCCCAGATAAAACACTCAAAGGTTTTGTCATGTGACTCCTGGATAATATATACAATATCTGCTGCAGACAGATTTATGTTGGACAAACGTATATTTCATTCATTTGGACATGCTCACAATCCCAGGACGTTGCTTTATGCAGGAATTCCCGCGTACGCTTTGACAGATTGCCGTAGCACTTCCTGGTTTTGCCTTCTCGTCCTATCACAGGCCACCATCTCATCTGACACGACCAGCACAGGACTGTCCCATAATCACATCAGAGGGAGAGCGGAGGGAATGACAAATCGCATTACAAGCCGGGACTCACTGCAGTCATTGTGTGGCTCTGCTGCTGTTGTCTGTCTCCGTCCGTGTCTCTCACAATGAAGATGCATGGCTCGGCCTGTGGGAGGAGAGTAATGTGATAGAGAGGCCAGCCCCGAGTGAGACGGAGGTGTGTGCCGTCGGTAATGTTGACAAGAGAAACCAACTCATTTTCCAGAGTGGACAAAAACAATGTTTCCAGCACAGTAACGTTGGACTGGTGCGTTTGAAGACACTCTGGATCCTAATGTTTTGTCAGACCATAGCATACTGTATATTCATCCAGGTCATGGCATACAGGGTTAGTTTAGAAATAGACATTGATACTTTTTCAAGTTGTTAAACTATGTCTGTTAAAAAATACACTCATAAAAATAAAAATAAAACATCTTTAGACACACGTTGGAGCATTTTATGTGGTTAAGTTAGTGTTTTTAGTTGATGCAAAAGAAACCAGTTAGGATTTGTGCATTTTGTACAATCCATTACCTCAGGTTTTTGCTGCTAGGAATCCAAAACTGTTGTCCAAGTTATTCAATCTGTGAGGTTTTTAGTTATATAAATAAAAAGTGGGCATATTTTTCCTAACTGTAATGACTCACTCACTCATGGTTACTTACATAATTGCACTTTTGGGGTGTGCACAGCCTTGCTACTGTGGGTTCTCGCCAAGTACTGTCCAATACCGGAAATTGTCTCTTGGTAGTAAAGTTTGAAAGGGAATGGTTATCTGCATTCAGACGTTTGCCCAGCCAAGGGCCCAAAGCCACTGGGATAAGCTCCAGCCATTTGTGACCACTAATGTGAATAAGAAGATGGAAGATAAATAAATATTAGTTGTGGCTGACCTAAGGTTCAGACATTTTACAGTAGTTTGAACAATTATTGTTCTGTTATTCATTTCTTACATGTTTTTGTCTATATGAGGTCTAGGCCTGTATTATACTTATTATACCTGTATTTTCTAAAGAAAACAGACCTGCTATCTTTTTGTTTTAGTCTGTGGGAGTTCCAGTGGTCGTTTGACTCTTTTCTGAGAGTGTTTTTTGGCTTGGTCTGAGGACATGGTAGTTCTTACATATAGTGTAAACCATATATCAGTTTAATTTATCAGTGTGTTAATGAAGGACAGACTAAAATGGGATTGAGCAGATTACAAGGACAATTTGCACAGCATCAAACCTAATAACTTTTGTTCATGTTGTAGAGCTGCTTTGCAATTTTAAGATAAAATCAGTTTGAAGTGCCATTAATAGAATTTAGGTTATTGCTTCTTTTTAATCAGTTCCTAGACATTCTCAATAAGAATGCTTTATTAGTTTATTTTTCATTTTTGATTATTATATATCCCGTTGGCAGGCTTCAAACAGTGAAGGATGTTCTATTCTTGAGAAAAACACAATACAGTGATAATTTAAGTGGTGCTGTCATTGCTCCCTAAATGAACCTAATCAAGTATAAATCGCTGTGTTTATAGATATCCCTATTAGCGCCGTGGTTTTAGAGCGTAATTACAGGGATTTTTTATGCTTATGAAGCCCCAAAGTGAAGGATAGCACCCTTCGTGGAACAATCAGACAGCTTGGAAAAAGGGCTTTTGTGAGCTATTTACATAATTATAATGTGCCCCAGCGGTACATACGCTATGAAGGTACTAACACCGTATGAAAGTGACATTTAGAAAATAAAGCTGCTATCTTTCTGTGACATGTTTGGTCTATGTTCACTGCAGAAGTCCTGGTGCTTAAATTTGATTAAACACACAGCTGGCTCAATGTAGTTGGGCCCAGTCTGAAGTGCTCCTAAATTGCAGGCTGCAGGGGAGTTTTGGGGGTCTACAATGTAATGTTTTTACCCTCAGAGTGTAATATTCTAGCCACTCTCCTCGTCTCTGCTTTCACATATTGATCTGTTAGCACCAACGCGGCGGGCAACACATGCAAGCCCACCACTCCCCTGCCCGGGAATCCAATAGCACAACACTTTATACAAGGACACACACAGACAATAACAAGCACCTGGGTCATCGATCAGCACTAGGAACATGAATAAGCACAATACAAGAGCACGACGCAAACACACGGAGCGCAGTGTGTGACATATTCACAGCTGGATCTACAAAGAAAAGTTAAACAAAGGGAAGTAAATAACGGTCCGTGTTTGTTTCCTAATGAGTTTCCACCAAGTGCTTCTGATCCAGTGTTTGCAGTTTAGTTTGTGAATAACCTCTGCTGACGTGTGCCTCCTGTAAAAGTCAGTGACACTTACTTATAAATGCATTTTGTGCAGCTTGTGTGTGTACATAACAGAGTCCTCTCCGGGACATACAGTCATTAGTGAGACTGATGCAAATAAAGTGTCAACAGTGTCAATGCATTTCCTCATAAGTGTTAGCGCTGTCATCATCAGAGCGTTTAAACAAGAAACCTTTTTCGAACCATTAGGCCAAAGTAGATAAAGTTTGCATCTTAGGCTTTATTTTTATTCAAAGTTTGTTTTTGAGTTTTTGTGGGTAGACAGACACAAAACTAATGCTTTTTAGTCTTTTATAAGACACTTTAAGTAGGCAACAGCCTCACTAACTTTGTGCCATATTTCACCCCTTTTCAAAATAAACATAAAAGAAAGAATGAAAGATAACAGAGGACCACACAACTCAAGTTTGGTTTAAAATCCAAGGAATAAAATTGACTTAAAAGTTTCAACTGTGAGAGCCATTTTAATGTGGGACGCCAGAGTGCTCCACAGTTTTGGGCCCGGCCCCAGACAAGGCCTGGTCTCGCCTGGTTTTAAGTCTCGTCTTGGGAACCATGATCTGGAGCTGACCGTCGGACCTCAGTGACCTCACAGGCGTGTCAATTAGGATGAGGTCCAAAAATACTGTGCATGGGGCTAGTCCAGTCAACAATTTAAAAAATCAAACAATAATCAATAAAACAAACAGGAAGCCAGTGCACGAGGACAGGATGGGAGTAATGTGTTCATGTGTTCAAAATAAAAGTGTACACAACCTGTTCACAACGGAAAAACATTAAAACAGTTTCATTTTAGTCAAAGTATAAGATGCTAAAAAGTGGATTTCACCACTGGCTGCTGTGCGACAGTATATTCAGGCCAGGCTCACCGGGAATTTTTAATATTCTAAACCGAGATATGGGGGTCCTAATACTGTGCTATGTTCATGATAGTTTTATTTTTTAATAACAGGATATTGTCCATCTTCCCAGGGCAGCTTTAAAAAAGATCACACCAGCCATAAGGAAAAGTACATTTTCAACACAAAACTCACACAAAGTTTATTCACTCCTCAACATTTAATAACAATCACTTTATATTTTCATTAAACACAAATACTTTAACAAACATTTGCTGTTTGTCATCCTTTGGTCTGTCAGTCATTAATTAAGCACAACTCGTCTAATCTTAATACAGAACTGTTTTGACAGCTTCCAAACACACTTTGCTTGGTTTACACTCGATAAGTCGTCATGTCAACAATCTTCATCTCCTTCCTTCAACAAGCGCTTACGCTGACGGTGCTCAGTTTTGCAGGGGCATTGTGATATTATATTTGCATAAATTATTGCATCCTGTTTATAGTGCGGCAACAAACAAAAGAGAAGGGCAAACAGCAGCGCGATGGTGGCATTTGTACGCGCGAACTGTCGGAGAGATTAGTGCGTCGTGATGTAAGGTGAGCGGGCCAAAGGATGAAGCGCTTAGCGAATGCAAATTCAAAGTAGAATATTCATGCTTTTTTTCCAATTGGGGTCTCTTTCTTTGGGATTTCTCCAGGCGCGGGAATGAAAAATGGTTCCTCCAACTTTGGCTGAACTTTCTTTACCCTCCGTTGGCATTAAATATGTAAGACCATGTTGAATGAAAGCACATTTGGAAGACAGGGAAACATCTGCAGTTTTCTTTTGGAAGCTTATAAGCTGTAGTGTTTTTTTGGCACGTTGTTACTGTTACATGTTTGCTCAGCACATACTTGGACTTGCCAGTTTGTCATATCTTATTTTAACACAATTACATCTGCTTTTCGTACTGCTTTTGAGAAACCATTTGCATTCACTACGAAAGCAAAGCCATTAGCCGTTTTCTCAAAAATAGAAAAGTCACCTCCAAAAACATAATCTGGAAAATATGAGCGAGACACAAGAGTTGGTATGCACATCAGGCTCCTTTTTTAACATAATGATGAGATGAAAGGCCAAATGTGGACACCTGAGGCCTGTGGGGATTAAACAGTGGACACGGTTTGTGGCAAATGAATTGGAAAATGGAAAATGGATGCCCTTATTTTGAACAAAAGGATACGCTTTATAACTTCATTAACTGTGAAAGTAAAACATACCTTAATACAGAGTACAAAAAATACCTATTACACTTAACATTAAATAGTTACTCTTTGTAAAAGTATAACAAGGAAAAGGTAAAGTCAACATATCGCCTTTGTTTATGTGATGATTGCTTTTATGACATTATTGTAGGACAACAGTATTAATCTTTTAAAACTCAATGAGCAAGTAGGGCTGCATGGACTTAACATTAACTTTTTACCCCAAAATATGGAGCTTTAATCATTAAATTTTATAGCCTGATATTTATTTTGATGGACACAAAACGGGAAAAGGAACCATTTTGAAAGACAAAGTAGCTGGTTTGACAGATACCTTACGTAGAACGAGAACACATTACTAACCAGAACCCATCACACCAGCAGACATTAAAAGCGTTAATTGGCTCAGGTGGTAGAGCGGTTGTCCAGTTAGGAGGTTGTTGGTTCAATCCCCGCTCCCTCCCGGTTCATACTGTTGTTGTGTCCTTGAGCAAGACACTTTACTGTGGCCCTGGTGTATGAAAGTGTGAGTTTTATATAAGCTGTCCCTGCAAGCAAGGACTGTTGCAATAAAGTGTATCTGTGAGCCGTTTTAGGAACTTAGAGAAACACCATTTGTAGAAAAGCAAACAGTTCCAACAATGGCCTTAGGATTTTGCAAACATTAAATATGCTCAACATGCAACATGACTATGGCCAAAAGTTTGAACAAAATTACCCGAGAAAACTTTTTGACGAGTTATTATTTCAATAGATTGAGCCAATTCCTGTAAGTATTTTCCACAAAACAGTTGTTCCTTCAGTCTTGTGTCTCGTGTGAAAACTGGTTCAAAGAATAGCCTTCCATTCTAATCTCCACGCACGTATTTCGGAGCTCATTTTTCGAAATAGAGACAAAACTGTCCAAACGATAGCACCCACACTCCAAGTCTTATTTTCTGCGCTGAGCCATCACATGTAATCTACCGTCGACCGTGCCTTTTTCTGAGAGAAACAAAATGAAGCATCTGTTAAGATTACTGCGGCTGTTGCCTCAGTCCAATCTGTGGCAGTGCATTGATATGAGATTGGTTTGTGCTTTAGGTAGACCTTTGGAGCTGATGTTATTGCCAGCCTACAGCTATTATCTTCATATTCATTTTTCCAAAGCCCGTCCTAAAAAAAAAGATCCAATCTTATTGCAATTTGAAGTCCTCATCACCCAGTGCAAAAGAGTAAACAGAGGTGATGAAAAACGTTTGACCCCAGTCTGTGAACCCTATAAAACCTCACATTTATGAAGGAGTTTGGATTTTTGGCTGCTTCCTTCCTTTCTGTACTTCATGCATATTTTCTCATTTTATTCAAGTTCATCATATGTCCTCAAATACCTGGAATATAGCTACCCTTTTTCAATCTTTGGAATGTCTGAATTGTGTAACACTGCTATAAGGTTTCTACTTGGATAGCCTTAAAGGAGATGTAAGTGAACTATTTCTTATAGAACCAAGGGTTAAATGGTTGTATTTAGTGTTGAGTCAGTCCTTGCAGGGATTTGAACAAATAAAGGGGGAGCAGGTAAAAATCATGCAGTAAGTGAGACACTACAGACGCCATTGTTAGTGTTTGTCAGTGGCTGATTTTATTGAATGCACTTGTTTCCAAAAAATAGGTACTTTTCTTGTTTTACTGGCCATTGTTTAGGGTGTACCCCAAGTCAGGCTCAAAGCTGCTGGGATATAGAGTCCAGCCACCTGCTCCCCCTTATGGGACTAAGCAGAAGAAGATGAATGAATAAGGCTCAATAATCAGTGCAGAAACTGACCAAAATCTTGCCACAATTACCTGCTTTTTATTCTGACCCTGTCCAGAACACAAATACATTCTGATTGATCAAAGGGCCTCATTTATGAGCGGGTGCCTAGGAGCATTGGCAAAAGACAGTGTAAGCCTAAAAGCCAAAAAGAGAGCACACACAAAAATGATGCTAAAAAAACAAAACAGCATGAGTACGCACACCTGCACACCTGCCAAAGTCTCCTCTCTCAATAAACCCCTGAACACTGGGTGTGACTGGAGAGCACAAAGCAGTCCATGCACAAGTGTGGACAAGCCTGATTCTAACAGTCTGCAAACCCATCTTTTTATTCATAACTCAGTGCAGCAACACTACAACTGAAAAAAATTACATTTCATTTTCAATAATAAAAGTGATCCCAGCAGACATTAAGGAGCATTTATTAATTTATTTTTTCTGTTGATGAAAGAAAAGGTGAGAAAAGGAAGGAGATGGAAAAATCAATGTGAGAGTACAGTCGGGGGAAACAGAGGAGAAAGAGGCAGAAAAGGCAGTGGACAGAGTGAAAAATGTGTTGGTTTGTCAGCCTGGGCTGGACGTCTCTGGAGACACACAGAGAATTCATCAGCAGAGACAAATTACATGGCACTGGTCTTCAGTTTTCCCGTGTGTTTGAACGCAGCACATGTACAGCGTGGATCTACTATAAAAGTGTTGTTTTAAGTCATTACAATCATGGTTTTATCTGATAAATATCTAATGATACATTTATTCCAGTCATTTATAAAGGTCAGGAACAGACACAGGCTCCAGGTATAAGTAGAGAATAGCCCGCAACTGCTTTAATGAACAAAAAAGTGTTCAACTTATTTCTAGTAAGAATAATAAAGCCATTGAGAAGACTTTCAGTTTTTCAACTTTATGAATTTATTTTGACAAACATCTCCAGGATATTTCCACAACTTTTCTTTTAGTGATCATAATAATCACATTGACACTTTGACCTCTCTGTATATAGTTGTGCAAGTTTCAACGATAATGCACAAACCAACTCAGCCCCAGGTAAGTGACATTTTAACTCTAACTGGTTTTTGTACAAAGCTTTTATTGTGTGTGCAAAGAGGTTTAAAAGCTAAAACAATATACAGTATTATTCCCAAGATCTTAAAGGTAATTTCTAAAAAAAAAAAAAAAGTGTCCAAAAAACACTTTTCTTTTCCCCAATTCAACAAATATAACTTAACACAAAAACCTGGAGGATATTAAGTATTTATAATGCAGCCAATTTACATTTATTTTTCATCTTAAGTGCTTATACAAATTTCCAAAAGTACAGTTATTTAAAGGGCTATAAAAAGATTGGATAGGTCCCATTTTAACTTAAATTATATAAATTATTATTTAAAAAAATAATATTGTAGGTGAAATGCTTTGTAAGGGTAATGACAATAAATTTAAACGACTGAAAAATGTATCCTGTCTTAAAAAAGATGTGGGATGTGTGAGATTTTTGTTTTTGACTTTTTTCTTTTTGATGTGGTGATTCGCGATCCCAGGGAAGAGCAGCAGATATCAGTGTTTAATGTCCAAAAGCTTGAAAAATAGGATGATTGTTAAGAACAATAAGAAAGCACTGATACAGAGGCACTGAGACTGAAAATAAAAAGAATAAAGAAAAAGCCAAAGTAGTCACAGTTGTTCCCTTTTCCTTTAGGTATGAAGTCAACTCTAAAAATTGGAAACAGTGGCGTTCCCTAATCTTCCATCACTTTCACTGAATGCATTGTGCGTCTGATAAACCGCCGGCTCAGATATTTAAATATAAAAGGTCAGAGACACAAAAGAGGAACGCACAGGTGAGTTTCAACCCCATAATCGGGAGTCGTGCTACGTTTGGTGCTATCTCTGTTGAAATTTAAAAATGGAGGCTGGAATTACAACCCTTTGTGAAACTGATATGGGATTGAGGTCCTGCCGAGAGAGTTGACTCCGAGCGGACGTGCTGCGACGGAGAAGATGGCATATCCAAGAAGGAACGGAGAGCAGTGGAACTCGGTGTAGACCTGATTATTTAGTCCTGGTCCTTATCTGCAAACTGCCACATGGATACAACACATTGGTTTGACCACTGACTTTCTTTTTTTATTAACGCCTGATGTTTTCATGTATCTACAGCGTTTCTTCTGTTGCGCCACTTTCACTTTTTTTTAAGCAACAAACTATAAAATATAATATAAAAAAAGTATTTTACAGAGATATATAGATATTTAACAGCATTTGGCTTTAAGGCATCAAACCAGTCGTGGAAGGTAACAAAGTAAAATACTTTGTTACTGAAGTACTTTCTACTCCACTGCATTTTTACATTGGTTTTAATACATTTTATATTGATTTGCTGTTGAAGCTGAGTCAAATACTTTTACATTTATACTTAAAAGCAAGTACTTTAATACTTTCACTTAAGTAAGAATTTTAATGTGATGCTTTTACTTTTACATTTCTACCAGATATCAGACAGATGGACGATGATACACGTGGGATTCAAACTCACATTATGATTAAAAACTCTTGAGTCATTGTACTGTGTGAGACCACAGGAGTAAGACACCAGAAGAAATGAGACAGAGCCATAAATTAAAGCTTATCTTTGGTAACTACATTTAGGTCTGATGCTGGGATGTCTGTATTTACCAAAATGCTATATATTTTTATGTTTTTTCTCCTTTTTTTACTCAGCTGTTCTTAATACAATGTGTTTACAATATTAGTTTATTGTAAAGTATTAAGAGGGGGCGTTCCTTGTTTTATTGTCAGTGAAGTCTCTGACCCAAAAGCTGCTGTGATATTGGGCTTTAAAAATGTGCATTTACTGTATAAAAAATCACATTCACTTACTGTAGGTATTTATTTTCCTTTAACAGTCTAACACATCCATGTTCCACTAATCACAGAACCACTCAATTATTATTGTTCAATTTTCATCTTGTCATCTTAAAACCAAAATTAAAAGGTGCTATCCACAAAGACATAGACATCAAACTGTTTCTTTGTAACAACATTTTTGCTCTAATTTTATTCCCACTGTTATTTCAGAAAATTGGAAGCATAGATAATACGCTGGTGTTTGTTACTCCACATTAAAACATGCACCCAGCTGAGTTTTCTTGTAATTTTGTGTAAAGTGCTCAGCCAAAAAATGTCGGGTCAGAAACAAAATCCATCTGGCAACAATCCCACTTTGGCAAAACCATCCCTTCAATTAGATCAGATTCTTTCATTCTCAGTGGTGTTTCAGCTAACTGAAGAGTTGAAATCTAAAGTATAGATTATAGATAAGATATAGAGTAGTTAGAAAATGAATCTGAACAAAAAAATGCAGATAAAGGTAAAGCTGCTAATATCATCTTTTATATTTTTACAGTAACATTTGTAAATGTAGTTAATGCAGAAGAGATTTAAAGTTGACAAGCCAGATATTGGTCACATGGTTAGCCTTTTTCCAGTATTGTTCATGTGACAGGGTGCATAAATGGAACAGAAGGCTGAATGAGATGGGTCCTGGGTGGTAATAGAACCCAGGACCTTCTTGCTGTGAGACAGGAGTGCTAACCATTGTACAGCTTGTATTTGACTGTTTCTAGGTTTATTCCCAGCTTTCTGAACATTAAAAACATAGTGCTGCACCAATTTCTAATAATTTAAGGACTCACTATTTAAAGCCCAGTTTTGCTTGTGTTAAATTCAGTTTGACGAGGTTTATCACAAGAACAAATTTAATAAAAAAAACATGTTTTTCCTTTGCTCGAGTAAGGATTATCTATTCTCCAGACTGCAGAGTTTAGCTCTACCTTGCCTACATTTTGTTTTGTTAAACCAAGAGTGACTATAGTGAACTATGGTCCACTTGACATATTCCCCACCAAACATTTTGATGAAAGAGAAAAAAAAAAGACCAGACAAAGGAAGGTAGGTCTTTAGAATAGGATTGTTCTTCCTCATCTCACACTAAAAAAAGATGTTTTAACTGGAAATATCAACCTGCCTCGTAAAGGCAGGTTGATATTTCCAGTTAAAAAACAACTGCACTGTTTCTTTCTCTGGGGATCACACTGGCCATATGTTTTTTCAACTAAACTTCGACGTTCGCTTTAACTCGGCTTGACATTCACACCATCTTGCGTCCTGGTTTTTTTCTCTACTCTGTGTTCAATGACCTTGATGACAGCGCAGACTCCTATAAGTGGAACTAATTGCGACACAAGGACTCATTAGCCAATGACAGTGGACCTCCCATGGGTCGCCTATACCCGGGACGCCCTGTCAGAACACAGGCATTACCTTAAAATTAACCTTTTTCATATGACTTGGACGTAAAGAGCAGTTCAAAGGCAGCCTGTTCTTTCAGACATTTTTTTTTTTAGATGTCGTCATACTACAGAACTAACATTTTCTCCAACAATTATTTAATCTGTTTTATCTTCAAACTTCACATGAAGGTTATTATCTCATTTGCATTTATTAAAGAAAGACATTATTGTAATAAAACCATTTACAAACGGGCTTATAGAAATAATGAAGGCGATGAACAGTTGTATTGTTATCTGTAATTTGATTTCATTATGAAATGTTGGTGCGATTAATGTTTGGAAGCTAATCAGCTCATAAAAGTGGATTGTGCTGCGAAGAAGGATGCCCTTTAATCATCGGACATTAAAAGCTTTTATACACAATGTCATCAACAATGTGTGTCTGAGAAAGGGCTTCTTCCTTTTCATTGTTGCAGCGCACATCCTTTAATGCTATTTCATCGTGAACATGTAATTATCTTATTTTACTTCAAAATGGTGAGTTTTTGTTTAAATAAGGTTATATCAAAGTTCTTTCATAAAGCAAATACATTTATAGACAAACACATAGTTGCTTACATTTGAATTAAAACAAGCAGGAAATGGATCAGCACCTCAATAAAATCAAATTACATTAAATAAAATTAGATAAGATTAAATAAAATTGAAAGAAAAGTACAATAAAAAGTAATACTGGAGAGAAACAGTCCTGACCTGACGCAACATTAGCAATCAGTCTTTTCATACTGTAACCAGATTTGTCCCATTCAACACATAACTCACAGCATCTTAATGGTTCACTTAGTCATGTACATACCATATAAGGCAGAACCAAGGCTAAAACTGCAATACATATCACACACTGTTTGTTAAAGCACACCTTCAATGTCAGTAGTCGACAAAATGGGCAATTGACCAAACGTTCTATTCTGGATAAAGTGCCATGTTCATTATGGTGTGTCTAATGTGTCTGTGTGGGTGTGCAGCTCCACCAGTAACACATTAACACCTTTTCTCTCGGCAGCGTTTACAGCGTCCCATCAGGGAGTAGCACCACTCTGCTGCGATACACCTGGGACACGTAACGTTATGTTATCACAGCCCCTCTGCTCTCCGTCCTCTCCTTTATCAGGGCTTTACCGCCAACAACGAGCCGATACACTCCTCCCACACTGGCTCCCACAGGATAACTCGGTTTACTGGGACATTACGCAGGTGCAGCTCGGCCCAGAGACAACAAAGACATGATATACAGCAACACAATCACAGCAAAGACGTATACGCTGTGGCTCAGGTGGTAGCGCGGTCGTCCTACATTTACATTTACATTTATTCATTTAGCTGACGCTTTGATCCAAAGCGACTTACTTTCCTATAACCAGAAGGTTGGCGGTTTGATTCCTGCTCTCCTCAGTTCATAAGACACATCACCCACCATGGTGTGTATGAATAAGTGAGAATGTTGGGATTAAAATTAGCATAAGGCTACAATGTGGCATATTTACTTTTATGTATTTTTATCAACTTGCAATGTCCCAATCAAAGTCATACAATAATAATATTTCTGCAACACAGTGGACATTATGTAGGCTATCATTTAGTCAGTAGATATAAACTGGTTTAGTAAATGACACATTTTTGGTTTAAACATGATTACAGCATTTGTAATTTGAGGTCTGAACAGAAACACACAGAAGAGGATTAAATAAAAAAAAATGTATGGTCTAGAAAGGCTCCATTTTGACAAAACTTTACAGATCCAAGTTTTATTTAAATGTCATTTTACTGACAGCTGAGGTGAGGTACATTCGAGTCAGCTTGTCTTTCAATGGATGCAAGGTTTGAACATTTGGACACATGTTTATGAATCTTGTAGGTATGCAATGCCTTGACAGACTTATTTTTTTCTGAATCTGACTTCTGTCCAATAAACGGAGACCCCGGGAAGCCTAACCTGTAAGAAATGTAAATTAAATAAAGTAAGCCGTTTGAGTAAATGTTGTTTATGTATTTTAATCACTCAAATACACTGCTGTCACAGAGTATAGTATTTAACTTTATATTTTCTCTAGTGTCTCTCAATGCCACTAACACATAGTTGAATTGATTGTACAAATAAAAATGCTTCAAATATTTACAACCACAATTGTGTCTGTATTCATTGGGGTCAGATCATGTTGCTTTCTTGTTGTAGATTGTAGAACCCACTTGTCATTAAACAGTACTTCTGAGTGTTTTTGATCTCCCACTTACAGACCTGTACATGCACCGAGCCCCTAACTCGCCTTGAGCCCCATTATCTCTTTGTTCCCAGTTGTTCTGCTCCAATGAGCGTGTTAGCAGCCAACCAATGCAAAAGGTCAAGTGGCTGTTCCCTCAGGCTGTCTGCTCGGTGCGTGTGTAGAAAAAAACGAGCATCAAGGAGTCTCTGCATGAAATTGCGGGATGATAATGAACCTGCAAAGTCCTTTTGCAGCTGACAACCATTTACTGCTCCATTGCCCGCCTCCTCATTCCCAATCAGAGTCACAATTTAGATCTTTTTTATTTTTTCTGGCCATTGTGCAGCTGATCAATAATGCAAGCAAACGTGCCGTGTGTGTAGTTGAGAAATGTTACGTGTGGGCAAAATGGAGACTGTGAAAAGGCAGTCGAGGGGAAACGGAGCATAGGCTTTCCTTAAACCACTCAAGAAACCAAAGAACTAAATGGAAAAGGAGAAAAGACTTTCAAATCAAAGATGGCTGTTGTTCATCGTCACATTACCATTTTACTAATGCCTATTGTGCATTTTTTCTTATATTGTTCTTTGATTTTAATTGTATGTACAGTATATATGTAATAATAGTAACGTTGTGGTCCCTAGAAGGACAGAAGATCATCCTTGTGGAATTAACAGTCCCGTGGGAGGAGGGCTGTGAGGAAGCTGCAGAGAGAAGGATAGACAAATACCAACAACTTGTCCAGGACTGTAGGGACAAAGGGTGGACAACCGGGCTGTTAACAGTGGAAGGGGTGTCGAGGGATCTGTTGACCAAAGGAGGACTGAGAGGCCACATGAGAAAAGCAGCAGCTCAGAGGCTGTGAGAAGCGTCAGAATGAACCTCCTGTTGGCTCTGGCACAAGAGGGAGGACACAAGCTGGAAGCAGGGAGGAGATGGGCAGTGTCCTAGCCACCAATGTCGATGTGCCATAACTCGAGAGAGTGTTGTGGTAAGGGTCAAAACACTCAATGTTTGGGTACCCCCTGATGACATCTTCTCCCAGCCAAGGCTATGAGACATGAGTGTGTTTTTTTTAGATGTTGCATCAAACATTGTTCATAGGTCATCCGCCCCGCTCATGTTATTCTGTTCTGAGTGATGGGCTCAAAGCACAAACCACAGTCTATTGTTTACAGCTTTTTAATAGCATGGTAATACTGTGATAGACATAGTACTTGGGGTTAATCGCTAATTATTGCAATAAAGAGACACTGTCTTTTTGAAACATGGACACAACGGCAAGTTTGTGTAAAGAGCCCTGATTTCCTGGTTCTAATAAAATATTAATAATAAACTATTGTTGGTTGACGGAAATGAGGATATTTTTCTTACCATATCTTGATTACTGAATTAAAACCTCTTTCACAGTGTATATTTGAAGCTACAATTAAAGTCCTACCAGCATCTCTTCTCAGATTTTCAACAATTGCACAAGAAACTTTAAATGCCATGAGGTTTGTGGCAGCCTGCTTAAAACCTGACTTTACAAAAGGAAACTTTGAATGGGTTGAATGTTCAGTGCTCTGCTTAATAAAGAAGTTCTGCTTCTGAAGTTCTGCTTAAAAACTAAATGTTTGCATCTAATTCTGCGTTTTTTCCTTTTTCCTTTATTTTGTACTTTCTGTTACCTTCCTTTCTTCAATCTCTCCTTGTCTGTTTAAATTGAACTATCAAAATCCTTTAACTTTATATGATGTCTCAAAGGGAGACGCTGCATGTGTATTATCTCACAGGGGCGGGCAGGAGGGGGGTCAGAGATGGGTTTTGTACAAAGTATTAAAAGAACTCATTTTGTTTATTACAGCTCTGTTTTATGTCCGACACTTTCAGACACAGCTTAGGGCGAAAAACAAACCTCACTGACTGGCTTTTCATTAACACATCATTAAAATTTGAAAGGTTTCTTAATAGCCGAGGCTGGTCACACGTGTTGAAGAGGTGCCAAGACTGAAACTAAGAGCCCGTCCACACAGAGACGCGTCCTCACTGTATACGTATACATTTTTTATCGTATTGGCGTTTCGTCCACACGGATCTGGCGTTTTGGGAGACTGAATCCGCTATTTTTTGAAACCGGGTCCTAAAGTGGATAAATCGGAAAACGACACCCTTGCGGTTTCGTGTGTACAGCCAATCCGTATGTATATTGCTGTATATCGCTGTATATATCGCTGTAAATCGCTGTATATATTGCTGTAAATCGCTGTATATATTGCTGTATATTGCTGTATATATCGCTGTATATATCGCTGTGTATATCACTGTATATATTGCTGTATATCGCTGTATATCGCTGTATATATTGCTGTATATCGCTGTATATATCGCTGTATATATCGCTGTATATCGCTGTATATCATATTGCTGTATATCGCTGTATATCGCTGTATATTGCTGTATATTGCTGTATGTTGCTTTGTATATCGCTGTATATATCGCTGTATATATCGCTGTATATATCGCTGTATATATCGCTGTATATCGCTGTATATCATATTGCTGTATATCGCTGTATATCGCTGTATATTGCTATATATTGCTGTATGTTGCTGTGTATATCGCTGTATATCGTTGTATATATTGCTGTATATTGCTGTATATTGCTGTATATTGCTGTATATCGCTGTATATCGCTGTATATTGCTGTATATTGCTGTATATCGCTGTATATCGCTGTATATCATATTGCTGTATATCGCTGTATATCGCTGTATATTGCTGTATATTGCTGTATGTTGCTTTGTATATCGCTGTATATATCGCTGTATATATCGCTGTATATCGCTGTATATCATATTGCTGTATATCGCTGTATATTGCTGTATATTGCTGTATATTGCTGTATGTTGCTTTGTATATCGCTGTATATATCGCTGTATATATCGCTGTATATCGCTGTATATCATATTGCTGTATATCGCTGTATATTGCTGTATATTGCTGTATATTGCTGTGTATATCGCTGTATATCGCTGTATATATTGCTGTATATTGCTGTATATCGCTGTATATATTGCTGTATATCGTTGTATATTGCTGTATATTGCTGTATATATTGCTGTATATCGTTGTATATTGCTGTATGGTGGCGCCCTTACTCGAGGACCTTTTAAGGCAGGGGTCCCCAAACTGCGGCCCGCGGGCCAAATGTGGCCCGCCGCCACATTTGACCCGGCCCCTGAGCACCTATATATTTTCTGTGTTATTTTATTCTGTGAAGAACCCAGAGAGGGTTATTTGATCTCAGAAAGGGTTATTAATATTTGGATATGTATGGTGCGCTGGAGTGTCAGCGTGTTTTCTGGAAAACAATAAATTATTACATTTAGGGACCTCCGCGATTATCACACTTTTTCTGTTAGAAACTGACCCTGGCCCCTATCAGAGAAGGGAAAAGTTATGTGGCCCTCACTGGAAAAAGTTTGGGGACCCCTGTTTTAAGGGGTTCCATGAGAGAGGCTTGGTTTACTCTGACAATAATAGAATCAAAAGTTTTAAGCTCTATTTAATTCAAAAACCTCAATGTGTTAGTCGTTTTTTTTTTTTTTATAATTATAAGATATGCTAATATTTAGTGACAGTTTTTGAGGTTTGTTTTAAAAAAAAATATTATATTGTGTTTTCCTTTAGTTAGCCTACTGTAGTAGCCCTACTGTAGTAGGCTAACTGTAGTACTCGGGCCTGTGGGGGCGACACAACCACAAGCACTAGAGAAGACCATGATGAAAAAAAAGAACTATTGAACTTCTATAAAACCAGGGACCAGAAGAAACTAATATCTTAAATGATCAAACACTTCTCTGATTGGCTAACAGGTAACTTGTAACCATAGCAACTGTAAATACCACAGCTATTTGACAAGACAGCATCACTAACTATAATGCAATTCAATTAAAACCACACCTCCTCCGTGATCATGCTCTGCAGCTTTTGGATCTCAGTCTTCTTTGGTCACTCTTTTCTTTTTTTTTTTGCCTCATTGTGTCATGTAGAGGATGGTTGATACGGCAGCAGCATCCATCCTTCTACGTCACAAACTCACCCAGTACATACTGCATACTTTATTAAAATAGACAGTGGACAGACACAGCATAAAAAAAAAAAAAAAAAAAAGAACTTCTGGAAGAGAAATGCATTCTTTTTTCTTATTAAAACACACAATTTTCTATAAAGACAGATACAACCTAATGTGTGTTTTTTTTTTTATTTTTCTAAAGCAAACTCAAAGAGCCATTTCATCAATACGTCCCTGGTGAGTTACTGAAGGTGTTCAGAGGCGGCAGCCAAAAGATCCTGCCAGAACATAGACACTGCTCAATTAATGGGACTTTGACTAACTGCGTAGTCTTTAATCAGAGTTTCCATTTTAATCTGCAGTTACAGGACATGTTTGAGTTATTACTTTTGGTTTGGAACTTTATCCGTATTTTCTTTTGCCACTAACACTGCACTCAATGGTGAATGAGAGTTTACTTCTTTGATCCAGACTTTGAGATTTGAGTCTCCCCAAACTTCATTATCACAGTAAACATGTGACTGTGCTCTGGATCTCTAGCAGCCTTCACATCTCTCTTTTAAAAAGGCTTTATTGATTTGAGAGTAAACCTGGGATCGCATCACTTGTCAATCTTTGAAAAAACACTAACTTGTCAAACTGCCATAAACTAAAATTCATATGGTTCTCCTGCAGTCAGTGCAAACTGCAAACAAACCCAAAGAGAAGCTCAATAAAATCAGCTAAGCGCCAACCTCCATACTCACAGAAGCATCCGATCAATAGTCCCCAGAGGAAGACAGCAATTTCCATTACAGAAATTATCTCAGGCCAATTTGAGGACAGTGTGCAAAAAGAGTGTGAAATGTTAACATTCATCAATTCTGAGGGTAATTGTCCACATTTCATCTTGGTTTGTTTATGATAAAAAGGGCCTGGGTTTAGCAGACAAGAGTGATTTGACATAAAGTCGATATTGTCACGATTATTGTGGCTATAACTAAGTCATAACCAAGACCAGTGTTTGATATAGTTATAAAAGTCCAGTCTTACACTTTCTCAACTCATTAAGGGGTTTAGTATTTGGTGAAAGAGGCAGAATGAAGAGTGATATTGTTTTTAAATTAACAGAAAATCATAGACGTTTTCTTAATCACATGAATGAGGTTGACAATAAAAATCCACTTGTTGTCTTGAATGGTTTCAAAATCTAAAAACCTCTATGTCAGAGACCTCTAATTAAAACAAAGTAGGGCTGGAAAATGTAACCAAGTGTGATGAGGTTGGTCTGTTTGTGTGGTTCACTTAGTTTAGTGTAAATGCTGCAATGCAAACCACAGTGCACAAGAAACACGTGCACCAACACCTCAATAAAAAGGCAATGCTTGGGGACGTCTCGGTGGCTATAGAGCGGGGTAGAGTACAGATCATAAACTCAATGTCTTTCCTATCTCTCTCACCCTGTTTCCTGTATTTACACTGAGTCTATCAAATAAATGCTTACAAATAAACTCTGGTTGTAACACTCTAAGTATAAGGCCATTTTATAGTCAAACAAAAAATGCTAGCTTCTTTTATAATCTAAACAATGGTAATGTAAAAGTCAAGTTTGTGACAAATGTTAATGGTTTGACAATATGTAGCCACTAAATAAATGGATGCACCTCCCATTCCTTTGATGTGGTAAATAATTAACTGCTGCATGCCCATTCAGAGTTTTAATAATAATAAATACTCATCATTCATTTAACTTCAAGCATCTATAGTTTGTTCCTGGTCCTTGTCCTTTACATTCAAAACACACTTGCACTTTCACTGAGCTGTAATGAAACACCTGGTCTAGCGCCTCAGTCTGCTCCCTCCTCATTGGTCAACCCTGCTGTACACTCCTCTCTTTATTGCTCTTTTCTTCTGTCAGTCACGCGGATAAAACCCTCCCCCGAGATATCAAATACCGCGCGTGCTTTCCTCGCTCCAGCACTACTTGCCCAGACGGCGTCCGCTTCGTTACAAGTCGACCCAGGAGTGCGTCTCTGCTGCGGAGCGTTGCGCGCGGAGCCGGAGAGAGATGAGCAGATCCCCGCAGAACTGGCAAAATAAACATGGATCTCCGTAAAACCCTCACTTCGCTGCTTTGGATTTTATTGCTGAAGCTGGAGGAGGACTGTCACGCAGAGGAAGGTATGGAGAGTCTTTTTTTATGTCAAGCTCCGCAGTGGAGTCAGAGAGTGATGTATGAGGACAGATAGATGTCTGTTTAAACCCGGAGAGTTGACTGTTTGTCCCGAGATCAAGCAGGTGCAACGGGGGTCAGTGCGGGATTGTCCCTGCTTATGGTAAAGTGGAAACCAGCGGACATATTTCTCAAAAAGTGACGCGTTAGTTGTGTTTAGATTTAAGCATTACGCTCATAAACCAAACGTGTTCATAGATAGCGAAATATAAAAGAAAAGGGACTGACTTTTTGGGCTCTGTGCGTAAAATACCTCTTGCTTTTTACTATTTGCGTTTTTCCTTTTGAATAAATGTTCTTAAATTGTCAGTTAGTCCTGGTTCCCTGTACACTTTGCTCTTTCATTTAAGTTTTGTAGACTGGCTTTGGGTTGGAATTTGTGTCCTGGCATCTTAACGCAACTGGTTTCTTTGTTCAGTGATGCTGTAACGGGACGAAAGGATGCGCTTTTCCCTCTGCCGGCATCTCTCTATTTCTACTCTTCTTATCCCCATTGTTCTCTGTACTGCTTTTTAAACGTCAGGGAAAGGAAGCTTCAAGTGCAGTGTTCGAAGCTCCTAGTGCTCTATCAAGATTTAATGCCGGTGCGGGACTTCGATTTGAATTGCTGGCTTGTTTAATTGCCCCTGCACATCTGCACTGAGTGAGAGGAACCGGGAGGAAGAATGTACAATGATTTACCGGCAGCCTGGACCAAAGCCAGAGATGAACACATTCACAGGCGTAACTCTGGTCCTAAACCCGGGAGTTTATTTGCAGCTAAAGTCATCAATGTGTACCTTTTTTTTATTTATAGGTTTATTTAATTTGACTGACTTTTCAGCAAAACCTCATTTTATATTAAATAACAAGTTGCATTTATAAACTCAGTCTCTAACTATACATTAGTCCAAAATAACTCCAGTATTCAGCAGGATAAAGTGAAGTTTTTAGCACAAAATGACAGTTATTTATGAGCTTTCTGGTCAACATGTTGGCGTGGTGGATGGGACACAACACCTCGGACTTTTAAAGGGAATACTCACTTGTCCTGACGCAATATTCCCGACTATGACAGTTTTGGGGGATTGCAACTAGGAATAGTTCTGGAAGTGGCCGGCTACAATTATATTTGAGTCTATGTGTAATATAAACACATAACATATTTTGGGCACAATATCTGTATCACAAAGAGTTTCTTGAGTATGTTTGATGGTCTACCATCAAACTGTGCTAATATCAAAATAATTGTTAAACCAGAGCCTTAAATCAAACTGTATTGTAGCCAGATAAAAAAGCAGAAAATGTCCTGGTTTGGTCATGCTTTAGTTTAGTTTTCATTCTCAATTTTGACCAGTTGAAGTTACTCCAGCGCTTTCTATTTCTTCAGAAATGTAAATGATTGAAGTTATGGTTTTTGTTTATAATGTTCATCCCTTAAAACATGGCTCACTTGATTAATTAACAGAGATTAACACACACAACCTCTCTCTTGGTAATCCAGAGTAAATGTAACCGCTTCTGTCACTTGTTGGTCCTGGTAAAAACAATTGACTAAGCATTTTTTCAAAACAACAAAGATGTAAAAATGTAAGACAGTCAGTCTGACTTATACAGACAAATAGATTCAATCGGAGTACATACTGATGTATTTAAATCAGGTCTTCATTAGGTTCCCCACCTGCCTCTGCAAAAGCCCATAAATGGTAACACGGTATTTCAAAACATATATATTCCACACGTCGTTCATCTTGTTTCTCCGGAAAACCTCTGTGAAACCTCAACAAATGTTCCTGGTTGTGAAAGCAAATATTGGCTAGGGTTTTTTTGATTTCACATGCCACACTTGGAGTCAGTGAGTATCTGTACACACATGGGCAGACTTGATTATCAGCTGCTAATATGGCTTAAAGTGACACAGTTCCCCACATTACAGCCATACATCACTGACACACTTAGGCAACACTGGCTCACACGCAACTCAGGATCAAGTGCTTCCAGCCACTCGACACGCACATGTTCTGCATGCAAACGCTCCCATGCAATGACACTTACATTTACAATTCCTGGCACTCAAGATCCTTCTAAATCATTTAAAAGGCCAATATTTCCATATTTCTTTTAACACGCATTCACACAAGTGCATTTCCCTGTGCTTCCGACTCACTCATTGCCAGATTGATTTGTTTCCCTGGAATGCTGAGAGCCGGATTTGGATTCTAGCTTTTGTTTAATTGATGTTGTGACAACGATTAATTGCTGCGAAAGCAATGCGCTCCTGAAGGCTGATATTGGCAGCTATTCTCATCGTTCGGAAGGACTGAGGGGGAAACACAAGAGAGTAATGGTCCCTTGTTTTAGAAAAGAAAAAGCCTCTGCAGTTCTGTCAATATGGAACGGCAAATGACCCAAGTTATTGCAAGAGTGAGAGTACATTTAGAAACCACCACTAGGAAATATTATTGGCAGTATGATTGTTTTTTTACTTCATAAATATATGCATTTATGAATAAAACTGTGTAGTCATTGCAAAACAGTATTGAGATGTAATACAATATGTACATTACATCTTAACAAATCAGTCAAAAGGGTATATGAGCAGAGCAGCATTGTTTTATAAGACTTTTTGCCCTCTTACTTTTACTGGGTCAAATTAAATGTCTCTAGATATAACATGAATATATAGAAATACATATATACAAACTTTAAAAGGCTTTTAAAAAACAGTAAAAACTCATCAGATCAAAAAGCCTTTTGTGAGTCCATATAGAGATTGATTTAAACAGTATGTTGAGGGATTTCTTTTTGATCATTAAAATATTGTTCACCTGACCACATTTCATAACGATCAGTTGATATTAACATGAAAAAAGGCATCCCCCAAGGCACTATGTTGGGTCTATGTAAGTTTGAAGTCAAAAGGATAGGATCGAAAACTTCAAATGTGAAGGTCGCCACTTCTTCAGAATGCTGCAATTAAAGATGAAGCACGTTCTTAATTGTAAAAACACAGCCAGGCATAATGAAACTCTACTTATGAAATGTTTATCTTACGCTCTGCAAATTAGATGAGATTCATCACACATGTTTACTTAAAAGAGTGCGAGCAGATCGGATATTTTTATTCAGGATTTGCACACTCTTTTTCCACTGTCGCAAAAATAGTACAAAAATCTTAACCTTAACTTTTATTTCAACACAACAGTACAACAGTATTGATATCACAGTACAACATAACACCTACTTCACTCAAAGCCTTTGTACCTTACTTTTGCTTTTGTTGTTTTCCACTATCCTATTTGAGCTTTTTTCCCCCTTCCTCTCCTCCCTGCGTCCCAAGCTGACATTGCAAACACTAATATGACTCGGGGAGGTATCCATACGGCACACACCATCCCATACACCCATATACAAGCTCAGTCTATCCGACCACTCCCCCCTTCCTCTTCCTTCAGGCCGCATTCCCTCACTCTTCAGCGCTAATACACCTTGGCATCTCATCGCGATCTCATTTACTTTCCCCCCTGTCCTTCCCCAGCTCTATTCCTCCTAAGCTCTGCATTCATCCATTCTGCAGCAAGAGAGAGTAAGGGAAAGAGAGAGGACATAGGTATGAAACAATAAAAGATAGAGGGAAAAAAAAGAGAAGTGAATGTCTGCAGAATATCCTGTGTGTACATTAGCGTTTGGTGATGTCTTGTTGAGTCAAGGGCAAAGAAGTGCTTGTTGTTTTGCCCCCCCGAGATGCCTGATGTCACAATTTTTGTGGCCGTCTTTGTTTCCCAATAGACTGCAATGCAGAAAGATGTGTCTTTTAAAGTGCTGACCATCATCCCAGGTTAGAGACTGTAGTGGTTAGACGGAAAGCAAGGAGGTCAAAGAGGTCAAGCTGTCCTGGTCAGGTTTACACAAATTTCCAAAGACACGCCATGACAAATCTGTTTTAACAATCCTTCAATGGAAACTGTAGGCTCCACTCTTTCTAAATGACACAAACGACAAATACATTGCAATATACAGTAACACAGCCCTACTTCACTTTCACTCTATGGACTTCTTTGTGTCATACCTTTTACCCTTTGCAGTCCGCCCTAAGCTTTTTTCCCCTTTCTTTCCTCACCACATCCAGAGCTGACATGGCAATCACTTACCCACACAACCATAAACAAGCTCAGTCTAAATGGGTGTAGGGGGGCACCGTGGCTGAGTTGTCCTGCCTGTGCTACATTCCTCCCAAAAACATGCATGTACATTGTCCATACTGAATGAATATGAGTGGGGTGGTTGTCAGTGTTTAGGACTTTCCTCTTTCATTAACAGGCACTTGTCCCCGACCCATAAATGATAAGCATTAGAAAATGAATAAAAGTGATAGTATTCTGTCAATGGAGCTCACATTATATGTCACTGTTCTCCTCGGAAAGATAAATTTATCTGTTTAGGAGATTGCCAAGCTGTTTTTGGCTGGCGATCTTTCAAAACATGATATTTTTAGCTATTGTTAAATGACACACAACCTGGGAATAAGCAGCACCAACTGTTTGTCTTGAGGCATTTTACATCTAATAATGAACCAGCCATGTTTCTTGAGCATCTGTTGACATTAAGTCAAAAGACGTTCCCCAGGGCACTACATTAGGCCCAATTTGATTTAAAGCCAATAGAAGAGAGAGGCTTTGGAGAGGATTTCCAGCAGAAATAGTGGTAACCAATAGCAATATTATTTTAGACAATAAAACAATCGTCTTCATTTAAAAACACTGGTAATACTGCAGTTTAGTATTTCATGATTAGCTAAGCATACAATTAGTACTTACCTGTGATTTGGCTAATATTGGATACACTTAACAGACTGGCAACAGAGCACTATTTTACTTTTCTCACACATTATTTGGTCTAATTGTGTGTGATTGATGCTTCTGCCTGCCACTACTGCTGCTTCGGTTCATCTTTGGATGGCTTTGGAGGACTGCCTTGGACTTGTTGTGCTTTGGATCACACTGTGACCTCTCTGAGCACAGAAGGTGAGAGTGATTTGTAAAGATGACAGGCCTAGTGCTGCGACAGTGTCTTGCACTGACCTCAGGGGTGAGTCGGTGAAGTGGACAGGCACAGGTTATTTAAAAAAAGAAATGCAGTTTTATTTTATTTTTTGTGCTTGTTTGTAGCTGTCACTTTAACAAAACATATCTTCTGTAATAGTTAATAATAATTGTCTCAATAAGCAAACCAGGATTTTGATCAAGCTAAATTATTAGATATTTCCTGAGATTTTTGTTTTTTTTATTTTTAGATTAAGATAGACAACATTAGTAGCAAATGAAAAAGAGAAAACATTGGGATTGTCCTTCTGATGTTGTAGTAGGCCTACTTCCTATAAGGAAAGTCTTCATCTTGAGCCTAGTCTTAAGGTTTTAAAGGTTTAAAACGTGTATTTTTATCTGTGTTTTCTCACTCTTGGACATCTTGGAAATCTTGGGATTTAAAATTAAAAAGACTGAACAAGACCACAATTATTTGTCCACACTCCTCCTTAGCCTCAGTAAGTTTGGACATGAGCAAAGACTGGATTATGTTATGTAACTGTTCCCTTTGATCTCTTCATGAATCATACGTTGTTCTTGGTCCATAACAGCCTTGATACACTCTGTTTTTGGCCATGTCTTGGGATTTGACTACAACACTAGGGTGACATCACACTATTAGTCTGCTCCTTTTTACTGTCAGTGTTATATGGCCGTCCCACACCTCATCAGTCCCTCAGTCGATGTTGTTGCAGTCAAGCCTGAGGTAAATACAGAGCCAGCCGAAGCTGCCGCATTGACTTGTTTAAGGTTGTCCTGATTACATGTAACACACAACAACCAGGGAAGCATCCAATTTTCTTTCTGTCAATCCGTCTGCACCTCCAACACAGCGTCCCACTCTCCTCACCTTTTGACCCGTCGTTCAGCTCATTTTTTCTTTCTCCTTGTAATTTCTGAAAGTGTAACGTGACAGATGGATTGAGTGTAATTCCACGCCCAGCAAGATAAAAGTGGGCACAGGAGGATAAATAAGTCTGTGTGATAGTGTTTTTTTTTTCCAGTTGAATATGCACCTTTAATGAAGTACATGCACAGGCAAAATACTCTCAATACATTTTTATTATACGTAACTCTTAAGTAGCACATTTTTCTTACTTTATATATATATATATATATATATATATATATATATATATATATATATATATAAAGCTATTACTCCTGTTTATTTAAAATATCACTGGTTTAAGAAGCACTAAGCAAAGTTGGTTGTAGCCATTACTAATGCCAATGGACAGTGAACTAATACAATGTTAAAAAGAGCATTTGTGAAACAGTGTATTTGATCTGGTTAATTATAAACACAGTCACTGCAGAGCAACCAATTTACTGTCATTGTATCAACAGGTGTCAATTAGTTGTCCTTTAATATGGCATATTAGCCCAATTATCTTCTCAAAAAACAAAATCAAACAAAGCAATAATGACCTCCTGAATTTTAATGAGATATTAACTATTAGATTGTGTACTTGAAATGGCAGTCAATGGAACCAATACACTTCCAGGTAATCTTGTATTAAACAAGTCCACTTCTATTTAACTTCATTATAATAAAATAATAAGGCCAAATGGTTGAAATAAATTTCAGTAGGGTCAAAACAATGGTTTTTATTGTAATTTATTGTAGGATAAATTATTCATAAAGGACTTAAAGTACACAGAAGTTGATTTAAGTTTATTTATTGAATGGATAGTGGAGCAGCTTAGGGGTCCTGTCCAATTTATGTTAGTATTAACATCTTTTTATTCTTTACATGGACAAAACTATTCAAACCATGTTGATTTATTTGTAATACATTGTAAGCTATGACTTTTGTAAGCTATTGTAGTTTTTTTGTAATTCAACACCTTGCACTTCTTCATTTTAGGTTTGACTGATGTGTTTTTATTCGCTCTAAAAACGTAATAGAATTCAAACCACACACCTTTAAATCTGCTCTTTGAATGCAGTAAAGGTCTATATGCTTCTTTATGCACGTCTAGCAAAACCCACCTGATTTTCTTTGTTCAAAGAGAGGACACTACTCCACATGACGTTAGGGCTTTTCTGCTGGCGCTGCAGAAATGAGGCTGTATTTGCACATGTGGGGGGTTTAGCAGGTGTTGGTGCGTACTGGTCGGTGAGGAAGGGGCTCTGTGCAGCTGCTGTGATGGATGGAGCAACTGCGGACGGACTGTGCATTTGCAAACCCATTTAACTGATAAATCTATGGTGAGAGTACGTCTTCATGGCTGGCTGCATGTAAGGGAGTGCAACAGCCTCAGCATGTTCCCCCATTCAAACTGTCATGCATCCTCACTTCCATCTTTGGTGCTGAAACAATTTTACAGCGCTATATTTTCCCTGTTATTAATTTTTAGTCTTGTTTCATTAGCACTAGGCTTCTCAGAAAAAAGCTTGCATTCTGCTTTATTTCAATACAGCTCAGTGTTGATATGGCAAATTATAATATGGGATTAAATCACATTAATTAGTCTGAGAGATAATTAAATCAGGGCAGCAAATGTTCATTTAGCATTTAACAACGAAACGGAAATTAAATAAAGCTTGTGGTGACAAGGCTGTTCTTCACAATGCTGTTCTGTGAATACAAAGAACTTATTCAAACTATTTTCACTTTCACTGCGAATCGGCTTGAAACAATGACCATTTCTTTTGACTTTTTGAGATTTTATTAATGAAGAATCAAGGATAACAATGTAGTACATACTTTTTTTTGTCACTAAAATACAATAACCTTAAACACTTTGAACATGCGTGCATTGTGTGCACCTGAACAAAATCAATCAACACACTTTTCACTAGTGCATAATTGCCTCAAAGCAGTACTTTATAAATTAGTCTAAGCCATTTAATGATCCCTAGAAGTCAGGGAGTTTCATTAATTCCTGTCCCTGTTTCTGCCCAGAGAGGACAAACTGAGCACTGTTGGAAGAGAAGCACATTTATGTAAGTTTTTGAAAAAAACGTTCTTGCTAACGTTTAGTGACACTGATGAACTAAATTTATATTGCTTTTAAGTTTATCAGTGACCCTTCTGGGCTACCGTAGATGTAGTCTGCAAATTACTTTATTTTACACTTGATACGTTAAATCTACTTTATTAAATTAACCCTAAGCCTACCTACACGTATACACATAATTCCACCATTACCAAAACTACAAACTCCTTTTTAATAAAAGGTCAAAGGCTTGGATGTGTTCTTTATATTCCTTCTCTAACTAATATTCATCGTATAAATGAAAGGAATGGCCTTTTTTCTTTATTCTGTAGAGTTTTATAGGCACCCTACAACCCTAGAAGCTTATTGAGTCAACTACAGCCTTATCCATGATGACCTTATAAAACGATGTAGAGAGTAATAGCTGACATTTTCACCACAGAATTTTTGAAGCGTTTGCATGTTTGAGTTACCTTGTGGTTTTTGAGGAAAGTTAACATAGCAACCATTTTCGTTTTAGTATGAATATAATTTCAGCTATTCATCTAAACATTTTCCATAAATTCATGAGAAAATAAAGTACAGTAGTAAAACTTTACTGGCTCAAAAACCTTTTAAATACACTTCCCACTCAGACAATAGACCATAGACATATTTCTGCTTGATTTTTTTCCACAGATGCCTCGACACATTACTCATCTTTTGCCACTTTTTGTCAGGATACTAATGGATTGGTGCAGTTTCCGTTGGCAGGCGTTTGAGTCTTGAGGTGCCGAAAGTTGATGAATGCCACTGGTGTGCCATTGCTGCGCTCTTGGCAGAAAAATCATCTCAGGGCATTATGCGTTTTGAGCGTAAACAGTAAATGCATTAATGTGAGGATTGATGTGGGTGGGCATGTTGGGAATTGAACTGACAACTCAGTTGCTCAGTCAGTTTACCAGACTCCCACTCCCAGCATTTCAGTTTCTAATGAAAAAAAATCTCCAACTCATTTAGGCTCTGGTATGGAATATATTCATGAAGAAAACAAGACCGGGAGCTTTTAGCAGTTTGTTCCATGTTGTTAGTCATTAGATGGAATCCTCGGGCCAATTGTAGTCGAATATGTTTTATGTTTATGCCAGTTTTATGGTTTTCCTTCATACATGATTGTAATTATAGAGAGCATTGTACACAACTTAACACCTGTATGTTTACCTTTTGGATGAGGTGTTATAAAGATTAAATACCCCACATCATCATCAGCCGCCCGAGGAACTCGTCTTTCAAATCACAAGCACATTTTCTTTTTTATTTGCCTTCATTTAGGCTGCACTTATTGTGGACTACCATTTTTATTATTCTACTATTTATTTAGTGTTAAAGGACAAAGAAGAACAGATTACATTTACTGCAGATGTGTTTAAAGTTTTTCTCAAGCTGTTAGCTTCCATTAAGCCTTGGCTAACTTTGTGACTGTCCTGTTTTATGCTTTTCATATTTACAAGGTAATGACCTCTGGCTCCATGAACTCTGTTGAAGTTTATACGTGTGATGCCACATTTTATTAGTTTTCTACTGTCTTTGCTTTTTACTCACAGGATTTTTAGTCTCTGATGTTGAATGACTCGTGTGATTTTTTCCCATCAGCGAGCTTTAAACTTTTCAGTGAGAGGAATGCTAGAAAAGGGAGCATAACCTCTGCTTGGCTTTGTGTAAAAGTGTTGTGCTGCTGAGGTTAAATGTGTTGCCCTCTTTTTGAGATGTTGGCTTAAAGACCATTCCCCTCTATTTGAGCCCGGTTTAGTCTGAAAATACAAGCCATCATGACGTGACTGTGGGTCATTACTGCAAAAACTTTGTGTTTACGTTTGGTTAAATGACCTGTGCGTGGTCTTGGTCTTGGTCTTAGCAATAATAATAATCTTTATTTCTATAGCACTTTTCTAAACATAGTCACAAAGTGCTTTACGATGCAACATAATTAAAAGACAGACAAAAAGACCCTACAAAATAAAAGACAATACAAACAATACAACAATAAAACCAATAGCAAACTCTTTGTTATTTTTTTTTACATTTAATGCACTGGTCTTAATCTTGAAGAAGTCTCAGGCTTTGATAAGGACTGATTTGATGTTGACACAGTTTCTTTTGAAAAAAACTATTTTAATTTAATTTAATCAAACAAATGAGCTTTTAGGCAGAAGACATCAATGGGCAGTGGCTGGTTCTCAAGAATAACTCCACAGCAATTGTCCCTGACCATAAATAATATCAGTAACAATAACACACATTAATTGCATAATAGTGTCATTGGACACAAATGAGATGAATACAGTGAACAGGAAGCTACAGTGCTGTATATAAACATAAAACTATGTTAATTTATCCAAATTTATCCAATTTCTGAAAGACAAAATATTTCTTAAAATAAAGTTCAGGAGGAGTTTGTGAAAAAAGCCTGGTGGAGCTGAAGGGAAATGTGTGAGGTTTTCATCCTCAAATCCAACAATTCCAAAGCAATTTAGACAATGTCAATAAAACTTGTCAGTTTACTCAAAACAAAAACAAAGCACGGCAAATACTAAATTTAATAGGTTTTAATGTGAGACTATTGCTTCACTTCCTGCATGCATCTCTACATTTAAGTTTGATTGTGTCCATGTAATTCTTGTTTTGTGCTTCTATGTAACATTGTTGACTGATTTGGTGAGACAGTTTTTTTATTTTATCTTATAAGCAAGAAATTTATAGAAAAACATTCCAAGCGTCCTATTTTGGAGTTTATGTCTTTGTTCATTCTGGTCTCATGCTAATTTCTCATGATTTAATGTGATAATGTGATGTAATCAGATCATGTGGCGAGTACTTTAGGACCAATACATTTGAGGCATGTCTAATGTGACTTTGAAAATTGGGACTTGGATTCTTTTGCGTCGTCAGATATGCCCTTGGTCTTGTTTGCAGCTGAGCCATTACTGTCCACTCGCACATGTTTAATATTCTGCTCAGTGGTGTTCATATGGCCATGAAGTGACAACACTAGAAACCACTTTTTGTTCCTTTTTTGGTGTTATGCAAACCTTTACCGGTTCATGTAATTCTCACACATGTTATATTTAAAGAGAGACAACCTTGCTCCTGACTCATTAGAGTCCTCCTTTGTGCTCTGCTGTGGCACTGCTTTGAACTATAAAGCCTCTAATGTGTTTTTCTTGTCGGCCGCTGCTCCTTTGTCATGACACATGTTGGAAAAAGTTGCAACGTGAGAAACTAGAGTTTGCCATGAAACATTGTAATACATTGGATATATTTAGTTCTTTTTTTAAGAATCTCAAAGCGTTTTACAGAGTTCAACATTTTGCACCTTCAGACTCTTTGAGGTCTAAACATTGTCACACATTCATTCACCAGAGCCACAGACACTGAAGGCAAGGTGGGTTAAATGTCCCATGTTGCCCAAGGACACAACAACAGTATGAACTGGGGAGAGCAGACATCGAACCGCCAACCTTCCGGTTATAGGAGCCACACCCCCAAACACGGTTTGTCCAATGCATCGTTTAAGATTAAGATTAGATTAGAAAGATACTTTATTGATTCTGGGGGAAATTCAGCACAGTCATTGAGCTTTATTTTTATTTATTTTTTCTTTGTGTCTTTCTGACAAAACTGAATGGGATTTATTCCGATGATGTGACAAGTCCACTCACTTTACATCTGGGGACATTTGAGGTTTTTTTAAGCATGTTTTTGGACTTCCCTCTATTGGATTTACATAGAAACAGCATCTGACTCTAAAAAAAGATAAAACTAAAAAGATATTTTGTCTTATTATACTTACTGTACTATACATTAATATAAAGATTTGCACCCATTAAAGGACCCTGTCTGTAACTGCTCTGCTGATAACAGTCTTAAGATGTGTCTTGTTCTATATAGTTGTGTTTTTACAGGATGATATATTGCCCTGTCACTCAAATAAAGCAAATAAAGAGTGAGAACTCAAATGTTCTGCAGACCTTAGCATCAAGAATGTCTGGAGCCAGTTAAAACTATAAAGTGCATCAAAGAGGAACATTTAACCTAGATGATATGCATACCATTCTGTTAAATATAATCTAGAATAATGAGAACAAAACAGCCCTTGTCACAATAAATAATCCGTATCTGGTTTGTGTGATGGAAGTTGACAGCTCTTTGCAGCAGAACAAAAGGGGTGCCCAAACTGTGGTGTCAAGTCTAATCTTTTGTAGGTCTTTCCGGTACCTGAAAGCACCACAGAGCACAGTGTCTGCCGGAGCACAGAGCTGCGGAGGTTTCAAGACAAATGAGATGAAAGGCTACTTAAACGCAGCAGGACTGAAGTCTTGAAGAATGAACACAGGGCTTAAAGCATATGAAGAGATTTAGATATTTATCAGGATCGTTTTCTCTGTTGAATGTTAACCGTCTCTGTCTCTATAATATTCTGTGAGCTTCACTTGATAACCTTATCTACCAAATATCCTTAGAACAAAAGTCAAATGACAGATTGTTGTAGTTTTATGGGTCATTATAACATTACAAACATTTTCATTGCTTTTATTGTTTATAATTCAATCTCAAGAGCAACAGGCTGAGACTTTTAGCATTAAGACCAGCTTAAAGATCAGGACCTAATAAGTATTACAACACTAGCTGGAGCACACTTTTCTTTTGCCCAGTTTATTATATTTCCTCTGAAATAAGCCTGAAATAAGCCTAGTAATTTTTGGCACACACAAGGTAGAAGTGTTTTTGTGTAGATTTTATCCCACAGATCCTTGTCTGAGTCACAATTTGTGCCAAAAAGAAAGTGTTAGGTAACATTTATTATCATCAAAAAAGCCTGTTATTCATTTAATGTTAAAACAAGATCCAAAATAATTGACTACTGACATTTTTTTTACACTACTTCTTTAATGATCTCAAAGGTCATGGCCTTGACCTTTAAATACACACTATTGCTATTACTATTCAACACGTTTCTCTCCTTTTCTGCTCTGTTCCTACCCTGCTTTTTACCCATCATTCCATCTGATGCAGCTAGTTGAAAGACAATTCTTCAACATAACATTACTGGTGTGTGTGTGTGTGTGTGTGTGTGTGTTTGTGTGTGTGTGCATGTTTTATTAAAATTTTTTTGAACATATACCAGCTCTTACTGTTAAAACCTCCGGCTTTTTGATTTGTTTCTGACAATTCTCTGTCAGGGCTGGCTTCTTTGTTCTTAAGATGGACAGACACATTGTTGTATATGGCCCTGTTACTGCTGTTGTCCTTTTTGTGTCTGCTCCGCGGTACTAATGGTCATCATGTTCGAAATGTGTCCGGCCGGGGCTCGTAAACCATTACCTCTTGCCTGGGAAACCGCCATTAATCTTAGTGAGAGGCATTTGACCTTTCATACTCATTAACCGCAGCCGGTGTGCCAACGGACGTGAACACAAACCAAATCTACATGCACTCACCTTTTTTATACCCGCACACAAACCTAAGAGCATCTGCATTCTTAATGGGCAGTTTAGGCAATGTCAGACAAATTACAAATCTTTACTATACTTAGACGTTGTCTTTATCATTCATCCTAAAATATTGTATTAAATCCTCTCTGGCTTTGCTATAATTTCTGTTTTAGCCAAAATGAATATCTTTTACACGAATTTGAAAGATGAAAGACTTATAAAGCTCTTGTGGGACGGTTTATTCAAAAGGAAAGCATTTGTGGACTCTGAACTCAACTCTCAATAATCTTTAGAGAAAGGACAGTTACATTTGTGGGGCTATATTTCATAAAGATGTGGATTTTCTTCTTTAGGCTATTCCCACATTTTCCTTTAGAGTTAAGTGTTGAGGACGTTTATGGAGATAGGAAAGGAATAGGTCTGGGTGAAGCTTAGACGACTATTATGGCTCGTGTTGCACATAAAGAAAATTGTCTTTTATGCACTCCTTTCAAGTACATTTGTTTCTTTTTTGAAAAAAAGAATTGTGTAAAGCTCTATAGAACCCAGGGAAAGGAGCCATTATTGTTTTTGTAATACATTCGTTTTTTGGTTTCTAAGTAAGTAAGTAAGTAAATTTTATTTATATAGCACCTTTCACAGATATAAATCACAAAGTGCTTTACAAAGTGCAATAAAAGAACAATAAAACAATAAAATTTCTACTGCCCAGAGAAGACAAACTGAGCACTGCTGTAGGAGAAGCACACTCATTTTAATTTAAGCACACAATTTTTGCTAAAGCTTGAAGCCATTATGTTTTAAAGTAAAATCAGACCATTTTCCTCTGGGTTTGTTCAGACAATGGCATATTTTTTATCTGTAGTCTTGCGTTTACATGAAGTTTCTGGTGAACCTTTTGCATGTATTTGTTGTGTTCATACATTCCTTTAACATATGCACATACATAAACATAGCTGTGGTGTAGGTGAAAGTATGAGGGATCCATCCACCCTCCCTTCTTTATCTCTCCTGTCTGTCGTCCTCCCCATCCTTTCGTTCCTCTCCGTGTGGGTTTGGTCAGTGACCTGGAAAATTGCTCGACCTTTTAACGTGCACCTTCTTCAATGATGAATAAATACATAAATTGCACGGCTCCGGATCAGTCACTTTAATAATCCCCCCCTCCCCCTAAAGCTCTCATATCCCACCATCAAGTGCACCATCGACTGCAGACAAACACAGGAGAGGTGTCTTTGAAGTGATAGCCCCTGCAGAGAAGACTGTTCGTAATAAAAGGGTTTTAGTGACTGGGCAGGGGCCGAGAAGGGTTTGTAAGAGTATTTAATGGAGCGAGTGGGAGCCAACATGGGACCTGCTCCGATGAGTTTATCCAATGTGTTCTCATCCCAAGACAAAATCTACCAATGTACGGTCAATGGACCAGCTCCTCCTTTACTGACCAAAGAGATTATTGACAGACACAGTGTCAAGTTTGGGACATGGAGCACTTTTATCTTGATTGCTTCCAAATGCATGACTGGAGTTAGTGTTATTGTTAAGACAACATAAACCAAGACCAAGCCATGACCAAGACAAGACCAGGACAAAAGATTAAGACCATAGCAGGGCAAGACTAAATCAAGACCTGGGTATAGCACAACAACATGGCCTCCACCATGGCATTGTGCAAGAGCATATATTTGTGGCAATGTTACATTATCTATCCTCATCTACGGAAGCATAGTACTGTCAATGTTGTTTTTCTGACTTTTATTTTTTTGGGGAATTGTTTTTCTGACTTTTTTTTATATATAGTTTTTCTGACTTTTTCTTTGGGGGGAATTGTTTTTTTTTTTGCCAGTATCATGTAATAACGTGACACTACTACTACTACTACTATCACGTGATACTATCACGTTATTTCGTGTTAAATATCACGTTATTTTGTGATAACTTTTCTTTTTTCAATGCTTTATCGGAAGCCTTAGTCTAAATAAAGGCGAGATATTAATGTTACTGAACACTGTAGACATTATTGTGATGAGTGTGAGCACTTTGAGAAGTTATTTGAAACAAATGAGATTGTATAGGCGGAAGAATCAGTCAGATCCGTTGGATGTAGCATTATATAATCAATGAAATGGTTGTGGAAACACTGCTTCTGTTTCACTAAATGATAGGGACACTGTCAGCTGTAAAAAGACAGTATACAAGGGCTTATAAAGTACCGCATTGTAAATAAATACAGAAACATTTGCTCACTTTTGGTTTAAAAAAGGCCACAATGAACCGTGTTCAAAATTCAAGAATGCACCCTCCTCTAAAACGCTGTAGACCACCTGCTGCGCCTGTAGAGGACGAGATGGGACAGTGACCGTATGTTCGAATATATATCACACCTTGAGAATGTGAAGGAGCTCGTTTATCAGAAGGGGACGAGAGGAAGGGGGGGGCAGCGAGAAGTGGCACAGGGCGTAATGTGGCGAGTGGCGAGGAAGGTTAACATCGCAGCACGGGACCTGCTCTGCACAGTTTATAAAGGGAAAGTGAAAAATGGCAGCGTCCCGGGATGTAATTGGGTAAATGGTGGGAGTGGGCAGAAATGAATGGACTTCATTAAACTTGGGATTGGGTATGGACAAGAGGAAACAGGTAAGGCTGGGGTATATTTACCATGTCTTTCTTTTACCTTGGTCACCATTTGGACAAATAATTTAGACAAGCAGTTCAGTCTGTAGATTCCCCATTGTGCAACATTTTAACCAATAAGAAAGAATAAAAAGACATGTACCTTAGATTTAGACTTGAAAAAACTTTTATTTATTGTTATTGTTATTTTACTTTACTATACAGCATTTTATTGTGGACGGCAAAGTAAGAATTTCATTGTGCAGGGAAACATACTTTCTGTCTGTGCACATGACAATAAACACTTTGAATCTTGAATTAATCCAGAATAAAACTTACTTTGTCAAAAAAGTCTTAAAATAAAACAATAACTGGAAAAAAGACAGATATAAATTAATAAATCCCCCCAATAATAGATTTTTACAAATAATAAATCCATGTTATGTTGGGGTCTGATGTTAGAATATATTCAAATAATTGACTGTGAATTGATCTGTTTCCATTCATTGTTTTACACAATATTACACAAAAGTTTACTAATGATTCTTTGCATTAAAGTAAAGGTGCGTAGTTGAACAGCCACTATTGTTGGTTTACAAAGGTAAAGATCTAATCTGCTTAAAATTCGAGCCACAACACAAGTAAGTGCTACTTTTCTTTCATGCAGTGGAATAAACTAACAAGGGTTTTCTTCACATTTCTGAGCTTTTGCTTTGCCGTCATGCTTTGTTGCCAGCGAACTTTAAAAATGGCTGCTTGCAGGTTTTTTTATGGGGAATCAATGTTAGCTCTAAGGATGGAATCAAATGAACTGCTGAACTAAAATCCTATCATGACTGTGGCTGAGAGCGCACCCACAGAGTTGATTTTCAGAGTAAGTGCCAGAAATGACAGCTGTCTCACTCCACAGGAAGTCACTGCATTTATAACAGCCTCTCTTTACAAAGTTTAAGGCTGAGAATGATTTGTGCTTCCTTTTTAACCCAGTTATTGAAAATGATCTTTGGTGTTTAATATTTAAATTTACCTGACTAGTCATACCCATTCACAAATTCAATAAACTATCACATAATGTCACTCTGTCACAGCAGCTGTCCTTTAACCACACTTTAGACTTTTGTTTCTCTTTGTCAAAGAGCTACTGTTACATCATGAGGCTGTTCCTTTTGACATTAATAAATGCATCATAAAACACATACAATGACTTTAATAATTTATATAATATTATAATAAATCATGTTGTACTGTACTGAGCATTAAACAAGTTAACTTTATTCTCATTTTCTCATTTCTCAAGACTTTGTAACACAGTCTTAAGCTTCAGTAACTTCTATTCTATTATAATTTAATGTAATGAACGATTGTGAACAAAATAATAAAAAAAATAATGTAAAGTTGGTTTTAAAAGTTCTTGGTTTGGTGTTGGACTACAACTTTTTATAATTGATTGGACTAAAACCATTTTGTTTAAGATTTTTGGTTGGCCTTTTACCTTTGATAGGATAGACAGACAGGAAACAGGGTTAGTGAGAGGGGAATAACACTGGGCAAATTACCTGAGCGGGGGTCGAACCCCTTTCTCGTCTGTCAGGTGAGCTACCAAGGCGTTCCTTTATCAAGTCTTTTTAAGTGCCTCCTTTTTTGTTCATTTTTCTAGACCAACCTTCCTTTCATCACCAAACATGGGTCTAGGACTTGTTCTTTACTCTTGGTCTTCACTTGGTCACATGACACTTGACTAGAGCCTTGCCAATACATTTGAGGTGTTCATTTAAAAACAGTTTGTGAACTTTGCCAGGAAAGTTATTGTCAAATATTCCACAAAGTCACTGGTGTGTTTTCAGCATTCCTTTGTGCGCCGGCTCATGATTGCAATCAGAGTGTCATTAGTGCAGGATGGCTGGGTGATGGGGGGCTCCTGTTGTTTCCCAGCTTCCTCTGCTTCCTGCTTGCAAGTCAATTAGTCTGCCAACCAATCACTTAGTCGGTTAAGCATCTGGCTGGATATTTTCTCAGGTAATCTGGCAATCGAACAACCAACGGTGCACGCAGCCAGGAAGCTACTTAGTTAGGGATCCAGCAGTCAATCAAAAAACTATCCAAGTAATAATCAAATTAGCCAGATGCCCATTTTCTGCTTCATGTTTTGGTTTGTCAGCAAGCCAGCCAATCAAAGAGCGGCCATTTGGACGGGCCAATAATTGTACATCAACCTAACAGTGTGAAGACTGCAGCTTTCAAGGTTTTCTTTCAGTTAAATAGTAAGACTTCATTTATATTTTTCTCAGTTTCTATTTCTTTATTTCTTTAATCATCACAGAACACCTAAAGCCTGTCTTCTTGGACTGTAGAAGTACCAGTGTCAAAAAGAAAATAAATTTCTAGGAACTTTTAAAATTAGAATACAGTGGTTTTAATTTGATCTGAAGTAAATGTATCCACGCAACAAATAAAGGACCATGAACAGACAGTGCAATGGCTTCATGTTTTACTAAGGTTTTCTTTCAGTGTAAATATAAGACACATTTATATTTTCTCAGTTTCTATTTCTTTATTTCTTATTTGTATCACAATGCTAGCTTGAGTATGTTTGATGGTCTACTGTAGAAGTGCTACCATATCAAAATAATTGTTAAACATGGAAATTTTAAAATTAGCAAACTAAGCATTTTCCAGATAAAAAAGCTGAAAATGTCATCCAGCAGTTTAGTTTTCAAATAATTTTGACCAGTTGAAGTAACTCTGTAAACTGTAGATGACTGTGCCTCCTTTTTCAAATGTCTTGGGTTTTTGTCTGTCCACTCTACACTGCCACGTTTTAAATTAAAGCCGTCTGCAGCCTTTGGTCTCAATAATTGTTTTTTTATGTATCAACTGGAATTAAAATATCCGTTTAATTAATTAATAGAGAGAAATATGAGCATCATTTATAAAGTTTTACAAGATTATTGGCCTAAATCTATAACTCTGTGCCATTTCTCCCCAAACAACACAAAGCCCTGAAATTACAGTTGTTAAATATGCACACAATTGAGATGTAAACATAATACAGCTCATTGTCTATTTTTACACATTTCTGGACAGAGATATATTAATTTTGGGAGTAGACTTGCCCCAGGCCAAAAGGCTGGTGATGTAAGTGGTCAGATGGTCGGCTGGTATGAAGCTGAGGTTATATTGGGAGTCTTTCTGGAGGCCAGATGGGAGAGAGGCACAGGAAGTAACAGTATTAAGTGCCCTTCCTCTCTCACTCTCTTTCTCTGTCTTTCTCATTTGCTTTTTCCATCTGTCCATCCTTTTTTTATTTTTCCTGCTACATTCCCTCACTCGCTCAAACTCGTGCACACAATTGAACTTGGCAGTGTTTCAGGGATTGAGTGGCTTGAGTTAATAGCGAATTACCTGCTTCTCTCAAGTCCTCAGTGTGTGTTGGCGGCGGGCTCGAGTAATGGAGTTTGCTGGAAAGTCATATGAAGGAGGCTGCCGCTAAGTCGCTAAATGCTGCTGAAGCGCTCGATGGAGCCCATTCATTGGCCAGGGATAGAGTGGATTAACATGCGATCGTAAACCGGTCAACAATTTAGAGGAAAAGTAATTGTTTTCTGTGCTGGGGAATTGGTCTTCAGACTGGCTCACATTTTCCAACACCAGGAATGACTTTTTGGGACTAGCACTTGTTAATGTGTGCTTTCTGGATATGTGTGTTCATGTTCAAGTGCATTGTCTTGTCGTCGTAATTATGTGGAATTGCTCTTGGACGTTTGACTCACAGTAGACAAATTAACAAATGCATTCTTTTTTATCTTCTCCTTTGTCTCCTGATAAAGACATAAAGGCAAAGGGAAAACACCTTTTAGCCAACCACCTTTTAGCGAATAAAAGCTTATGAAAGTCAAATAGTGGTTTTAAAATGATTGCTTTGTGGTTTTGTTTCTGTTTCCCCCGTCTGGCCATCCATCCATCCATCCTTAACCACATGTCTATCCAGCCTTTTCAGCTCAGTTCTTGCACCTTTTTCTGGTGTCCGTCTTGATTGCGTGCCACCTTTCAAACAGGGCTACCATCGGTCATTGGGCAGGGGTTTGCCCTCGGCTTTGGCTTAAACTACAAACCGTCTGCTCACTGAGACCATATGATCACAGCGGTTAATATGTTTCTGACCTCTGAGCAGTTTGGCCTGGACCAGTCTGGTCTAGGAATGGTTTAAATATGTCCCAGTTTTTGTCAACCAGTAGGACCATTAAAAACAACTCGTGACTCTGTCAGATTTGCATGTGTTATGTAAAGTTTCATAACAGGCTTTTTGGGACTGTCTTGATTGCTTTATACAGCAATATCTTTGGTAAACAAAACTGTCTTTAAAGATATAAGCATATATTAAATACATTTCAGCATGTCCCTTTTAAAAGTCATGGTGTTATTTTCTTTTCTAAGTCATTGTATGTTTGTTGAGTTTGCCGAGGACAAGGGCAGAAGCAAACTCAGTGACGATGATTGAAATGTGTCTCGTCGAGGACAATAGTGAATCTAATCTGTTTGTACAAGCTCAGCTGCCGTCTCCCACTGACGCCTCTCATTTTGAACTCCACAAACACAACACAAAACGACACACTCTAACAAACACACAAAGCGTTTTAGTACGACCTGACACTTTATGAAGGAAGCAGAGGTCCTTGGCTTATCACACAGGTGCGATCTGGGAAAAATGGAGGAGTTGCATTTGCATTTTAATTTGCCCTCAATCAGGCTTTGTGTTTGGTGTTGCTGAGAAATCGCTCGGTGTTTGCTCCTCGTCCCCATTTATTGGAGCTCTGTGAGAGACGCTCTGAAATTTAAATCACAAAATATGGAGATGACGCTACCACTTTTTCACCTGTTCTTTTTTTTATTCTGATTTCTTTCCTGTCACTCAATCCTGCTGTGTGTGTATCCTAACCTCTTTTAACCTCTTTTTTACCATTTTACAACTTCATCCCAAATGTATGTAGTTTTTTTTTTTGTAAAAGGATAAGATAGGTTATAGATAAAATAAAATAAAATCATGAACTTGATTTAAGATTACTTTTTAGACCAAAAATGTAAAGTCTAAATTGTATTTTGTTCCTCAACATTCCTTCCTTAACGTAACACTTGTGAGATATGGTCCTCTTTCCCTTTTCCCTTCATTTTTCACGATTCTTATTTCTCCTCATCCTTTCTGCTTCTGCCACATTTCATTAGTGATGCCACCATTCACCTCTGAAGGCCTTCCACACTCATCACTGCTGACCCCACTGTGCCCTCATCTTCTCGAAGCTCTCTAATCCTCTCCTCCTGCCACGACTACCACTAATACCTCCACATGCCGGTTCTATGGCTCATGCCCTTTACCGCCATTCATTGTTTCCGCTCCATGTCCCTGTAACGTGGCCATAAGCAGTCTGTCGCCGGTGAAAGACCACCTTAGCACAAACAGCTGCTCCCTGGAGTCCATAGTGCAAGTACAAGTGTTAATCTTATAGATGCTGGAACATTTAATCAGCGGGTTGCAGTATGTCATACCTGGCTGAACATTACACATTTTGTTGTCCATTGTAAGTCTAAAGCCTGGGACGAAAAGCTCTGTGTTGCTATTTCATAATTCCGTTATTACCTTACATTCAAACTGGTGTTGTTGGTCCGTGTTGGGTTGGGGGGTAGTGGGTGGGTTTAAAGGAAAGCTCCCATGTTGCCAATGATGCAGCCTAAATGCTTCTTTTAATTAACACCTTACAGACCTACCGGTTATGGTTCATATCTCACATTAGCATTCCTTACACACAAACATCTTTGGCTGAGGAGAAACAATTCCATTTTACAGTGGAACGCTTTTGCTCTTTATGATTCGTGCAGGAACTATATTGTTGGCATTGAAAGTGGTTGCTTTATCAGGTGAGCTAACAATAGTTGCTTTTCAGTCACAGGTGGTTTTACTTTCGAGACTATAATGTGGTATATATGTGGTGATAATTGTGGTTATTTTGTTTTTGGAAAGAAACACAAATAAAGAATCATTGTTTGGGGCCTCGGTAATTGCCTGGTTTGCCTCCCTTGTGCAGTAAAACACATTAACACTCTATAAACTGATTATGTCTTTGTACTGTGTTCTTTGTTCCGTCATTTGTTAATTTGAAATAAGTCAATTTAAAAAAGGGAAAACTGTTCATTGATAAATCCAAACTACATGATTACAACCTTAATCTGAGGAACTCATTATAAAACATGAATAACATTGAAACTTCATTGCCCTTGTCTATCTTTTAAAGCCTCATTCGTGCCGCAGTGATTTTGCCTGAGGTTTATCCGTCTCTATCAAACCTCATGAAGCCATCTGCGTCAGGTGCTGAGCGCGCCTCGTGATCAAATGCCTCAGTCCATCCATCATCTGTGATTTGCACTGAGGTTACAAATGCCTCCAGGCTTTCTGCTTGTAAAATGAGGTGTACATAAATTTGATCAAATCCCTGAACATGGCGCTGCTGCAGGTGCTGGGATTGGCTCTTGTCCAACGGGTCAGCGTCGATACGAGCCCTTCCTCGACCGGCCACGCTGCCCTCGGGGACGCGACCTTTGAAAACGGTTTCGGACGCTGCCATTGGTCGATACTAGGTGTCAGCCAGGAGTGGAAAGGTCAAGATGGTTGACCTTTCACCCTTAACCCCCACGGATCTGTAGGTCAAATGTGTGGTGTTAAGCTATCTGTATGAAAAGTGGAAGTGGAAATGTAATTGAAATGCAGTGGAGCCAAAGAGAGCAAATACAAAGGTGTTATTAAAGGTTCAGACACAGATTTTATACTTTCCAAATTAAAAGAATAGGTTTTTTTATTATACGTACTTATAAGTTTATATGTAATATATAAAATAAGTTTTCTTTTTTGTTCAGAAACATATTGCATTTAATGTTTACTGTACATCTTTTTTTTTTCAGTTGTTGCAAAAGTTTTTCAAAATTAATGAGATTGTGTAGACCACTTACTATCGCCATGTTCCAGAGCCAAAATCCTTACAGCTTTACACCTTCCCTTTCACCCACTGCTCTCTCACAAACGTGTTGGACTCACTAGGGTCACTTGCAATTATTTTTTCCTCTTATAGTAAGTAGATCAGTGCTACAGCTACCAAAAGAAGAATTGTAAAAAAAAAAAGGTTATTGCTTAAAATCAATTTTAAAATGTCACAACAAAAATTAAAAAGAACTGTATTTAAAACTTTTGAGATGCTGAATGTTAGCTGTAAAAACATTGTACACGTGACTTCCAAACATCAATAAAACTAATAATAACATTCATTTCTTCAATTAACTTCTGTATTAGACATCTTTTCACATCCCTCTAATGATTCTTTGTGTGCAAAGGGCACTTCTTTGAATGTTTTTAATATGAATAACGATCTACACAGACTGAGTGATTTCCTGAGGAACAGTGGCTTTATACTGCTCATAGTTCACCAGGGCTGTGATTAATAAGTTTGCTTTTTCATTATATTTAACTAACAAAGTAGGCAAAGGGACTTAACCTCAAATATTACAGAATATAGAGACGTGAGAAAAAAGAATGCATTATAAAATGAACTCCATTAAGACGGATTTAGTGTGACAAGGTTAGAAAAAAAGATATTGTAAAGTTGGATGAGTTTTTATTTTTACACTGTTCCCAACTATTTTCCTCGTTACTTAAAATACTTTTCTTATTCTAGTCCATTCAGTAAAATATCAAGTCCATCAAGAGACTAGATGTTATAACGAAAAACATCAAGGTCCTCTACGCTGCTCAGTTACAGACTTACTGCTTGTTTGAAAGTCTCTAAGCCCAGGCTTTTTTGGTTGGTCAGATGTCGTTATCTGTTGTAATTTTAGTTCTCAGATGGACTTTTCCTTCTATTATGAGACCTCATGCTCTCCATAGAGGCCCGTTTTCTACTCAGAAGGGTTGAACATCCATCAGACTTTTAGAAATACATTTTTAGTAAAAAAATGCTCTTATCCTTTGACTTTAGGATGTTTTTTACTCAAACAACATCATATTCACTGCATACCGAGACACAATGATACATTAGAATTGCCTTTATTTTTGATGTTATCTGGCTTCCACCTCAATCAGTTTCTTTTTTTGTCTTATTTATCATGACTTTAAACAGTTGCCATCAAAATTTGATATACTTTCCCAAACGACGTAGTAAACAAGCCTCTCTTATTTTAGGCTTCACAGCTTCTTTTTTCCCAAGTGATAATTAAGGAAACGGTGCATTTGAGGTAATATTATCAGTGTGAATGCCTGTGTATTAATGACTCGATGTGTGAGAGTCAACTTGTCACGATGATAAACTATAATTACCCGCGGGCCCATCTGCAGAGTTTATCACTCGACATGTTGCAGAGCTACACGTTTATCCCGAGACGTGGCACCGACCGACACATGCGTAAAGAAACACCACACCATATGAGATGTGTTCAGGGCTAAAATTATTACACTGCCGAAAGGGTGAGTCACAGGATTCAACGCTGGCTAACTGAAGTGCTATCTAACGGTGACAGATGTGAGGTCATGTGAGCAGATCATTCAGTGGACTTCCTCTGTGACATAATGCCCCAGAACAGGCAAACGGGAAGTGCTTTGTAAACATACAATTAGATAATAATATGAAAATATGTCATAAAGAACAAGCTTTGTAAATAGATAAAAATGTATGGACAAGTACAAATCATAGAGCTTCCCTAATCAGCCAACTCAGGAAGGAGAAGCCATATAGAGTCTTCACAAAAGGGTTTTATTTATTCCACAATTTATTCTTTGAGCAAAAATGGTCTTTTGAAATATCTAAGGAATACAGTGTAGCCCTTTACCAAATAGTGCTGTGTTGTTCGAGTTCGAGCCACAAGAGCCAATTCTCTGGCAGGGGTGGGACTATATTTGAATGAGTAAACCTCCAGCCAATCATAGACTAGGATCATACCATTATGTGACAGAAGGAAGGGGGACTAGCGCTCCTAAGTTAGCAAGTGTAGTGACACAGTCCAGGTACACAGAGCGACAGGTGAGAGGCTTTGAAAGCAGTGGTTGTGTTTAATTGTTGTATTAAAAGTTTTATTAAAATGTTCAATAATAGTAACTGTATTTTTTCTAACAAAAACATTCATTAAAAAAGTTTTTTATGAAAAAACTGAATAAAAAATTGCTTGTCGCAAAATACAAAAAAACATTTCAAATGTGCTTATTTGGGATAAAATAAAATGTTCTCAGAGTCCGAGAAGCTTCATGAGGAACTAGCATTTCAGAAATTTATTCTGGTGCTAAACTATTGAGAGACTTGTAAAGCAGCAGTGCTGTTTACCTTTTTTTACACTGTACTTAGTGTTAAACTGACCACTGCATTTATGATTTCAACTACAGTAGAAGGAGGTGTTCATTTAATGTTGGTGTATTTAATTAGATGCTTCTTGTAAACTCGAACAAAGTGAAGATTAGGTCAATCTGGGAAGCTGCAAAGTAGATGGACTTGTTTGTTCAACACATCCCACAAATGTCCTGTTGCAGTTCTGGAGATTCTCTCACCCAGTCGTCCTGACACACATGCGTCATCTTTTCATAAACTAATTTGATTTTCCTTCACAGATACTGGGTTTCAGGAGCTTTTGTCATTTTCAAACATGATTTAATGGACATAGGTAGACCTCCTGAATATGACACACCTTCTGGCCAGTCAGGTTACACAAAGCTTTATCTCCGTTTCCCTTGCCTCTATCTTGAATGACTTCTTTAATGGACTCCAAAATAATATTCTATTTAAAATATTCACTAGTCCCCAGTACAACAGTAAAACATGAAGCATGTGTCAAAGTCTCTGATCATAAATCCAGAGAGCAGGGTGCAGTTCTTGGCCGTCCGAATCAGCTTTTGAGAACCTCTTGTAACTGTCATAAATATTTCCTACTGTACTCAAGCAGCTTTTTGTCGCCACACGAATAATTACCTGCTCTCGCTGCGCCGTCCCAAACCCCTGCGTCGACAGGCTGCAAAGTGATAATTTAAAATGTCAAGCTGCGGAAAAGGCATCTTTGTTTCCCGTTGTGTTTCCCTCATCACCTCGTCCTTCCACAGAAACCAGCGGCCGCCTCAGGCATTAGCACCCAGGGAAGTGTAGTGTAGCAACGGCAGCGACAGCCCTGTGGTTAACAGTCAGAGAGAAACAAGTAATTAGTGCTGATAATTAAATCCTCCAGTCAGCCAGGCCTGCGCTGTACAACCAGCCAGACAAGCCTTCGCTGGCCAGTTGCATAAACAGCCCAAAAAGAGTGGAATTAACAGATTAACTCTCTTCTATTATCTCCTCCGTGATAAGCAAATAAACAATTGGCTGTGGTGAAACTGAAATAGGATAATAGGCTGCTGGTGAGTTGGACTTAACAAGCGCTACAAATGAGGAGCATAAGCCGTCTGTGGTCTCTCACAGGACTCACATTTTCCGGTCATTTCTATGTCTTTGCTTACAATTAAACTGCATTTGTTATTATTGTATACTTCTAGCTGTGACTATAATGCTCCAAGCAAAAAACAAAATGACACAAAAGAAATATGTGTATATTTCTTTTGGTTTTGTCAGACATTTAAGGATTTTTTTTCTTTATAGCACAAGGATCTCCAGTTGAATATGGACAGCTTACACATATTTTAGCATGTTTTTTTCTTTAATTTGACCAGTTTGGGACATAAACTGGTTAAACTGCCTCTGGACCAGATTTGAAAAACACTCAATCAATCAAAGAAACTAAAACAATGCATAAAGCCAGCCTCATTAGACAAGATTTTGACCAAGGAACAGTGTTTTAAAACCAGTTGATAGAGACCATTTCACTCCATAAAGCAAATGGGTATTGTATTATATATTATTGAATGCATATTTCCATATCCTGTACTTTACTTTTTTTCTATTTTACTTAAATGATTACATTTACAAAAATAAAATAACTTTTGAGCCCTTTGGTCATAACATTATCATTGGATAATTCACAAGATCACATGAGCAAAGATGCTAATGAGTGGAAGCCAAACATTATTATTTTCTTTTTTATTTGTCGTAGCCTAGCAACTCTCACTAACAATCTTTGGGGACCATGACTGACTCGGGATCCAATTATAATAATACATCTATGCTTCAAACACCCAATGCCACTCTTAAAACTATGAGCACACACTCTGCTGTTTTGGCCTTGGGTCCCACTGTATTGACGTGTTGTTTACTCAAGGGAAAGTCATCAGGAAGTGCTCTTTGTCTCTCATTAAAGCCGCTCTTTGATTTCATTAATTACCGACCCACTGCTGCTGCTGTGGTTTGGCACAATGTGACGCTCATCCCACTTCCAACAGCTCCATGCCGCTCTTCCATTACACATTATTTATTTATGCTTTGGCGTGATTATTAATCATTTCCTACAGAGTCCTTTCTCTGAGTGTGTTTGTGTGCGTGATTGAAATGTGTGTGTGTGTGTGTGAATGGGTCGTTAACATTTAATGAAGATACTTATTTAGATATGCTTCTTTTGTATATATAAGTTGTAAACAACCCAAAAGCCATTTATACAGAGACCTTGGTATCAAGTAGAAAAAGTATTATAAACTGCCAACAGATTTTTTGCTGATGAGCTCTCGTCTCCAGTTGCACAAAACCTCATGGAAAGCTTTTCTGTAAATGTTCTCTGTGCCTCTGGTCTCAACAAGAAACAAGAATAAATCTTAAATAATCAATTTAAAGCTCAAAGTGCACATAGAAGGTTTATCAAAGACACTTTTTTGGCAGCTTTAATTAAACTTATGGCTTACTTTTTCCATTTCTTTTTTTGCTAAATTGCCCCACAGCGGGTATGACTCACTTTTTGGCACAAAGTTAAGCCAAGATGAACACCTGGAAGGCAGCGTGACCAATCTCGTTCCTGCGGTGCCTTTGGAGGAAAAAGAAAGACTAACCCAGTCCACAAAGACAGCTTGTACCACATTTAGACGAGAACATTTGATCTGAAAAAAGATGACAATGACTAAATGTTATAATACTGTGTTTTTAGTGACATCTGGTGGTAAAGGTGCAGATTCTAGTTCCAAACCCAATACCAGTTATTTATAGAGCACGTGAACAGCTATGGTATATATGGTATATTATCTATGAACAAACAGAGGTAATAAATTTGGTGGTAATTTTTTATTTATTTTTTTAAGTTACGTTCACAAACCTTCAGCTAGAATGTTTGCTCAAACAGAGTGTGTTTCTTTTCCAGCAGTGCTTATTTTGTCCTCTTTGGTCACCTGCATAAACATTAGGAGAACATAGAAGGCTTTTAGAACTTTTTCCTGGGTTTTATGGAGGTTTTGCCAAGATGGTCAGTGCATAAAGTGTTTTTTTTAAGGGACTATGCTTTATTGAAAACATACAGAGAGAGTGTAGTATAATAAGGTTAAAATACATAAAGTATCATTCAAAATGTATTGTTAGTTACAGATAATGTATTAACTTCTGGATTTTGTTCTAGTTTAAGCCAAAACAAAATAGTATGAGCGTGGCTGTTAAGAACAGGTAACAGGTTCTGACTTATAGAATAGAGAAAAAGATCATACAAAACAAATTGTTTACACCCGATGCCTGACAGAAATATATTTTCATAGATATCCATTCATCTGAAAACATCTATCTGGTATCTGTCTCACAGCTAATACTAAATCAACTCTTCCTGTCCGTTTTTGTAAAAGGGACATTTTCAAATGAATGCTCACAAACGTATCAGTAAATCTTATCAGTGTTTGTTTACCAGCAGCTCGTCCATCGCTCATTCGTCCGTCTGCTTTAATCCATGTTCTCGCCTCAGTCCTATCAACCTCCACTCTGTCCTCATCGTTCGGTGCCATTTATTCAGAGCTGTGTCAGAACGGACAGGCCTATGTATTTCTAGCCTATTGACTGCTCTGACAAAGCCGTCTTTTCTTCTTCTGTCCTCTCGTTCCCTGACTCACTCAAGCTTATTGTACAAAGCCCATTGACTGATTGGCTGTCGGCCTCATCGATTTCTGAGGTTGCTCTGCTGTCTATTGATGAATGGTTCCTCACTGACTTCACTCTTTCCATCATCTTCTCCCTTGGTCCTAACCACATCCATATTTATACAACACAATCCGGTTGAATTATTATTATTTACATGTTGTTCACGGCTTTGCATCGTGGTCGAAGCTGTCAATCAAACTGCACGCTGCACTTGAATAATTGTGTGGCAGATCTGCAGTGGTGGTACTGGACAAACCAGAGCCAGACCCTTTCCTTGAATTGAATTGAAATTATCTACAGTCAGTCAAAATGCTTAGGTTATCTTAGTTTAATTGGACATAAAAACAAGGATTTTCCGGGTTTGTGTGTTATCTATTTCTGTTGCATTGTAGTTAAAATTGTTTCTGGAAGAACAGGTTTTTTTTAACATAAAAACAAACAAATAGACCTTTATATGAACTGAGCATGTTGTACATTACACCATGCTCAACTATCCATCACCTTGACTTGAATATAAAGAAGTATCATTAAACATTAAAGAAATGCTCATACAGGGGACATACCTCTGTTCCTGGTGTGCAGAGTCTATTTGCACATAGCCTGTCTTTTGCCTTTTTTTCCTGGATACATCCCATTTTTTACATGTTTGGAGCTTCACATTTAATAACCCTTATGGCATGTGGTAAACGCTAATTCATTAAACAAAGTGAACATGGCATTTTCATGTTCATTTTTCTGTGAGGAGTCTGCATGTCCTCCACGTGTTACTGTGGGTTCTCTCCGGGTACTCCGGCTTCCTCCCACCGTCCAAAGACATGTATGTACAGGTTAATTGGCAAATCTAAAGTGTCCCTAGTGACTGAATGTGAGAGTGAATGGTTGTCTGTCACTGTGTCTCTAAATGTTAGCCCTGCGACTAACTGGCCACTGTCCAGGGTGTACCCCGCCTCAGGCCCAAAGCTGCTGGGATAGGCTCCAGTCACCCGCGACCCCTAACGGGCCTAAGCGGTAGAAAATTAATGACTAAATGAACAGATTAAATAATCAAAAAAAATTAATGACTTTTAAATGGTGTTTTTTTTTTGGGATTATTTTATTTCATTTATTGTGTGAATTTTGTATACCTCTGTTAGTGTTTCTTTTTGTGTGTATTTGTGTAAATTTGTAGTTAGTATTAAAACTATATTGCCACAGTTTCTGCCAAAGATATCAGCTTTGGAACAACTATTGTTGTATAGTTATGAGTGAGTGGTGCCCTTACCCTCAAACAGTTGGTGCTTCCATATCCTTCAAAACTCACAAGGACTGCCATTAATCATGTTATTAATCACTAAGATTTTGATTTCACATATGCAGAGTTTGATATTTGATACATCATTTTGCTTTAACTTACGCCCGGAGTTGTCAGATGTGGACACAGACTGGATTTAGACTGTTGTGAGTTTCCTACCCCTCTCTCTCGTGTGCATTACTGAATCAATCACTCACCTCATTTTGTCCCAGTCCCTCCGTCGTGCTGCTCCTCTATCTCTGCCGCATCTGTTTCTCCTATCGCTCATCGATGAAGCATGGATCAATGACGAGGATAATGGGCACACAGCCTGCAGGGAGCCGGGGGAAACGCTGTACAGGGCCACAGACCCAATCGAACTGGCCAACAGGAAGCTAGAGTAGAAAAAAATAAAATAGTAAATGATGGCAGGTGCAGTAAAGTGCGACGTGGCTCAAGGTGAAGGAGGAAAAGACGGGAGAGTTATAGAGACGAGTGGGAGCCTCAGGGCAGGTGTCAGACATGTGGCTTTTAGAGAAGGGACAGAAGACAGGTTTCTGAAGCTTATGGAGACACTTATGTCGACTTTATTGGCGAATGAAATGTCAAGAATGTCACATTTTAAAACTTTTTTGTGGATTACAATGCAGTTGGAATACTTATGAATTTTGACTGCTCTACTTGCATGATGTCATTTTAAAATTTAAATTGTATTTAACAGGAACAGTGCACAAGTAGGCCTACAACACTGACCTTAGCCAATGCATACATTAGCTTGTAACTGATAGATTTTGTTTAAGGAAGTTTAGGTCCAATATGAAGCAGCCCAAACCCATCGCTTCTGCCATTGACATATATCTCATTCAAATTGTAAATGCTGGTGTACAAACCAAAGCGTTTTCAGTGTTTACTGGGGATAGTTTCTTGAGTGTTAGAAATGTTTGTTTAAGTAAGTTCACTTTACTTAAACTTTATTTGCATCTACGTATTTTTTTTGTTTGTTTTTTATTGCTTGCAACATTTTGAAGCAAGTTTTAAAAATTGGCTTTAATATCAAATTAAACATGCATAAGGATGTTATTGACTCTTTGATTGAGCAATAATCCTCTACAGATGGCTAATGCATATGTATTGACCTACTTTAACGGCGGCCTTTTGACAACATTACACTGCTGTTATGGCTGAAAGATAGAGGTTACTTCCAATGACTTCATGTGAAACTATTAAAGGATGGAAGGCAGCCCAGAAGCTTGCTCGAACAGACGTTTCCTTCATTACGATGAGCTACAGTCGAAGTGAGTCAGCGAATGACAGAGACAGCACCAAAAAGAGCTAAACAAGTCATACTAACTTCAGATGAGGATGTTGGCAGAAATCCAATGTGCTTTCTCATAATTTAACATATTTAATAGGCAACTGAATGACATCATCTGCTGTATTACTATTGGTTATTCATCAAATTATTACAAGCAATTATCATCTCACAGGAAAAACTATAATCTATAATAATGAAAGGCATCTGGACATAATAATTCAACCTGTTTTAGAGATGAGCAACAAAATGCAAATGCACATAAACAATCCAAAAGGCCTTATCTCTTTTTTTTCATTAAGAAGCAAAAAGTGTTGCCAGATTGAGCTTAATCCAGCTTCAGTCACATTGCACTCAACCACTAACCTTGAAAAACAGTGTTGGAAATGACTAAGTATTTTCCTCGTTTTATATAATAACATCTATGTATATTATCACACTTTTGTTATAAAATCAGAATAGCTTGTGGCAGAGCCAGTGTTCCAATATAATGTGATTTTACAATAACTAAACTGAACACTTTTAAAACGCTGTTTCCAAAGTGGTTTTGAAGAGTGGGTGGACAACAACAAAAAAAACAGTCAAAAACAGTGAAGGAAATGTTTACCATCTGGTGTTTGTAAGTTCTGGCGTCCATTTCATATTTAAGTCCAAAATAGTTCAATGAATTCTAAACTGAGTGGCTTGAATTGATTTTTGTTCCAATTGCAGTAAAACTATAAACAGTGTCATGGTTCGTATAAAGATCAGCAGCACGGAGTAGTGACTGTTATAAAGTGAGTAACTAAAATATCATAAAATGTTCAAGTACAATACATTTGTATATATTTAGTTAAAAGTATATGTGTACTCTCTAAACGTACTGGGACTGATCTCTCAGGGCTTTGTATTAATTTGAAGAAGACCTTAAAATTTCCACTTTCTGGTATGTTTATTATTTACCCTTATTTGACATTGTATTTGTGATGTGTCCCAATCTTTTTCTATTTTTTATGTGTTCTGTTTGGTTTCTGCTTCTTTGAAAGCATAAGTGCCACAATATGGCATTTATGTCTTTTGCATTGTTTGATTAAAAATACATAAAAATACTAAAAATAGTCTATTTGTAACAACTTAGCTGTGTTAAATTGAGTATAAGTTTAACACTGGACAAGTTACTGTATATTCTACATTAAAGACTTTTTAATCATCCATTACCAATTACCTTTGGAAAACACAATTCAGACAATTACATTTGTTTGAACTCAAGGGTTGCTTTTTTACAGGAATTGTTTTCTTTCTGACGTCCTGTTCGATGCATTTTTATAGCATTCGTGTTTTTCTACAGTTTGTAATTGGTGTGTCTGTGTCTGTGACTGTGCTGCACTGTGTTTACTTTTGTTAGCGGCGGAGTGGTGCACTATGGGAAAAGGGGAACGGAAAAATAAATGTTTTGATGTCTCAGTAAGGGTGTTTGCAATCAGGTCTGTAGTTCTGCAGATGCGGTAGAAAATAAAAATGTGACCTGGGTGGAAAATAAGGCATATATTTGATGTTATACATGAACTGTACACACTACTACACTATTGTTTTTTCTTGTCTAACCTCTCATAGATGCTTAGAATGCTTAAAACTTGTTTTTAGAAATCCTTTCACATGGATCTTTCTGTGTCAGAAGTGTTGTGGTGCCAAACCCTTTCACTCAATAGTGCCATTTATGACACACAATATCTGTCTGATTTTAGTTCTGATTGCCCAATGTTCATTATGTTTGATTGCATGGTCCCTGTAATAAATAAAATAAATAAAAATAAATAAATAAATAAATAATGAGACTACTTTTTCCACACGTGTCTGGAGGATGTGGGCTGAGAGTGTGGGAGCGGTGTGTGATCCCTAAAGTGGGAGTACGAGCTCTCCGTGCACTCCGCTTACAGCACCAGCTACACGACAGCATACGCCATCTTTACAGTATCTGCGTCTTTATTTACAAATCTATTCTGGTGTGTGCGATGAGGGACAAGCTCATAATGGACACAACATTGCACTCCCAAAGGATCTTCCAGAGGAGGTGTGCTAGTAAATACATATTGCAGCTGATGTGATGCATTTAAAGTTTATAGCAACTCTTGTCCCTGGTTGGGCTTTTCTACTTTACACTAATATTATAAAAACAATGGCAATACAATATGAAAGCATTATACACAATAATATATACAACTATAAATACCAATACATGAATAAAATACATATCATCCACGCCATTTCCTCACCCATCCAATCTTCCACTCATCAAAATACAATATTTAAAGTTTTGTTTTATTTTTAGCCAAGATTTAAGCCTAAAGGTAAACAATTTAAAATCAGATATAACCTTAATATCAGTGGGTAATATATTCCAGTTTGCTGCTCTTATAAAAAAAAGGCTGTTTGTCCAAAAGTGGTCCTGCAGTTTGGGATTTTAAGGTTATGGTTTGAGAAACTCCTGGTGGCTCTGTTGCTGTTCTGTCTCTGAACAAATGAACTGAGTGGCTTTGGAGCTAGATGCATTTGAATACTAATTTAAGAAAGCATAAATGACCAAAGCTTTCAAAACTTAATAAATTGTGTTTTTTAAGAATGCTACAGTGATGGAAACAGGCTGGCTTTTTATCCATAATTTTTATTGCTTGGTTGTATAATGAGCCAATCCGTTTTGTGGCTGTGGGAGTGGCCTGTGCCCATGATGTCATACAGTAGGATATATGTGAGAAGACCAGAGCGTGCATGAACAGCAGAGCTGCCTGGTTTGGGATGAAATGTCTGATTAATTTAAAACAGTTTAAGTTGTTTTGTATTGTTTTAGAAATGTTTGAGTTGAGGGTCCAAGAGCAACCCAAGGTACTTAAATTCAGTTACAGTATGTACAGTATTTTTTCATTTTGAAGGTTTAAATTGTAAAAGCCGGTCTTTACATGACGTACTAGATCGGAGCTTTGTGTATTGATCACATTGTTCAGAATCATGCATTGCAAACATAAACGTGATCAAATCTAGTATGTTTTTTTAAAATAATTTATTTGTCTTGAAATGATTTGCTCCAAAGCTTTTAGTTCCCTGACAGGCCACTTGTTTTAGAGCTGGGTGCTTTGTCTCTGGAAAAGAAGCAGTTCTACAATCAAAATACCCAGGAAGATTTATTTTTTCTAGGGTTATGATGTTACATATTGTTGTTATAACAAGAGCTCTAAATGGCGCTGTATCCATCAAATGATTGTTTCCTCTCTGCTTGCACTTGTACCTACACGTTGACTCTCTGCCAAACATCAGTGCAGCAAGTACTTGCCATTTTTTCAGACGTAGAATAAAGCGAAGCAGACCGAGGCAGAACAAGAGAGACGTGGCGAGGTGAATGTAGGAGAATACGACCTAATTTAATCTAAAGTGCTTTTCAAATTGAACTAGAGGGAAAACAAAGTCAGCACAAAACCTCGGAGCTCCTCGGTGCTTATGTAACAGCTGTGCCCTCGCAACCCGCCGCTCTTACTCATGAATAAGAAACAAGGTCTAAGGCAAATGGAGAGAGGAAATAAGAGGTAAAGGTAGACTCTGGTGAAGTTGGAGGAAATGAGGACATAAGAAAATATGACCAAAGATGGAGCAGTGTGGTGTCATCGTTGTGTTAAGCTAAAGGTTTTGAAAGGTTACCGAGTTAGAATTAGGACATTATGGAGCCAGAGGTTGCCATGTTTTGACTAATTTTCAAAGCTCCAAGGATGACAGTTGTAATGATGTAAAATGGAAACGGCTAAAAAGTCATTCCTTGGATTCCAAGAAGTGTTTCTCATTGTCTCTGCAACTCACACTTTAGTAAAAATTGTTGAAGTCATGAAGTTCTTTTTACCTCTAAGGCTTTAGCAACTAAGTTTACTGCTGCACTGCTGTGAGACATTTATTTTGTAAAGTTAGCCACTTAAATATTATAAAATGTAGTTATATTCTTATATTATATGTTATATTAATATAGGGAAAAAAAAAAAACGTACCACTAAATGCAGTATGCAGTATCATAACAGATCAGCTCATAACAACTCAGTGAAAACTTTGATGGAGCAAAGCATCTTCTGTGTTTAAAAATCTGCATTTCTGAACGTGTTTTCTTTTTTTTTTAAAGCTTAGTTTTGCAACCTAAAATCAGTTTGTTCTAAAACTGCAAAACGTGAGAGAAATACATTTATAATAGGATCTAAAAGGTTTTGAAATGCTTACCTACTGTAAAAAGAGCATGTGTGGGAGAAGTGTTGATTTTACTGGATAAGTGCTTACTCACCTCCGGCTTTATAAACTGGAGATTTTTAAAAACATATACCCGATATACTTTTATGCAGAGACTATTTACAACTGGGGTAAATTTAAAGAGCAGTTTGAGACACTTTTATGAAACTAGCCTATGATTACAAATCTAACATGTGCCTTGGAAGCTGTTTGACTTCATACTTCAAACATAGAAGAAGTTTGTAGATAACGTTCAGCAAAGAGCCCTGAGTCTAAATAATGCACTCTGTGGCTGGTTCCTCGGCTGGACTGAGCTAAAGAAGGGGGTAAGATGGAGAAAGTAGTGGCACAGAGTGAAGATACAGACGTTTATAATTTAACAATCCCCAGAAAGACTGAGAAAGTACGAGTCCTCCAGAAGTAGGCTTCGGTCTGTGTATATGTGGAGCGAGAAAGAGGCATGGCTTATGAGTTAATTGAAAGAGAAAAATCATGCATGAAATGTGCTGAGGCAGGGCTCTACACATATAAAGCACAAAAACAGTTTTAAACTCTGCATTACTGCTTTTATTCTTGTACTCGTGTCCCAGTTTGACTTTTTCCTATATTTGAGTTTCACTAAGTAGTTTTAATTGAGTTTACAGCCTCATGAAATACAGGAGCCACTTTTGACTCGTTAACTTGTGTCTAAGGAGTAAATATTTTGGGAAAGGTCAAGAATACAAAAAAGTGAATGTTGAAGATTAAAGAAAAATCAGTATAATTTGTTTTTTTAAGAGAATGCTACTCTTTAAGTAAGATATTAATTTTCAAAGTAACCTAAAACTGCAACATGTGTTTGATATTGTACTTCTCTTCCCGACTGAACAAACTAAAGCGGCCATCTATTCAAACCTTGTGTTACTTTCCTACCTCACTATAGGCACAAACAGAGTCCGAGGTGAACATCTAACAACATTTTAAAGCCTTGCAGTACACACCTTAGACATTCTTGAAATCTTTGGTAACCCATTATGCATAAAGATGAAAATCCAAAACAATACAACATTTTGGCACTAGGCCTTTAACAGGCACTGTTCTGTCCCTAGAAACAAAGTGCAAAGTTTTCTTATCAGAATTTAGGATGCAGGTTTTTCCAGTCCTGTCAGTTCAGTTTGTTTTAATGTCTGTGAAAGTTCTCCGTCATTCAGGACATCTTGGAAAAAAGGTTAAATCAAAAGTATCTGGACTTAGGTTTCAATGTGAAAACGTTTAACGTGAGTAAAATAAATGAAGTGAATAAACCAGCTTTAGGAAGAGAAAGAGTTTAGTCATGTGCAGCTGCCATTTTAAATCCATGAAACTTACACCTAAACCTTTATAAGACCGTGTAACATGTTGGATAACAATACCACATCAAGTATACCTCTTAAGACACATACGATACAAAGAAAACTGGACATCTCTTGTTCTTCTCTATCACTCGAGCAAAGCTGTCATCGATGCACTAGTTTATACGTATAATATAATGTGCATTACTGCTGCCCATAAAACTGTTCAAATCAACAAAGACACATGGAGTAGGCGTCAGGAGAGCACCAGAAACAGCTGTTTGGAACATTTATTCCTGCTACACACTGGACTAAAAGCAGTAAACTCGACCTTTGTTTCACCTCGTTCCCACGTCTCCACGGGCCCGTGCAGTCGAACCATCAGGTGCACCCTTGTAATATGTGAGCTAGCATTATGCAAGGCCATTTACATCGCCTCAGTGAGCAGCACATGTCAATGACTTCATCCATTGTCCTCTTCTGCAGCTCCTTAAATAAATCATTGTACATGTTCCTATACGAAGAAGTAAACCCATGTTATTGCTGATGTTATTGTGCCAAATTCTTTGTTTTGAAGCTGTTTTAACAGACATTTATTTACTGAATATGTAATCCAAGGTCTATTATTTCTCAAGAGCTTTCTTCATTAGCCTTGGGTTGTAGCAGAATAAAAATGTGTTTGTCATTTAAGGGTTTATTCTTTGAAACAGGCTGTTTTTACTTATGGGTTGGCATGGCCTTAGTTCTTTTGAAAAGGCTTAAAAAATATCTCAATAGAGAGTGACCCAGCTTGAACAAGAGATTACAAATAAGGCAACGCTCTGAAGTGTTTGTGATTGTGGCCATGTTCGAGTTTGGCACAGCAGTCTCTGGTATTACAAAAACATGCACACAAAGGTGAGTGCAGGTGGTGTTTATGTAATGTACCAGCATCAGCAGAGTCAGATAGAGGCTGGACTACAGCAGTGTGTGCTCTACAAACTGTGCAATTACTTTGCTTTTGGGAAAATGTTAATGCAAGAGCTGTAAATAAAGTGGTCTGAGACGTTCCTTTTCTTCTGTTCATTAGATTTTAAGCTTTAACACCAAACATAATACAGGCTAAACTGATAGAGAAACATTCAAATAAACTATATTTGGCTTACAGCATATAGGAGTTATTTTTTTATCATTAATGACTGTATCATCTATTCTTAATTTCTTTATTTTCAGGGTTTAAACTTGATTTATGTCCACTCCACTAGAGCTGCATCAGATCTTACTCCAGTTTTCTTGGATATGTGGAATGTTCTATTAAACCTCTCCATGTCTCTCTTTATGTCTATAATCTTTCTCATTCCATGTTTTGTCACAGCTTTCTCTGTAGTTCTTCAGGGTTGTGTTTACATTGTGACCGCCCCACAGTGGCTTCTACATTTGTCCCTGAGCTTCCCACTCGACCATCCTTTAAATAGTCAATCCTGACCTCATCCAGGTGTGGCCTTTTTCTTTTGGTAAAAGCAGGGCCTTTTCCTCGAGTCAAGAAAGAAAATATGTTTACATGGATTTATGATGCAGTGACTATTACATATTTATTACATATCCAGATTTTAACTTAAATATCATCATTGACATCAAGAAATACAAAATAATGGAAAACAAATTCATTCAGTCACTTTTACCCAACAGACACAGTCTTTTATTAAAACCATATAAGTGTAACGCTTTATGGGTTTGTCACTTTTATGATAAATATTAAATTATATTGTATTATTATATTGAATTGGGAAATTGTATCTATATTTTAGCACTGTTCTAGGACCATCTACTTTTCTACAACGTTGTCAAAATTTTTTAGGTTAAGTTAGTTGTTCTGTCTTTTACTGGCGCTGTTTTGCTCTTAATCAAAGAATAACATGGTTTGAGCAGAAACTTTACCACTGGCAAAGGTTTTCACAAATAAAAGTTACTGCAATGACATTCCTACAGTGCAATGAAGCCAGATGCATTATTTATTTTTTATTTTTTTAACCTTTATTTAACCAGGAAAGTCCCACTGAGATTACAAATCTCTTTTGCGGGGGAGTCCTGACCCCCCAATGTGTGTATTGGGAGGGAGGAGGCACAGTGGGTTAAGTGTCTTGCCCAAGGACACAACAACAGTATTTTTGGAGAGCGGGATGTTATGATGTTTTGGGATGTTTCGAGCGAGGATCGAACCGCCCACCCGCCGGTTGAAGGACGGCCCCTCTACCCACTGAGCTACTGCCACCCCATTGTTTTACTTCTAATTAGCCTGAGCAATACATTATCAATATCAAGATGTTTGGTCTTCCTCCAGAGCAGGGGTCTCCAACAAGTCGCTCGCCACCGATTTTCCAAGTAGCCTGCCAAAAACTTAACGAGCCGCCTCATTTCCTCAGTGTCTAAAAGCGTCTGCTAAATGACTAAATTTAATTGTAAATGTAAGTGAACAATGGGAGTGCTTCCTGCTGGGAGTCGACTGAAGGTCACGTGCTGCTGTGTAACCAATCATGTGAGGACAGACCAGGATCATACCACCCAGCAGAGAGGGGCGTGGCTTATACACAGGTGTGCTGAACAGGACGAAGGGAGAGGAGAAGGAGGGAGGAGCCAATAAGGAAGTGAGTGACAGTATGACAAGAGAGAAAGAAGCATTTTAATAACTATGAAAACACAAAGGAGGATTTTGCAGACTGACAGATGAACATTTAAATGAGTCCATAAGCGTAAACCTGAGGCTACACCGCTCTTGTTTACTCCATCAGTGCCAGTCATCTCAGTGAATACACAAGTATCTGTGCCTTTTATAGTGCGACATACACAGAAAAGAAATGCATATATATTACAAAATGCACACAGGCAGATGAACTAAATGTGATTTGTAGACACCAACATTTTGCAGTTCTTTGACTCCTCCTCGTTGGCCCAGCAGCCGTCACAGCACAGCTCTTGGTTCCTGTAACAATAAAGCCTGACAGCGCTCTCACCGCCCTCACTATATCAAACCAGACAACCAATTACAACCTTTTACAAGGCCCTACAAATGAAAATAAGTTCTTTTGGCCTCTGGTCTCTTGATTTCTCTCTTCTCTCTATCTCTTGTTTTTCTCAGACAGCATCACTTCCCAATTCATTCCTCTCCAGTGTCCTGAAAGCAAGAAGATGGGTATAAATATGTAACAGAGCTTGGCCAAGACGGTGTATTATTCAGCGATTTATCCAAAGGTTGTAGACTGTTTATCTCAAGGATAGCTCTGAATAAGGTAGAAGTAAAAGAAGCCATCTTAAGTTCAGGTTTACCATAAGTAAAGGGTTCAGTTATGAGTCTGAGCTTGTCTTTATGAAACCTCTCAAAGACATGCTCATTTGTTTAGTACAATCGTAAGCCTTTCTTCTAAAATATCTAAACTGTCTAATGTAAAATGCATAATGAGTACTTCCACAACATCCATCAGTGGCACTTAAGGTGATGTGTGCAGTATTTGGCCTTTTTTAGTGACATCTAGTGGAAAAAGTGCAGATCTGCTAATCTGTTCAGAATTCTTCTTAATCAATTCTTTAAAACCTTTAAATAGTAATGTGTGTGCAACACATAACAATACTGTGCTTCTCTTTCAGCAGTGCTCAGTTTGACCTGTCTGGGCATCTGTAGAAATGCCTCCTTCCACTGGCACTGTTTTTTATTATTTATATTTTATCCCATTTACAAAATTATTGCAAAGACATTAAACTTTTGCAGCCAAATGGAAATAATCTCAGAGGCATTTTTTTTTTCTCACATAAAACTGGTCTGCGCTGTGCTTTTAACATTTCAACATGTCAGAAACTACTTTAGAGACTAGACTTATATTCATATCCTCTCTTTATCTCAGAGTCAAGGTCTGGTAGGCTCTATGGGGCTTTACATGTCTATTTATCCAATGTAGACAAATGTGTTTTTTTTTGTGACGAGATTAAACAATGTGACTGACTAATGTTTTCTATTTTGTCTGACTGAATATTTTACCTTTGATTTAGCGGAGTTTAAAACAAACATTTGACAAGCCAGTTTAAAGCTTTACATAACCTGTTTATTTCAACAATAAATCAAAACTAGCCCAGTCCACAAGTCTTACTTTTACTGAGACATTACTTTTATTACTATTTGAGTCATTTGTATTTTTTACTTGAGGTCCATGCTTCCCATTTTCTCCCTTTCCCCGAGTTTTTCTTGTTCAGTCTTTGCTCCGACTGTGTCTCCGAGTCGCTCAATGACTCTTTTCTCTCTGCCCCTGTCATTCCCTGAGGCGCACACAAACATGCGTACACTCTCTAGCTCTATGCCCCAGGAAGCAATTTGTCTTCACAGGTGGTCATTCAGATGCAGGACTGACACTGCTGTGGACATTCTGTGGAGGTAGAGAAATGGGAGAAAGAAAGTTGGAAAATAGCAATTTTTACAGTGAGGGGAGGGGAGAGGGGGAAGGAACAGTGTGTCTTTCAACCTTTGTCAGATGCACACAAATAAAAATACAGGCATGGTATTATAAACATGTTTGTCTGAAATGGATGGCTTTATTCACTGACGTGGTTGCTTTTGTGAAACCATTGTAAAAGTGTCACAGTCCAGGCAGATCATGTACAGTAAACATAATGTATTGGCTGTGGTGTATTTGTTTGCTATGAGTATGAGGATATGGAAATTGACAGAATGTTTTTGAGGTTTATCTTTTATTTATTGAAAGTACATACTTAACAGTACTGGTTCAGGGAGTACAAAATTGAGAAAAATAGCAAATTTGTCACAACCTGGTATATTTAATGGGTTAGTAAGAGTTGAGTAAGTAGCATGTCCCAGTCCTTTAATGGCCCCGTACTCAGACGCTGGATTAAATGGAGGTTAGTGATGTATTTTATGAAAGGTTTTTGTTGGTATCACAAAGATCACTTTCAATCAGGGTAGATGTCTATGGAAACTTCTACAGAACGGCAAGTTAAGTTCAACAAAGCCCAATCATTGATGACAAATGTGAAGAAGAATGAAAGCTCTGGCTAGCACTTGTTAATAGCCTCTGAAGTAATGATAATTGATTTAACATTTAAACAAAATTCCACACTTTTGTCTGGTTGGTTGGTCTTTACCTGGGGCATTTGTGCTGTTACTCAGATTACGGTTCTGTTTAGTGAGTTTCATGGTAGTCTTCATGTAAACATATCCCAGAGCTGACAGACAAACCCAGGGTTAACCCGAGAAGAGACATTTCTTTGGAAATAAGCCACTAAGTCACTTACTACTTTAAGATCATCACTGTGCTTGTCTCAATAAACATACATTGGAAGTAGACAAAGAAAATGCCTTTATGCTGTACTTAAAGGACTGTCTTTACGTTAGGTCAGTAGGACACATGCCTTTAACAGGTTGCTCTTAGTGCTTGTGCTTCATGTTGGTAATTGTACGATAGTCTCTTTACTGTACGTCACTTTACTCAAGTTAAAAGTTGAATGACTGCATTATTCGAAGCCAAGGCTTTCTGCTGCGACTAATGCTCTAAAGCCTGGAGTGTGTTGAAGCCAGAGTCACAGACGGCTCTTGACACCATTTGTCTCAAAATGCAGTACGTGCGTGGTTTTACACACAGCATTTATCTTTTATAAGCCTGTTTGTGTTTTTATGTGACACTTCCTATCCCCACCATTCATCTTGTTTTTCCTCCCCAGCAGCAGGATTACTGTATTGCCAGTGTTGGACCCAGCTGTACTCTATCCTCTGCTGTCTCTTTGAGCAGAAGGGCGATACGGCAAATGGCATGATCATTTTTTTCATTTAAAGTGCTTGGATTTAAGCCCTGCACGTCTCACAGTACCTCCCTGCCTTTGTGCTTTTAAGCAACACTTGTTTTTCATGGTTTACATTTATGCCTTTGTTACTCATTTTCCAGCAGGATTATAGTGTTGGAAAAAAAGGGGGTGGATTGCCTTGTTTTAATTAATATGTATTACCAATATTTTCCAATATTTTCCCTTTTTGTATCACCACAGTTCCTCTGCAGAAAACCTAATCATTTGGACAGTAGTTTCCAGTCATGAAAGGGCTCTGGAAATTGATTAAAATGCCCAAAGATCCAATAAATAATGGATATTGCTTTGGACAATTTGAATTTCAGACAATTTCTTTCCCCTAAAACTTTCAGCTTGCTTTAAAAATGCAACAACATGTGCATGCCTTCCATAAACCTATGGGGAAATAGATGTTTGAGTTTTCCTCCTGGGCTGCTGTCATGTGTTAGAGAGAAAAGTGCACATTCGATGTTTGTATAAAAGCAATATATACAGAATAACATTTCAACAGTGTAGGCAAACCAAGGGAATTGCCTTGGGACCCTAGCCTCCTCAAAGTCAGACTTCAGATCTCACTGGAAAAAAGAAAGGATTAATGCATATTGGGCCACATACTATCATTCAAAGCAATCATTCATTCAAGTGTCTGAGTTAAATTTAAATTAATAAAAGGAAAACCTCTCTGTAAACCATGCTTATATATGAATTAATACACGTGCCTCAAGTTTAGTGTCTTTTTTAATGTAGTATCTACATTGTTGATAAAATGTTCTCCTGAATTGTAAAAGTTAGTTCTGGAAATTGACTTTCAGTGGGTTCCCTAATTAAAACCATAATAATATAAAGGTGAACAAACATATTTCATTCATAGTCAGTGACAGACAAAAAACCTTGCATTCTATAGAGCAGTAAAATATTATCTAATATTTCCAATAGCTTGTAATTGCATATATTTAATGCTACTATTTTACCATAAAGTGCTATTGCTGAGCTACATTACTACTACATTACTGCTACAGCACTGTCAGAAAAGCTAATGCCTGGACAATGGCCGTCTCAGTGGACCATCATTGACTCTCTTCTGGGCCGTGTTGAACTCTGGGAGCCCTGCTGGGTGTCGTACCGCTGATAAGTCGCCTGCTGGACACAATGCCTGAACTAATCCCTCCATGAAACTCAGGAACATTACAGTGACATGGGGATTGAAGGTGTCTGCACTGCTGGGATATAAATGCACGCTTGGTTTGTACTCATCAGGTTCTATGAGAAAATGTAAATGAGACAGAAGTTTTATCAGGAGATGTTCCTTTGGAGCCTTTAGGACCAGTTAAAATTGTTTGATTTTGTTGGAATTTCAGAGGAAATTAGTTTCTATGTTAGAAATTTGAAATAATCACACAAAACCTTGTACCTAACCTACCAACGGTACTCACAAGAAACTAAAATACCTCAATATGTGTCTCAAGTTCATCAAATATGTAAAGGTTTTGTGTCAGTCAGTGCTACGACGTGTATTTTCTACGAAAGATTAGGTGTTTGTCTTTTTTGGAGATAGTTACGGGTGGATATCGAGTTGAACAAAAGAGAAAGAAAACTCCAGAACAAAGACATTTTAGTTATTTCCACTAGAGCCTGTTTCTTCATCTCAGTGCTACCTTTTGTATTCTCCCTTTAGTCTCATTTACATTTCTGGTTTTGTAGCACACATAAAACAGGTTGTGTGGTACAAAGGATTTGAGATCTGTCTTAATCATCCTGCTGCAAAACAAAGAGTAAAGCAACAGAAAACATCCTTGGGCTCCAGCAGAGCAGTGCGTATAAAGAGACAACATCCACGTATCTGTAAGATTATTTCATCAAAACTTGGTCTATAAAGCATTCTTCTGCATCAAAACATTAATAAAATATGTCACTTCAAGGAGAAAACTCACAGCATGTTTGTAAAGTGCACACAGTGTTTCTGATTTTGACTCTTTCATTGGAGTTTATTGAAGCCTCTGACAAAATGAAAGGTTTGGCTTTTTGAGACAGGCTTCAACACTTTGCTTTGTCTCATTATCCACAGAAATTGTAGAAAAAGATATGTTTACACCATAGAACAAAGAGTAAGAATCATACCTAAAATAAAAAAATAAAATAAAAACAGAACCTGTTCTAACCTTAACTTTGTGCTGTTAAGGGCTTTTCACTGAACCCAGCAAGAGGCAAAGTGATTGGAAACCTGTCATTAAGCACTATTTGCTAAGTGCCCAGACAGATGGCAGTCACAGGTCTTTGTGCAGAAGCTTTGAAGCAAGGCCTGCAGTAAATATAGAAGAGAGAGGGTGGAAAAACGATATTGATAGGACATATGTCTAAGCTAAAAGGTCAGTGCGTCTGGTTTCCTGGAAGCATGTGACATGGGTTTGACATGCTTTTTTTCCTGCCTTCTTTGGTCCAGAATTTATGGTATTTTCTCTCAGAAATGACAAAACCGTGTTTCTCTAAATGTATTTAGAGGACATAAAGTTATGGACATAAAAAGGGTTTAGTGAAGCAGGTGGAAACAGAACTGGACTCGATGTAGACGTGTAGTACCTCACTAGGTCAGGTTTTGTAGTCAAGACCGCATTGACCGAGACCAAGACATGTTCGAGACCAGAGCGTATCAAGACCAAGACAAGACCAAGTTTCTCAAGTCAAGTCAAGACAGTCAAGACCAAGACCAGTTTACAATATACTTTAAAAAATAGTCCGGTCTTAGACCAGGTCCAGACTCACGGAGGTCAGTGTTTGTTGAAGGAGACAGAGTTAGTCCGGTCTTAGACCAGGTCCAGTCTTAGACCAGGTCCAGACTCACGGAGGTCAGTGTTTGAAGGAGACCGAGTTAGTCCGGTCTTAGACCAGGTCCAGACTCACGGAGGTCAGTGTTTGAAGGAGACAGAGTTAGTCCATCTTAGACCAGGTCCAGACTCACGGAGGTCAGTGTTTGAAGAAGACAGAGTTAGTCCAGTCTTAGACCAGGTCCAGACTCACGGAGGTCAGTGTTTGAAGGAGACAGAGTTAGTCCAGACTTAGACCAGGTCCAGACTCACGGAGGTCAGTGTTTGAAGGAGACCGAGTTAGTCCGGTCTTAGACCAGGTCCAGACTCACGGAGGTCAGTGTTTGAAGGAGACAGAGTTAGTCCAGTCTTAGACCAGGTCCAGACTCACGGAGGTCAGTGTTTGAAGGAGACAGAGTTAGTCCAGTCTTAGACCAGGTCCAGACTCACGGAGGTCAGTGTTTGAAGGAGACAGAGTTAGTCCAGTCTTAGACCAGGTCCAGACTCACGGAGGTCAGTGTTTGAAGGAGACCGAGTTAGTCCGGTCTTAGACCAGGTCCAGACTCACGGAGGTCAGTGTTTGAAGGAGACAGAGTTAGTCCAGTCTTAGACCAGGTCCAGACTCACGGAGGTCAGTGTTTGAAGGAGACAGAGTTAGTCCAGTCTTAGACCAGGTCCAGACTCACGGAGGTCAGTGTTTGAAGGAGACAGAGTTAGTCCAGTCTTAGACCAGGTCCAGACTCACGGAGGTCAGTGTTTGAAGGAGACAGAGTTAGTCCAGACTTAGACCAGGTCCAGACTCACGGAGGTCAGTGTTTGAAGGAGACCGAGTTAGTCCGGTCTTAGACCAGGTCCAGACTCACAGAGGTCAGTGTTAGAAGGAGACAGAGTTAGTCTGGGTTAGTTACCAAGACAAGACCAAGACTTTTAAGGATCAAGACCAGGTCAAGAATTAAGCCCTTTACAAAATAGTCTTATAGTCTACAACCTGGGTTTGCTGTCAGTGGATGATTACATTCAACATATCGTCTCTTTTACAGAAAGTTATCCAATCACTCAGTCACTAAATGTAATTTCTTTTTTTTGTACTTTTGAAAAATATTGCAAGTCATATCATAATTGCATTTTTCACTAAAGTTATGACTGAGAATAAAATGTGTCTAGACCAGTGTTTCTCAAACTTCTCTCAGAAAGTACCACCTCAAAGTTTCTAAGTCTCTTCTGAGTTATATTATTGCTCAGAAGAAAAGGCCAAAGCACCACGAGTGGCCCCTGAACCGCAGTTTGAGAACCACTCACTTTTGACCAATAGGGTGAGCAATATGTTTCACAAAACCAACTAAAAATGTGTTCATGATGAGACCTTGAAAATGTCTACCCAAGAAGTTTTCTTTAACCCTAGTCATTTTATTTGACTTATTGTTAACTGCAACTGACACTGAAGCCTCGTATATAATGCATCACCTTCACAAAAACTCACTATAATCTCTGCTCTATAAATCTAAATCCTTTCATAAACAACAATATCTCCATTTTTATACAAAGCTTTGCCATGTTCCACTTGTGTCACTCACTCAAAACGTACTTTTACATGTTCAGGGATCACTATGTAAAGTATACATTTCTGCTTCTTGTTATTAAGCCCTGGATTTTCTTCAGTGACTTACATAATTCAGAAATAAGTCTCACTGAGCTGCTGCCAACACCTGAGTCGATTAATACAAACCCTGCTCTTTTCCCTTGAACTCTGCAGATAACACGGCCGGCGCAGAGAGCCTTTCATGTTCCGTCCGTCTCATCACCAATAGGGCTTAAAATCGGTCTCGTATTGTGTGTGTTTAATAGAGTCTGGGTGAAAAGGACAAAACATTGTCCTGTAATGATGGCCAATTATTTATGACAGCACTACTGATGAAGGTCTTTAGGAGCTCATTTGTTAGAGCAAAAAGAAGCTGGCATTTTTTTCAGGACATGTTTTTTTTTTTTTGTAAATTATCCCTGATTCGTGTTATTTAAGTGACCCTTCGGTTCACTCTCCCTCCACCTCCTCACATTAGTCTGTCTAACTGGACTGAGATTACATGACTTATTCCTTCAAGGCGCTCACGGTTTGTTCTCAAAGGTTCTTTTGTGACTGACTGCGTATGACTGAACAGAGGTATAGTTCAGTTTAGGTCACGTTTAGGCCTCTTAAACACTGGAGAGGCACAGTGTGGTCCACTTTAAGAGGCTTTTCCATTGTTCTAAAGGTAACATAGCATCCCAAATCAGACTACTGCAATAGTTCGGCGGTGGTTCTAACAATGAAATCTGGAGCTAAACTTTGCAATCTTTGTTGTTTGGAAAATAAATAATAACATAATTGTTTTGTTTTTTCAGGGTTTAGAGTTGGCGTCTGTTTAACTCTGTCCTTTTTAATTAATTTTTGCTTGAATTCAATCAACGTCTCGCACTGAAAGTCAACTTTTATGATTAGAAACCGGCTTCACATTTATTACATTCTGAGTTTTAAAGAAAGTCAGACAGGTTTTTAGAAGCAGTCAGACTCAGGTGACTACACTTTAAAACTACATTTCCCTATAATGCTGGAAATATTTGAGGAGAACAATATCTGTTATATATTGTAAATTGAATTCCATTTTTTTTTAATAGCACCAATACCTTTTACTCATGACACTTTACAACAAGAGCAGGTCCAGACCATCCCCCCTGGCGACAGCGGCAGTCTTATAAAAGGCCCAAACCTTAAGCACACCCCAGCTTTTGGTCAGCGGCCATCAGCCTTCACTGGTTGTGTTGAGAGACCGAGCTATGTCTAAATCCTGCTCTCTTCTACACTTCTCTTGTGTTCGCCCGTCTCCTTCGCCCTCGTCTAAATCACTTTCTCTCCTCATTTCAGACTCTACTCACTACCCCTGCCCTCTCGCACTCTAAGCTCCTCCGGTTGCTTCTGCGTTATCAGCTGACCACAGAAGCATGCTTTGGGCACTCGGAGGTGTTAACCCAAAAACAATGTAGTTGAGTGCTTAGTAAGGCATCTCTCACGGTTCAGCAAGACCTCTTTAGACTTTAGCCAAAGAAGTAGTGTCTAAACTCACCCTTTGGCCTCTTAAGACTTAATAATATCCTAACTCTAGAGACACCATTGGCTCTTTGTTGGATTTGAATTTGTATTAAAACATCAGCAGCTGTTCCTCTGAGACGGACTGCAGCGACAAACCATAAACAACAGCAGTAAAAGTCATTCTCTTGCCATAAAAAAATATTTACAGTTCTTCTATTTTTGTCCAAAGTGTACTTCCAGCTCTACGTTATAAATCTGTGTAATAACAAACCACCTCTGAGCTGAAGATATAGTGTTAAGTGGTTCAATTATTCAGCATTACTTTTGTACTAAAGACCACACAAACTGAGACCAAGTCATGAACAAGGCTCGAGTATATGTAGACATTAAGAGTTTGGGAGTCCAGTTCATTTTGATTAGATATTAGACAACAGTAATAAAATCCTTCAAGTCCAGTCTTAGACCATGTCCAAACTGGACTGACCTGGAAATGTTTGGGAAGGTGCCACTTACTGTGAACCAGAGATATCTACCTGTTCCCCACTTCTTCAACTAATTGGAACAAAACAACAACAACAACAACAAGAAAACATAAAATCTATGTTCTGTTTGTCAGTCCAGACTCTTTAAAGAAGTTAAACAAGAGCCTTCTTTTTCTCTTCATTTCTCTTGTAATGCTGCTCTTCCTGTCCCAGTTTTCATAGATTACCTTTTGTCATGGTCTCTTGTGAACAATGAGGGGCCAAACCATTTGCAGTTTTAATGTCTTCGGTGTAACATGAGGTGGATATTTTTTTTTTTTTATGTGAAATGTATGTTTATGTATCAAACAGTCATTTCTGTATTTTTTTAAGGACTTTTTTTTTTTGTTTGAAACAGAACCTTATCATCTTTTCCCGTTTTCAGCCGATTGGAGTAGCCTCAGGTTAAAAGAGAGAAGTGTGCCACACTTGAGGGAGACAGGGTCAGGCCGTGTGGTGCTGTGGAGTGTACATATGTTCACAGGTGCTTTCCTACACCTCTCTCATCAATGTGAGTCACATTATCTTATAAATGGTGCCTCAAAAGAGACTGGTCAGGCAACTTTAATTCAATTAATTTAATAAAAAAGACAAGACACATTTACCTAATTGATTTATAGATGTTTATCTTTTCCTTCCTGAAGATTTACATTTAGTAGAAAAAACAATATACTCCTCAATTTTCTCTTTGTTTTGCAACATCAGTGAAAAAAACAGTAAATTTTAGTCCAAATAGTGTTGTCACGATACTGGAATTTCTAACTTTGATATGATACCTTCAAAAATATTGACATTCAATACCATTTCCGATACCAAAGGGCAAACAATATTATTGTTATTTTTTTTATTTAAAGATAAACATGTCTAGATAGAACATGACAATTAGGTATATTTTACATTAACAAAAATGTCTTGATGTTGTGCACTTGTTCAAAGGCCTCTCAGATTCTAAAACCAAGTAAAAAAACTTGTATTTTCAAGTAAAATCCAAAGCTCAGCTAGTATCGATACTTTGGGAAATGAGTATCGTATATTGAGATATTTCAGTTTCGATATTTATCGAAATATTGATATTTTTAACACTAAGTCCAAATGGGGCCAAATTTGAAGTATCTTTGACTTTGATATGAAGCAATTAGATTAAATATAGCTAAAAAACTATATATCAAGAACCACACAAGCAGAGTGGTGTCTATCATTAACATACTGCTTTATGTCTTTCTTTGGTTCTTTTTGACAAACATTACAACATTTGAAAGTGGACAGGATGTAGAAAACAAAAGTAAAAAGACAAGTATGTGCTGAAGTATTGAAGAAACCTTTTTCAAGACAGAAATCAGACACAGAGCTTTTTCTAAAATGTCAAGAAAATAGTTTTGTTAGGCTGTTGTCAGGTTGTCAGGCCTCATTTTGCCTGAAGGCTAAAGGTGTTATAGATGCTGCAAACGATCCTGAAACTGCACTCACGGATTGTGGAGGGGGAGGGAAGGGGGGGTGTAAGCCTAAAGCAACTCTGAGATCAGCAAAATCCTTTAAAAGTGGTCCGATAATGCATCTCGCCATATGTCACTACAGATGTTGATTTTACAGTCTAGATTAAAATGAATGTGCTGATGAGGGCCTGCTGCAGAGGAAGAAGCAGTCGGCTGTAGCTCTAACTGGGATATGCTGAGCAGTGGACTGTGGCCTGGTATCTGTCGACTCTCGTTTTAACTGGGAGCTAAAGAGATGCTCCTGTGTGCGGCCGATGTGCTTCCTCACAAGGCAACAGCCATAGTTACTAAAGCAAATGAGAAAATGGATTAACACTGACGACCATTAGATGTAGCCTCGAAAAACCCTGGCTTTGAATGTCTAAAAGACTGTCTCTAGTGATAAGTTATGCCAGGTTATTGTGGTCCTTCATGAAATAACTTAACCTTCTATTGTCCTATTGACCCATACTCCATCTGGTGAGGCCATAAAAGCCATTCAACCTTCGTTATATTGAATCGAGTTTCAATATAGTTACTTTTAATTACTTAGATTTCCGAGCCAGTGTAAGGCTGACAAATGTATTTTTTTTACAATACATTGGAGCATGGCCTTGACCACAGTTACCCTGCTATTTGTTGTAAAGTCTGCCACTTTGGTCATTTTATTTTGTATTTTTATAAATCAGTCCAGTAAAAGCAACCAATTTACTGCCACTTTGGTCATTTTATTTTGTATTTTTAAATTGTTTTTAATTAGCATTTAAAGCCTATTTTTTAGTTAAGCATCTAAGTGCAAAGCCCAGTCCAGTAAATGAGCAGCTTTTTAATCAGCATTTGCTGTCACTATTGCATAAGCCTTTGGTAACAAACCTAACGTTTGAAGCTAACGTTAACAGCTCTGTACCTGCTGTACTTTTCACCTGATCTAAAGTCAGTTGTACCGTGTGAGCACAGCACACACTGAGTTCTCACCAGAGTTCTCTCTTTGACCATTGGTTAAAATGGGTTGGATACCAGAAAATATGTTTTTTAGCACAGGGACTGAAACATCCAAGTTCCTCACTAAAATGTCTCAATAAATTTCTATTTATCTCTAAATACAATTGACTTACAATAATAATTTAGTTTACAAGAAGCATCTACTCCTAATTCTTTGACAACACTTGACAACATTATTCTTGAACATTGTGTTGAGCGAGCGTTCTTTGGTTGATTCTTTGGGAGCTGTCCGTGGTTAAAGTCAAAGCCTGCCTCTGTCGCTGTCCGTGGTGCTGCATCCAACACTATTTCAAGAGTTTATTTTCTCGCTTTCCAAAAGGATGTCAGGCTTTGTTTGTTATCAAAGCTTTGTACTGCTGTTTTTTCTGTGGGCCTTTGTGTGTTTTGAATCTACTTTTGAAGTTTAGTGGATGCTGGGAAAACTCATGTCCAGCGTAAGTCTTTAGCCTAGAGGATTAATGCACGTATCAAAGGATAGTTTAGCACTCATCACATTTTGACAAGCTGCCTCGGTGTTAATAGCTTGCGTTCATTATAATACAAAGTGTCATGTTGCACTCGCTGTGTTCACTCGTAAAGTCAATTTCCGCGTTTTTATCTTGTCATGCACTTGACGCTGGCTGTTGACAAACTCATTAATGCCGACAAGATAAAACTAAAGACAAACAACTTCAATTGTTTCTCCTCTATTAACATCTAACTCTATTATTTCTGTTGTCTCTTCTTTCTTTGTTGCAGTGGTGCTGCTGAATTCAAAAGAGACACAAGCAGAGCTGGGCTGGACGTCGTATCCCCCCAATGGAGTAAGTCAGCCATCTTTTAAAAGGAAATGCTTCATCTATACTCCCTGGCCACTTTATTTTACACCATGCACTGATTGTACTATTTTGTAGAGGTGTCTGATTGTAGTGTACTCAAATGTAATACACTTAAAGTTTCCAACAATAAAGCCATGGTGACAAGAGAGGTTTGTCAAAAGTAGAATAACAACAGTAACATATTTTTAATACCTCACGTCACACATTTGAATAACACAAAAAAAGCCCAAGACTAAACAATTATGTGGTTATGCTATATTTGTGAAGAGGTATTTATAAAGTTCCTATGGTGTTAATTTAAGATCATTTGTTTATGAAAGGTTGTTGAAGGATATATGACAGTCTTTGAATTGTTAAGGCAACAAAATGAGTCATAAAAACATATGTCATCTAATCCAATATGTAGTGAACCTTCCCTTTGTAGAGATTACCCAGTGATGCTAATGAGATAGACAGTATGGACACTTTACAAAGGTTATGCCCTTTGTAAAGTGTTTCTGTGGAAACCTCCACACATGTTTTTTGTAACAGACCATCTGGCCATTCAGGTTATTTTGGTTTGAGTGCTTTTCTGAACAAACACCTCTAAACCAGCCAAGACTAATAATTACAAAAGCTTGTTTTTCTTCCCAAGTTAGTTTGTCAATCACTTGCCCACCTTTTACAGAAATAGCATGTGTTGGCAGTTGATGCAGGAGTTATGAGAAGCATGAGGTAACAAAGAAGTTTTTGAAAGTTCAGAGAAACAGATAGAAGCTAATAATACAGTTGCTCTGTGTAAAGATAAAATGAGATAAAAAAAAACAAATGTGTGGTTGAATTTTTACTGTAAACTGTAGATTATCTGAAACTAATATAAATGTGGTACTTCTGACTTAATGAGGATAAAAAAAGGCTGCATAAAGTGATAAGGTTGCACTCTGCTCGTTCTGAATATGCCGCCTGGGTTTGTCATTTGCTCAGTGACGTTATTAGAAACAATGAGTTAGAAACTCCACTTCCAACACACTTGAGAGGATTTTATAACCCTTGTGTGGTCTTCATTTAATGCATGTTTCTTTCCAAGTCTTCAGGGACCTGCCTCCACAAAACCTCTGAAGTAAAGCATGAATTAAGTTTAATTATAAAGCAACATCTTTTTCATCAGACATCATTAAATTCTGGGTGTTTCTTCTTCGAAGGAAAGCAACTAATCCAGGACCTGACAAGAATAAGGCAAAACTAAAACAGGACAACAAGCTGAAAAACCTGGGCTATGAACTAATTCTGTGACTTGACCAGGACTTACCTTTTTGACTAAACCAAGACTGCGCCCTGAAGTACTAGATGAGGGCCGAGGACCGAGGACTAAACCAGAACTAAGCATGTGATAAGGGCAGAACCCGACGACACTAAACCAAGACTAAATGTAAGACTGTATCCAAGACTGTACCAGGACTAAACCAGGACTAAACCAGGACTAAAACAGCACTATACCCAGAACTAACCCAGAACAGAGCAGGAATAACATAAAGACTATAACCTAGGACTATAAACTAGGACTAGACCAAGAACTAAAGTAGAACTACAGCCAGAACTAGACCAAAAATAATCCAGAGACCAGAGAACATTTTTTGGATCCCAAAAAAGTTAAGATTAGAGACACTTGCCTCGTTCAGTTTTCATTTCAACTCTCTGTTCTCCTTGCAGTGGGAGGAGATCAGCGGCGTAGATGAGAAGTACAAACCTATCCGGACGTACCAGGTCTGTAACGTCATGGAGCCTTTGCAGCAGAACAACTGGCTGCAGACGGGCTGGGTGGCACGCAGAGGCGGCCAGCGTATTTTTGTGGAGCTGCAGTTCACGCTGCGGGACTGTAACAGCATCCCAGGAGTGGCTGGAACCTGCAAAGAAACATTTAACCTGCTTTACGTCGAGTCAGATCGAGATCTTGGCGGTGTAACCCGAGAAGACCGCTACACCAAAATCGACACCATCGCTGCGGATGAGAGCTTTACGCAGGGAGATCTCGGAGAAAGAAAAATGAAGCTGAATACTGAAGTGCGTGAAATAGGCCATCTCAATCGTAAAGGCTTCCATTTAGCGTTCCAAGACGTGGGCGCATGTGTTGCCCTGGTGGCCGTGAGGGTGTACTACAAGCGATGTTTGGCCACGGTGCAGAATCTGGCAGTGTTCTCAGATACAGTCGCAGAGGCAGCTTTTGCAACGCTGGTAGAAGTAAGAGGAACTTGTGTGAACAACTCTGAAGTGGACACAGACAGCCCTCCCAGGATGCACTGCAGCGCTGAAGGGGAGTGGCTGGTGCCCATTGGGAAGTGCAGCTGCAGCGCCGGCTACGAGGAGGGGCATAGCAGCTGTGAAGGTAGGAAATATGGCACACGACACACAGAAGAGTCCACAAAGAAGTTACATCCGGATGTTGCCAAACCGTTGTTACAAAGTGAGATTGTAACTTAATTTTGCTAAACGGCAAAAGGTGTGGCAACTCTTTAAGAGCCAGAGCTTGGTTTGACCACACACATACACTCAATCCATGGGACAACATCCAGGAACATTCTCTCATTTTGTGAGAAAATATACAAATGGGAACATGACAAAAAAAAAAAAGGTTGTTAATTTACAATGTGTTATTCCAGTCTCAGATGTTGTCCAGAGTCGTTTAAAGACATAGTTCATTAGATCCTTATGTAACCTCTTCCCTACAGTAGATAATTGTCAGCACACTCACAGTTTGAAGAAGCACACAAACAGTCTTTGTAATGTATTGCTGCTAATTGATTTGAAAACACATGTATAGCAGGTTTAGTTTTTATGGCGTTGACCCTGTCTGAATTTTCATATTGGCAGTAGGCTCACAACTTTATATTAGAACCAAATTTAGTAAAAAAAACATCACTTTAACCATGAACGTTTACTCGTGTTTCTGTGCTTAAATACTGCAGTTGTGACACAACAACAGAGCTTTTAAAGGGTATGAGCAGAGATATATTTGTCTTGATTCCTCTACTTGCCTCCACTCAGTGTGACTGTAGCGTCCTGTTCACAGCCAGCCCGGACCCAGAACAGGCCCAAACACATGCTCTTTTACATAAAGCGTGGTCAGCGTTGTCGCATTAGCGTGGGGGGGTACTACACAGTGACGTAAGCACTTCGGACACAGCCATTGCTCATACAGCAGCGGCGGCGTGACGGCTGACGGTCGGCGTTAGCTTTCACAGCCCCGGCTTGTATTGTTGTGGGTGTTGTAGTCAGTGGACTGTGGGCATGGACAGGATGATTGTACTGGAATGCTTCTCTTCTTGTAATAGCTCATGTTTCTATTGTGGTGTGAGAATGAGTAAGATTTAGTTGTGTAACCGGTGCATCTGTACCGTTATAAAACTACACACAACATTTATTCTGGGTTTACTTCTGTTTGTTTCTGTTCTTACTTGATGTGCTGATGATTATTTTTGGTCTCTATAATAAACATTTCCTCCTTCCCTTTTTAAGACATTCCTTATGAGTTTATTTGTGTCCAGAAAATGGTACTGGCACACACTTTTTTCTTTTTTTCTTGACGTGGTTTTGAAAAATCTCTTTAAAGATCCCTCCATTGCAAGTCATTTAGTAACTAGTTCACAATTACCTGCTTAGCTTCGAGGAACATTAACACATGGACATGGTAGCAACATAATATAAGCTCAGCACTCCTGCCAGTTGATCTCAGAATTGATAAAGTCTCTTGAAATTAGAGACGAAATGTTTTCACCTTGAAAACTGAGTCCAGATGCTTTTACTCAAACCTTTTTTTCAAGATGTCCTGAATGACTGAGAACCTTCACAGACACATGGACATGGCTTTTAATTTGAAATGTATTGAGAGTTTCTAACAAGAGCAAGTTTTACTCACAATTTATTGCAGCGGCAGTGTCAGATCTTGCAGTAGAAGTCCTTCTTTGAGATTGTCTCAGGCCAACAGATGCACCATTTTTTGCTTTTATTCTGAATGCGTGACAACAAGACGTGTGTGTGTGTGTGTGTGTGTGTGTGTAAATTTGAATAGTGTGTCAACAGAAGATTCAGGAGTTGCTTTACATGCAGCTTGTACAGTAAGCCAGGCATAACATTTTCTCCGTTGCAGATTGTCTGCTCCGACAGTAAGTGTTGGACAGTTGGAGACGTTCACTGATATTGGCAGTCGGTCTGTGCAAACAAAGTATGTGTTGCTTGACCGGGTTTTTGTAATTACAACAATGCTTCTTCTACAATAAATTCAAACAAGGCTTTAGACAGACACTGGCATCAAGTCAAGAAACAAAAGACTGAGGTGAGCAGAAAGGCTGTATTAAGATAAATAATATAAGGGTATAGAAGTTGAAACCTGCCCAAGCCTAACCAACTTTATAATGTAGTTTGTCTTCAAAATCAGGTTCTAACAGGTCATTTTACCATTTTAGAGAAAGTTTTCCTTAATTCGGCTAAGTTTTCTACAACAATAATGCATTTTGGCTTTGAAGCTCAGTGTAGTTCTTCTGGAGAAAGATTGACACATCTAAGTCTCAGAGCTCAGAGCCTTGAATAATTTTGCTATTGCTGCAGTTTTGACTCTAGGATCTGGACTTTTGTTTTCACAGACCCTCTTCACTGTCTGTATGGTTTAGTAAGAGATGACATAACATTTTTCCTCAAGACACTCAAACACACACAAGTTGCACTTCCATAAACACGTTAACAGATATATTTTTTGCTCTCTCACGTGGCATATGCTCGCGGCTATCGCTAACTCGTGCTGGAAGCTGTTTACAGTTTCAGATACGCCAACATCTCTTAATATGTAATAGTTCATGATGACAAGATAATTCCTCTGCTGGATGTGGGGTATAAAAGCAGTATCGATGGAGTCATACAGAGATATACTGCCATCATATCCTCACTGCCTGCATACAGAAATGTTACATAGTGTCTTCTATGTTGGCCTTAAAAAAACACTAGCCAATTGAAAGAACAAGTACCGTTTAGCCACACAAAAAAATCTATTTTTCCTCAGGCTACAAATAAAAAGTCCCTAATGCTCCACACAGTTTGTGGAAATGCACCTACTTTCCCTTTTACTTTGTTTAATATTTCATAACTTCACTTTACATTTCACATTTTACAGAAACAACATTATGGTATACATTCTCCTAGAGCACATTCCATTTAGCCTGAACTGTATGAATATGCATCCCTAGTCCTGAGATCTCCCAGTGCACCAGAGCTATTGATCAGCTGTAATGCTCCACTAAACTGAGGAATTGCGCTGGGACTTGTCGTATACACATCGAGCCGAGGACACACACTTTCTTCTGTAGCACACCAAAGCCCGCTACAATGAAGCGTGGGTTAGTCTGACACCCGCCTGAGTGATAGAGATGGCTGTTGTCTGTTTGTCTTTATAAAGGACATGCCTGACTGCTGGGAAATATAACATAATCAATTCAAAACAGCCAAAGATAACAGAACAGAACAAGTCTGTGTGATATTTGCAGGTTTAGCAACAATGTCTTATTTACTCCTGGGTGTAATTGGAGTGAATGCAAATGCAAGTGTCTTCACGCAGGTCAATAATATCGAGTGAGGAGCTACTGATAATGGTGTAAACAGAGAGTGTTGAGGAACAGGAACAGTCAACGCTGACAATGACAACACCACATTTGTTTCCAAAACAGTGTCAATACGATTTGTTCATATTTGTCAAAAGGAAAGTTGTTATTGTCATTGACTTGTTAAAAAGAAAAATCTGTCCTCAAGCGTGATTTAGTCAAATATTAGGTTTGATTTGTTTGTGGTTTCAGAGTCAAGGCTAAAGAACAAGAACAGTTAGACACATAACAAAATATCTTGGTGAACTATGTTGAGTCAAACTGTCCAATACTTCCTTAAGGGTTAGTGTTTGATAAAGGAGAAAGAGTTAGGGGAATGTTTTTGTTTGACAAGGTTTTTTTCCAATCAAAAAAATGATGTGGTCTTGGTCTTGATTTAAAATCCCAAGACCACTATAACTGACACTAAAGCAAGACTGAGTAAAAATAGGTTTAAGTCCTAGACAAGACCAAGACTGATTGGGCTCAACAGGTTCAAGTTAGTTTCAACACAAAGCCTGTGTCAGTGCTCCTGTCTGCTTCTCCAAACCTGGGGCTTTGCTGAGAATTGCTTACTATATGGAGTTTATCTATTCCTAATTATCTCCTAAACTAAATACTGGATTATAACCTTTTACATTTTCTGCAGAACTCACAACATCAATATAGCGGTCAGATATTTAGAGCAAAAAAACGCTCCAATCATATTTAATCAGCAACCATTATCAGATCATTTGATTTTCCTGCAAATACCTCTACATTTTTAAAAACATTATTTTTAAAGCAGTACAGCCTCTAAAAAGATGAAGGTGGTATTAATATCTGTGGGAGACATTTGCCAGTTTATAACATTTAGCAGATTTTACACTTCAGAAAATTCAAGACAAAACCATATACCATTAAACTATCTCATTAAACAAGTAACAATAAAAGAATAGAAACGGCATTGTAAAAACCTGAGTGAGAGTGTAGTGCTCATACTTTTCTTTGTGAAGACTGGAAGCAGAGAAAAGGGGACATTATTGAAAATTAGCATAAGTGCTCGGTCAGCTTCTTCAGGAGTAATGAAGGTGGAAAAAACATGAAAAAGAGTGAATTAAGATACAGTACAACAAGATGAGATGTACTATTTACCATATATAGTGACCTGGCACGTGACTTTTAATGCATATGCCCTTTTAATTGCTGAAAAGAAAGAAAAAAACAGCTGGAATAGATAGAATAAAAGACATTAAACTTCAACGCCATCCACTTTCCCCATTTATTGGTAAATATAGAGGTACTTGTGATAAAAAAGCTCTACAACCCACTTGTAAGACTTTGTACAATGTTTGTAAAATAAAATACAATATAATAATATTAATAATAATAATAATAATAATAATACAATATTAATTAATGCCTAAAAACACATATAGTATTTCAAAATAAACGTGTTTACACATGATATAATAAGATGTTTATAACAATATTACAACCTTGTTATAGATGCTGTTAGTTACTTAAGGTGTACTGTAAAAAACAGCGTTCTCAACTGGTGGGTCTAAGGGTTCATCTTTTTAGTGGGTTCGATTCCCACTCTCCCCACAGTTCATACTGTTGTTGTGTCCTTGGGCAGGACACTTAACCCTTTCCTCCAGTGGTGTTCCAGCTGTAACACTGTAACACTGGTAATTAGAACCTTAATGTAAGTCGCTTTAGATAAAAGCATCTGCTAAATGACTAAATGTAAAGTGTAAATACGCACAGCACTTCATTTGTAATTCTGTGCTACAAATGTTTATTATGTGCATCTGAGGGATCTCTGTAAACATAATTGTAATGACATTTCTCATAGAATGGACTCTGGATAGATTGAGTTAAGATTACAATGACAAACTGTTGCATTGTCTCGCGATTACATTTTCAGCATTTAACTCTTTTCTAGCTCAAATGCAGAGCTGAGTTTTCTGGTCTCATTATGAAGAACCAGCAGTAAAAGGAACCTTATGTAACAGCTCACCTCACAAATGCAGCGCTTTGTATGAGCTCCATCCTGCACTAATTAAAGCAGGCTGTTCTTCTGTATAATTACTGTGTGTGGCACGTGCCTTTAGCAGATTCTCTCATTATCTCTCATTATCTCGGTTGTTTTCTGTTCCACAATCCCACTCCAGGCTCATTCACTGCCCTGCTATTCCTCACTGTCGGTCCGTTTCCCGCTCTAATTTACCACCCGCCTTCCTCTAACTTCCCCTTTCTCTCGCTCGGCTTCTTTATTTCACTCTTACCCCCTGTGCTTTCCTGATGCAGCTAAGGAAGTGAGCGCCTAACTCCAATCTCAATATTCTCAGCTGGGACTTCTCTGTATTCCTTCTTTCCTCCAGTACCTTCTCACAATATTTATAATTTAAACAAAGCCGCTGATTTTGTGGACATTTCAGTAGCTCTGCATTTTATCCAGCAGCCACTCTCTTGAAGAACCTGTCACATCCAGGCTCGTAAAGTAATGGATTACATTTAACAGGATTATGTAATAAAGATACAGGTACTCACAACAGTGATTACTTGGGAGGGTAATGATTTAAGATGAAACAATTAAACAATTTAAACATTTTGAAGTTTTTATCTTGCAATTGCAAAAATGTAGATTCAAATTGAACAGAAACAGTTTCCTTCTACAGGTACACTGTGCAAAATATAATCCTCTGTATAGAGACTACTCACAATTGTAATATAAAGGTAGTAATATTATGTTTATAATGCCAAAAATTTACAAAGTGGCAGGAAATAAACAAAAACACAAAAAACACATATTTAAGACTAAAGCTAATAGTAGGCCTCCTTCAGTTGATTCGATTATGGGGTTTGCGCCCTGTGTTTGACTGAGCTGTAGTACAGTACCAGGCTAATCAGGCCAATGTGAGAGCGGCAGTCTGCCACAGCTGACACAGAATGTACAGGATGTCTTTTGGGATGCGTCCATCTTCCATTCGACACACATAAAAGAGCCACCACAGTCTGCGTTGTCTGAGCAGAGTGTACATCTAATACAGTTTATACAGAAAATCTAATACGTGTGCTTATACTATTTAATACATATCAAGAAGTTAATTTGGAATTATGATAAAGTAGATAAAGGTAATTATATCATTGTTACTTTTCCATTGTTGATAATGTTACCAAATACATAATTAGTAATTGTTTTTAAAAGTAACATTGGTAACATCACCATCTCAAAAGAATCAAATTTAATGGAAACTGTTTCCTTTCACCAGCACACTGTACACTGTGTATAATCTAATCTTGTGACAGCAAAAGCAGCTTAAATAATGGCCTTTGCAGACACTGATGAAAAGGGCGACAATGGTGACAACAAGCTCTAATTCTAGTTTTCAGCAAAAAAACAGCCTTTATTGTCATACTGTATCAACAATGTTCTATATAGTCTGGAGGCATTGATGGAAGCACCCCCTCTTCAGATCCATCCTCATTTATTTCAACAATATTGTGTTCGTCACTGTTTCCCCCCCATGCTGCGAGCTGAATGCATTGGCTCGGGTTAAGAAGGTTAACTGGTTGGAATCTGCAGGGGAAGCTCACTGATCTATCTTCTGTGTGAAGGGTGTGCGTGCGCTCGATCATATGCTTTGGAAATCACTCGCTCTGTTCCCGTCTGTCCGTCTCTGTAGCCCTTAACCTTTTGTCTCAGATTTCTCTGAGATTTTTCACTTTTCATTTGAACCTTTAACATACCCCTTTTATTTTCTCTCATAGTTTGTGATTTTTTTTCTTTGCCCCGTCCTGTCTGACCAACCCTGTTTGGCTCAGTGCCACCTCTGCCCATCTGCTCCTCTACGTCAGGCACTACTCTTAGTCATCCCTCTCCCTACTTTCACTTTAAATAATTCACATGCTTCTGGGACAGAGACAAATAGGCTCTTTGGGTCTGGCATCTTGATGTATTTATTTAGCTGGACTGTGGTACAACAAGTGGACAGAGAATACACACATGCAGACACAGCAAAACTCACAACTGCACAAAGCATAAACTAACTGTGCATTTACTTTATTGAATATACAATAATTGGAGCTAAAATATGGCTAGCTTCATTGAAAACAAGTCTATAATTAGATAAATAGATAGATAGAACGATAGATATCCTGTATAATACTGTACATACAGTAAGTGTGTGTGGATACACAGTTGCAGGTGTTCAGCACATCCTACCTCTGCCATCAGGCCTCCTGTGGCAGGTGTATGTGTTCTGCCAAAAGCACAGCCTTCCCTGTCACTGTGCACTGTAACTTTGAAAGAGGGGTTCATTTCCCTGTTTCATGTCAGGAAATCATTTACATATGTTTAAAGTCACAAGAATTGGTTATAGTGTAAATCTCTGTTGTTCTAACCCTACCTACCATCATTTAGTTGACAAACATATGGATAAGAATATTTATTTTAACTTTTGTATTTGCCTTAACAGTTTGACTTACGGAAACACACACACGTTTTTTCTCATGACATTTGGATTGTTTGAAGAAACAATAAGTGCAATAAGCAAGAACACCAGGCAATGGGCACATTAAAATTTCTGAGCGGGTTAGACAATAATATGCTAAAGTCTGTTTCGGAAACTATATTTTAGATGCAACTTAATAATAGTGAATTCAGATATATTCATTCTCCTTGTGCTCAAACTGTTGGAAGCATTTAAATACCCTGTAGTTATTGAATATTGTGTGTTGTATTGGAAAGGCTTATGTTACCCATTTATTCCAATGCTTTCTTTCACTGAAGGAGAATGAAGTGCGACTAAGCAAACACACAGACCAAGAGGGCAACAGGGGCCACAGTAGGTGTGGACACAAATGAAAAGTAGGAAGGAATAGTAATAGGAAGTAATAGGAAGAGAAATACAGGCAGCGTGGCAGAAAAGAGCTGTCAGCGCTGTTTGTTAGTCCCTCTGCATGAGCGCTGAATGCATAATGTATGAGTAGTAAGAGCCAAAGATGATTTCAAACGTACTTACAATGGTGCGGGAGACGACGGCGAAGGGTGGAATAAGAAAACTAGGAGGAGGACGAGGAGCAGGGTGGGTTTGTAAATTGAAAATTCAAGAGGACAATGGAAGAAGTGATGGAGAGAAGCATGACAGAAGTGTTAAGAAGAAAGTTGAGAGTTAAAATGCTAATGGGAAGTGGTGGGAGTTAACTGAAAAGAAAAGGTTTTATAAAGAAAGAACAATTGCAGAATGTAAAAACAATGCAAAGTAGTAACTACCTTGGCTCTTATGGATGTGATGTTATGTAGAAGACCATGACCTTCAAAGGTAGACATCTAAACCAGGATGAGCTGTTGTGATTGACTGAACAAATTTACATTTACATTTATTCATTTAGCTGACGCTTTTATCCAAAGCGACTTACATTGTTCTAATGTAATTACCAGTGTTACAGTCACTGGAGGCAAGGTGGGTTAAGTGTCTTGCCCAAGGACACAACGAACTGTATGAACTGTGGGGAGAGCGGGAATCAAACCGCCTACCTTCCGGTTGAAAGACGACCACGCTACCCACTGAGCTACTGCAGCACCCATAATTCAGAAATACACATTTGTTTGATTGACTGCAAAAAAAACAAAAAAAACACGAGACATAACCACCAACAAGACCTGGATTCAAGATGACCTGGATGAAGAACCTTCACAGACCTTTGGTTTTTGATATGTCACACTTTTGGTTAAACTGCTTTGTCCGCTTGTTTTACTTCTGAAGCAGCCATGTTACCTTTGCAAGGTGGGCAGGTTTTAGTGACATACCCTCTCGATGGGACAATCCAGCTAAAACGTAACAGCAGCTGTTGCTTATAAACCAATTTGTTCAATTGATTCAATTGATCTATGGCATTTTATTTTGAAAATTGTTAACACTACAATCCCAGACATACACACAGTAGAGTCTGAAGCACATAAGTTCAACACATGGTTTTAAAGTCGGGAATGTATTAGGCCCATGATCTGGGAGCACTAGACAATTAAAGTAAGATGTGGCCAATGATCTACAAATCTGTGAAACAATGTTGTACCATTTTACCAAAATCTTACCTAATGATCATCTCCTGCTGTGACCAGAGTATTACACTAAATAATTGCTCACATATTTCTAGTTCAAGTCAAACCAGTCTTACTGCTTCCATTTCATTTTGATTGTTTGGTAGACCTAAAGAAATGCTCGTTGTGTCATTTCTCATTTATTTTTTTGTGACAAAGTTAAATTGGATGGATCAGTGAAGTATTAAGAAGACATTACATCCTCCAGACTCCCATCACGAAGGCGTCAGAGCAGTGCGAGTGGTGAAATGTGAACTCTGCTCTAGGCTTTGTGAAGCAGTGCAGACGGCCGCTCCTTTGACATTTGTTTACTCCTGTGACTTGGGCCTCAGACGGTGATTTAAATCCCAGGAGAGTCTGTGTGACACGAAAAAGGTTGAGTCAGGACGAGTCGCTTCTGGCCTTGAGATAAAGTTGCATTATGTCACAGTCTGTAACTCTGTCCCGGAACGACCGCTGCCCCGCGGATTACAAGAGTTTGGGTTGTACACATTTAATCTGATCATGTAAGCAGAGTTGACTTTACAACCCAATCTCAGAGGATTTTAGTTATGTCCAAAAAAACTAACATTTAAAAACCCTAGTTCAAGAAAAATGGAAATTATTAAAAGGAAAGCTAGAACATCATTATTGTGATTAGGTGAGAACTTCCATAATTTTATTTTACTCTGAAAATGGTATTTGTCAAGTCAAGATTACAGAGCATGTGAACACTTATGGGAGCCGTATAGAGACCCAATCCCAGGAGAAGTGCTTCTAAAAAGTTTTAAAAAGTTAAAAAAGTTAAAAAGTTAGTTTCTGAACCTACATGCAATAATATGTGCTCAAAAAGAAACATAATGTGCTTTTTCACCTGCAGTGCTCAGTTTATCCCCTCTGGGCAGCTGTTGGAGCAGCTACATGAAGTAATAAAACTAAAATGGCTTCTCCCACTGAGTTTTATGAAGCATTACGTGCCTATTTTCTTTCCCAAGACAGATGCAATTATACGTATTGAACCATAGCTTTGACTGCGTTTTGGTCAACTACAACAACCCACCTTTAAATAAAATATGTATCCCACCAATTCTTCCTCCTTTACTAAAAACTAACCCTTCCACAAATTTTTATCCGGTCTCAGACTGGACTTAAACTGTCTGGATTTTAAACCTGTTCTCTGGGATATCTTTAAAAATAATGCCCTGGTCTTGGTATTGACAAACTCTAAAAGTCTTAAACATCACGAGAAACTACAACACTAAGGTCGAATTGTCCAGTACCAGTCTAAGAGAATTTCTGTTACACGCCAAACACTAATAACCACCTAATAAATAACTATTTGCAAGAAAGTAAAAAATACTTTTAATATCATCACGTAAGTAGAGAAGCTACTGGCTTTAAATTTGATCAGATGTTTTCCGTCTGCTTCTGCCCCTGAGTGACATTCATGTGCATTCATCCTCCATAAAAATGATATATTGTGGGTGAAAAGGCAGTGTCTTGCAATTGCCCCGCTGTGCCACAATCACCCCTCTGCACTCCTATTCAACTTCTGCTAATAACTTTCTATCTGTTCAAAATTAATGTGGGATCGGTGTATAGATCTTCGCGCCCCCACTTAACCTTCCAGAAATGCACTGATCCGTAGGAAATGGTCAAAGAGGCGGGGGGCCTCGTACACCCACTTCTTATTAAGACGTCGGTGTGAACAGCGCTCGTATTAAAGCGGTAATTATTTTTTAACGTACGGGTCACAGGAGTCAAATGAATAAAAATATCTTAAATGTATCTTTTAGTGTCGAGCCTAAGGTAAGAGGATTTGCAGAAGGATAATTCGACAGTCACTCAAGAGGCTTATGCGTCTGAAGATGTTTTTGATTAAACACTCGACAGGCTGTGGTTATTATTATACATGTGTCTTACTCGTAATACTTGACACGCAGCAAGCAAGATCTTTTTCTGCCATGGTTTTGAACAAATTCAATCATTTTAAGTTTGCTGTGATTATTATCACTTATGGCAAAGCATTTCTTGACCATATTAATCAACTTTTGTAGTGAATCTGTTTAATAGTTGCTTAGCGTGTGCGTTTACTTTTTACACCAGAGAAGTGACTGGACTCTTATGTGCTAAATAAACTGCTAAAACAAACAGTAAAATATTTTTTTGGGATTAAATCTGTCATGTCACTAGTGTTTGCCATGTTTATTTACAAATGCAGAGGACCATAAGCATAACCTTATAAAATGATGATGGGGGAGACTTGTCAGGTGGTTTGGTTCTGTTCCTCATTATGTACGATATTTGTTTTGAATGAAGAGTATCTCAGAGTGTGGAACCAGTTGGCTTCCTCGGTGGGTCACTGTGTGATTTGGTTTTGTTTCTTTGATTTGTTATATGTTATTTAAATTACTTAGGTCCAGAGGTTGTTTATTCTGCGTATGTTGGTACAGCCCCCTGAATTCTGTAAGAATTGAATTGCCTTTTTTGATGTAGTTTAATCTGTATCCCTTTGTTCCACCTCAAGGAAACTGGAACCTAATGAGACCATGCATTTTAGAAGAGCTTTATGTAAAGGTGAATATAACCTGCCAGTTTCAGCCATTTCCTGCATCATCCAAAACCAAACAGTGACAGAGAAGCAGACAACAAACCTACCGAGCTAAAAAGCTGTAGACCCAAAATCCAGCTGAGTACCTGCTGATTGTTTTCACCTGCTCCAACACTCCAACAACAGAGATTAAAGTGGACAGGTTACATAAGAATTTACTCTGTCTTAAGTTAGATGTACTAAAACTGAGACATGTGACACTTAAAAATACACAGCAGTTTAACCGTTATTTATCAAAACAGTATATCCTTTATTTATTCTTCAACAGATGTATTAAGTTTTTTTTTCTGGTCCCAGTTGGACTCAGTGCTCTGCTGTGTGGACATAGTACGTGTTTATTGGCCCCTCACTCCCACTGCTTTCCTCGTCTTGTCGCTGTTTGTCATCACCTCCCTCTCTGGATAGCTGCTACTCCCTCTCAATCCAAACCCATGGCATTTCACGGACACCTGCGCCCCGTCCCAAGCCCTCCCTCTCGCTGTCTCCTACCCACACGCCCACTCAAAGCCTGTATCGACCTAAAGCAGACGGACGCCAACGTGTGCATTAGCATTTTCGTACATGCAGTAACAAACAACAGCACATATGTGAGGTGCCTCCCACTCATTCCCAGCCTCACAGGGCGTATTTGTCCATAATCTTCTCCATCTGTTTTTGTCTTCTTCACGTCTAACAGCAGCCTCTTACAGCTCCACACTCAGATACACACTCTCTTTTGTTTGTACAGTGACAGATTATTCCACAAACACCTGTAATACCTTAGCTCCACGTCATATAATCCCTTGATGGACAGGTTCATTAGCACAATCTCTACAATACCTTCACCTCACTGCCACAAGATTCACACAAACATCTTTGGCTTAAGCTCATTTATTTTCTTGGAGTAATTCAGTCTCTAAAATCCCTTTAATCGCAGTAGATAGAGGATACCATGTGTGTGATGTAGAAGTAATATATTTGTAACATGTGTAGTTATGAGCTTAACCACAAGGGTTCAGTTAATATCTAAACTTTGTATTGGGCTTTATGTTCCTTGTCCAAACTTTGAGGCAACTTAGGCTCAAAGTTGGGACAAGGAGGAGACAACACATGGTTTAAAAGGTTACATGTAAGTCAGTGGGATAAGTCCACATATGTGTGAATGTTAACCAAAGAAAAGGACAAAAACTAGGTGCTTAAAGAGAGGTGGCTGGGAGTAGGACAGCATTTAGTGATGGGTGCTAGGTCCTGCCCACAGCAAGGTGCAGCTCCTTCAGTTTGTGGTCTTGATTGGTTGTGACCTGGGAGAGAGAATAGAACCAGCAGCAACACAGAATATAAAACATTGTCAATAATAGATTCATTCAGTCTTTTACTTTCCTCTTTGCATGACCATCCAGCTCCCCTCGACGGGGGGCAGTGTGGAATGATTGGCTCCTGAGGCGATGTTATGGGTGACATTTCCAGTGTGCGCTGGTATAAGGCTCTCCCGTTGAGCCTCTGGTGTATGTGGCTCGTGTGAGACAGATGGGGGCTGGCTCTGGGCTTTGGAAAGGGCTGAGGGTCAGTTTTAAAGTGATTATATTGTACTCAGCAAAAATATAACCCTTTTTTCATGAATTGCAGTTTAGAGATTTCTAATGGACACAAAGGGGTTCCTTTTAAGAACTGTTGCTTGTTCACAAACAGTCAGTAGGATTTGGGTGAATCACTGCTGCTTCTGTTGTTTAATCTGGTTTTAGAACGAAAGGACTGAGGGCACATCTGTTGTTTTAATGGATGTATTGCCTGAATAAAGCTTGATCATAAAACAAAAACAAATAAAATAGGACTTATATCCAGGCTATATGACATCACTGTTTTCACACGAGCCTTTAAAATGGATTAGTTAGCTCTATTCTTTTGTAGGGCTTGACAAAAAACAAAAAAATACTTTCCTTATAATATGTGTTTTTACATGGCTTACTACTCAATGGAAAAACATAAACTGGCATCTTTATATGCATAATAATATAATAATAAAATAGAACCAGCTCTGAAAATGATTCCTTATGCAATTTATTTTTCTTTGGCCAGAGAACTGTGCTGCAAAAACCTATTCAAACATACAAGTTCCTACCAACATTTGGACTGAATTTCATTTGTATACTTCTAAACATCTTAAATTTAATGAAATAGTTTTGCTGTTGCTAGTCTCAGGCCCTGGCCAAACATACATGAATGTTTCCATAAAGGTTTTTCTGTGTTTGAAAGTTTTTTGCCTGCAAAGTGATAAAGATTAAAACAAAACATCACCTTAAAAAGCAACTCTTCCCTTATTTGGTGAAATGTTCTTGTGGACATTTTTATTTTTGTTGAAAACATTAGTGTATTAAAATATCTGTGCGTGGTGCTTTGTATTGTGTTGCTCATCCTCCAGAACAATGTAAATGTACTGTTGAATTAGTTATTTTCCTCGCTGTCATCCATCAGACAGGACTCATTGGAGACTGGAGCGTGGACCGGTCCTTGTCTGCGTGGGGCACTGAACCAGCTCCGTGTTTGCACAGATTGAAAATCCAACGCTGATGGTAAACACGGCTTCTCTCACGTCGGCTCATGTATATACATAATCAGACATTATATCTTTCAAAATATTGATTCGCTTGCTCATGCATTAATGATAGAATATTATAAGGAGGCTGTGGATTAACAATGTTTCCACAGATCATTTTCTGGGATCTCTAAATTTAACAAAAAGAAATGAAATAATGAAAAGAGAACCTTATCTTTGTTCCAGTTTGTAACAAATACCCTTTTAGCTGATCAGGAAGTCCAAAAACTGAAATGTTGTCAATCCTGGCTCCTTCTTGTCCTACTGTCACAGAGCACTTTACCTTCAGTGTGTGAGAGTAAATGAGAAAGGGCTTGTGTAGGTGAATGGGTGAATGGACGCTTGATGTGAGGTTTATGAGTGCCAGTGCAGGCGGAAAACCACAATTAAAAAATGCAGCCATTTTCAATTTATATAATGCAAAATTTAGAAATTGGTCCCCAAAGTGTTAAGTTATTAAAAAATATATATTTTTAACATCTAACATCTAATGGCTTTTAGCGATGGACAAAAATAAAATAAAAACAAAGCTCTACTGTCTTTTATAAACTACACTCTCGCTGCGACAGAAAATGCCACATTAAAAGGTTGTGTGTTTAATGTTTTTAGATTTTTTTTTTCTAGCGGTAAAAGTGCAGCTTGCAAATCAACATGCCACTTTTTGTTTTTAGGGCAGCTATGGTAGCCCTGCAGGGACATACTGTATACATATGCAGTTGTCTACAAACACTGTGGAAGTAGGTCTGAAGGTGATTTCATTGTAATACAATTGCAACAAAATCAGTTTAGTTTTATAAATATCCTTGACTAAATGACTGCAGTGGAAGAATATATGCTCAAAATGAAACAGAAGTATGTGCTTCTTCTTCAGCAGTGCTCATTTTGGGTAGCTGTGGAAACACAATGTAATTCTCAATTGTTTAGGAGATGCAAAAAGTGATATTTTGATACAGATTTCAGAAAGTAGTTTTTTCAGATGCCAATATTTTCAACTGTATAGTATGGATTTTTTTGCAGTATGCACATTTAAAGGTGTCTTTTTTTGGCACCAGTGACAAAACCAAACCAGAAATGACCAAAAGACACAGCACTTTAAGACAGAATGTGTGTAACATTATGCAAACAGACACCACTCAAAATGCACTGATACTAGTTTAAATAGGTTATTCTCAAAGTCAATGCAAAATACTAAATAAAATATAAAAGCACATTTTAATCTCCTTCCCATTACCATGTTGTTACCATGGATTCAAACCCATATTCCAGGTTTTCCAGGCTGCGTGGAAACCCTGTTTATGCAGCTCAGTTCCTTCCTGATGGAGTAGCTGCATATCAGAGTTGTCAGATAAAGTTTGGCCCAGACCTGAATGTGTTTAGTGCTTTGAGACTCTAATGCATATATCATACCTGGATGTAAGGTACAAAAAACGCAGCGTATTCTTTTATTTCATATTCACATAAAAATTCATTGAGGTCTACGGTCCTTGTACTGTTTTGTGTTGTTGTTGTCGTCGTGGCGGGACACACACCAAATCAATGGTTGTCGGGGGGTTTTAACCGGCCTCAGTCCCATGATGGATGTGCTGTTTATGAAGCCCACTGGCTCAAGGACTGAAAGAGGCATGAGTGGATCAAGGGATGACACTGCAAGGATAGAAGGAAGTAGGAAAGATGGATGAGGAAGGTTGTGGGATCACAGAGGATTTACTCTGACAGCCTTTCTGTGCCTCTGTAACTGAGACACGTACTGTACTTAATTACATCATTTGTAATAACTTGGTGTGTAAGGATTTGCTGCCTTAGTGAATAAATTTTCATGTTTCATTTTTATTGACCAAAAACAAAAGTTGAAGTTAAGAAAAAGTTGTTCTTCAATATTTCAAACTGCATGGGTCTGTGAAAAGAACACTTTAAAGCAGTGGAAAACCACATACAGCATGAGTTAAGGAGACAAAGTGACAGTCGTATTTATCCACTCGACAGGAATGGTTTTAAATTTGTAAAGCACGCAAAATAACACAGAATAAATGAGGAGTCAGCTTGTTATAGAAGCATTGATGGATATTTACTGTCCATCTTTTGCACCAATGAGCCCAACAACTCCTACCTTCACTCTTTTAGGATTTCCTGAACACAAACGTACATCTAAGCTTCATTTTTTTCCCACATTGTCAAATCTGTCCATGTTGTTATTTTCATCTGCACAAGAATAAATCTCATCCTAGTTTTATGAGGCAGCAGTGGTAAGCAAGATGTGGGCAGATAGAGCGGCCCGTGCACTGTCCCACCCAGAGATAGATGCACAGGCCAGATACAGACAGCGTTACAAGCGTTTAGAGTTACTGTACTCTTAAAATGAGCTGTTTCTTGGCACAAATAAAGCATCTGCGAGCTGTAAAAGTAAAAAGTTTTATTGTGGAATCCTCCTGGCAGTTTTACCACCGAGAGGAAACTGATGGTTGGATTCCTGGCAAATGGTGAAAGAAAGTAAAATGAGTTATCAGTCACTACCTTTTATATGACACCAGAGAAAGATTGCCTTTTAAAATGTGTTAATACTTATTAGGATTTTTCTTATTTGAGCTGACAGATCTAAATCCAGTCATAGAAAGTCTCTATGTATGTGTTGGTATAAAGTATTAAAGCATGATTTTTATTACATCTGTCTTATCAATAAACGTATTGACTTTGAATGCATCATTTTGAAATAGTCTGCAGGGTTTGATCAATATCAATAAAACTTTTTACTGCCCCCAAACCTGTCTTCAAAAAATGTAGTTTGTTGTTGCTGTTTTGGTGCACAGCGATAATAAGAGTTTCCATAAATCCCACAGCTCCACGGATTTAGCAAAGAGTTACCGTCACTGTGGATCGGCCCACTACTTGTCCCTGTTGTATAAACTGTTAATTGGCAAATGTATTATGATCGGCACCGGAGCTGCCCGAAACGTGCCATGGAAATGTTTTAATTCTTTGATTGTTACAGTGCACGTAAGAAACTGTAGATGCACTACCGCCTCCAAAAAGGAAGGGGAGCCAGTGGTGGGTTTGTTCTTTTTAAGTCTCAAACTGCGACTTAAGTGTGACTCGAGTCAGAGTTACTGACTTAAAATTTTGTCCTGTATGTATCTGGATGTTTTTAATTTGCTGATGTGTGAATGAATCCTGATGAGTTCTGGCTCAATTTCTCTGCTCTGGTGTTAAAAAACCAAAAGGAACAAGTATATGGAACACAGTAAAGTATTGCTCAAGGACAGCAGTTTGAACAACGTAAATTAACTAAAGACTCTGTTCACATTCAATAAACTTGTCAAAACTATGTTTTTGGCAGTCTTGAAAGTTATACATTTATCAGAATAATTATGTTAATGTATAAATAAGATGTGGTCTTAGTTGGTCCTGATGTCTGTTTGTCTGAGACAACTTAAAATGAGTTCAATTCTCGGATCAGACCAAAGGCCAGGGACAGTCTAAATACATGTTGCACAAAAGGGTCAGTTTGTTTGACCACTGTAACAATTGCCCTTTTCCTCGCCATAAAACTGCCTTAGACTCATTTAGGTCATTTTAAATGGTAATACTGTCTGCCCTTGAGCTTGTGTAATTCTCACAACAAAGCGGTTGATTTGAGTGCATTAAGGCAGCTATCGTCCCTGACAATAAAAGCACTTCACTTGTGCACTGTCTATATTTACTCAGTAATTGATTGGAGTTATTAAGGTAAATTGCTCTGTACAGCGTGTGCTTTGCCGGGTTTGTTGATGGTTCGTTGCTGCAGTGTGGTCTGCAGCTTGCAGAGCTGTCTGACAGGTGATGTCTTCTATCACAACGGGACAAATTGACCTGGCCTCGAGGGCGTCCCGAGGGCCAGAGCTGCAGTGTCCTGTACAGTCCTCAGCAGCTGTCAACTGCAGCAAAACGGTGGATGGCACATCTTATTTAAACAGATTCACAAGTTGTGTTCACATAAAGTATGAAGCAAATTAGAAGAAAAATTGTAGAAATTTTGGAGAAAATTTTAACAGTGTTTGGCTGTTGGGAAACAAACAAAGTTTTAATCACAAGAGACCTAAGGTTTGCATGATTTTTGCCAAAGTCTGAGAAAAAATAGATGTAAGGAGTTCGGTTTGTAGACGGTTTGTATTATACACGTGTTATATTTATTCTGCAATGGAATAGTTTAATATGTTGGTCTGTGTCTGAAACCTGAAAAACAAGAAAACAAAACAGTTATGTCTGCTGGTCATGGGTCTAAAACCAGAAACAAATGTTCTATGTGTGTGAGCTAGATTTTAAAAAGGCCAATAAACCTGTTTATGAAAGTGTTTTGAATGACACTAATGTAGAAAGCTGGGAGAGGTGAGGCTTGATGTGTGGTCTCTAGAGATGTATCCGTCCCTGCCACTCACCAGCCACATTTTGGGATTGAAATAGGAGTTCCTCTGCCTGTTTCATGTTAAGAAACCATTAAAATAAAATTCAGGCTATCATTGTAATAGTTTTCAAAAGCTATAATTTCATTTTTAAATAGTTACATAGTGTAGTCTCTGTTACTACAACACTACACTGTACACTCTACACCCGTCTGTATAGTGCTGTTTTCAAAGTGTGGTCATTTCAGAAACAGCACACAGTAGTCTTTACTGGAATGACTCTCACAGCACCTACACTTTTAGTGACGCAGCTCTATGTGTAATTGTTTGTGTACCTTGGGGGAGCCGTGCGTGCGACCGGCCTTGCCTCCATCTGTGAGGTTTGTGCGATGGTCCCCTCGAGGCTTCTCCACTCTCTCTGATGGCACATCACAAGCCTGCACCTATAAACCCAAGCATCGATAACCCCACCTCCTCCTCTGCTGGCTGACTGTTGTTTATACGGCTGTAAAATTCAATTAGGCTGCAGGGGAGCGGGCCGGCTGCATTACTGCCTGCCAGGGTGACATTTCATTTGCAATGAATCATGGGCCAGAAGAGGGACCACGACGGCGAGCTAAACAACACTTCTCCTCCTATCTGTCCTGTCCGAGTCCTTTTATCCTCTTTCTCCCTCAGTGCTTCACACCTCGCTGTATAAACCTCCGTCACCTCCGCTGCCCTCGGAGTCGTAACGGCAGGAAACCTCCACAGCTCTGTCTGCTTTACACCCGCTGTCCAAGTGAATAAAGCTGGATATTAAAAACACTTCCTTTTGCACAATACTATCTTCCATCACTTCCCCTTGGCTCACCTAGTGTTTGACTTTATCTGCAGTGTCACCTGATAGTAACACATCTTTTTACCTCTACCCTTGTGCTAAGACTTGGAACAGACTGCCAGATGATGTCAAAAAAACCAAAAAACTGCTATTTTTCATTTTAATCCTGGTCCTAACGTGACCTTTTGTTTCCGATTTATTCACACTGTTGTTGAGTGCAGCCGTGGTGAGCATCTATCCCCTCTTGCTTCTTATTTTGATTGAGGCCAGGACCTCTCCAGACCTGCTCCACCTGATCCCAGACTAACCAAGAAAGAGAAGAAATAAAGTCTCAGACAAAAAATAGCATCACTTTGTCTGTCTTTAAACATACAATTTCAAATGGCTAATACTTTTGTTCACAAAGCAATAGATTTTCCAGTGTTTACTGCGGATGCTGTGACTGTACTCTTTGCATTAGTTTACAAAAGAGAAAATATAGACCTGGGTTTAAGGCCAGAGAGAAAAGCGGGATGAGGAATTGCCTCTAATGCTCATTAAGGCAGAGTAAACAGGGAAGAATGAATGGGGTGGAACTGAGAAAAAGCACGCATTAATGTTTTAAATTAATGCATGAAGTGCCTCTCTGAATACACAACCAGGGATTGTACGTAAATGGAGGATAAACTGAATAATCTAACACAACGACAGCCACGCTGAGGAGGTATTAGTGTCACCCCTGGAAGCGTCCCCAGAAAACATTTGTAGTTTAATTTTATCCAGAGGCTTTTGTCTGAGTTGTTTTGGCCCCAGTTTAGGAAAAAGTAAGTTTAATAATGCATGTTAAAAGCTCTGATTTTAGCTTTTGTTTTTAGTCGGAGTACAAAGTTTTATGTGGAGTGTGGCATTTTTGGTTCAAACCTTGTACTGAGGTGCTTCCTTTTGGCCTGGTCACAGTTGATAAATCTACACACTCTGAACTACACTTAAATGTAGTTTTAGGCCTTATTGTCAGTGTAGAAACAGGTGTGTGGTCGTGGATGAACCCTTTGCGTCAGAGCAGGGAGCTAACACAGAATAAATCTGAAATTAGTTGGTCATACATAAATCTTTTCCGTAAATCCAGAAATGTCATGCTTGTGCAAAAAGCTACCTCCAAGCGTGGTCACTGTGCAATATTTAATACCAGGTTTGAAGATGGTAATTCCAGGTCCGGCACCTCCTCTATTACATTTTTTTTCCAGGAGTTTGTTAAAGTTCACGTGGCCTAACCGAACTGAACTTTTTTCTTGTATAATAAATCAAGATCTGATTTAAAATCCAGGCTGTAGAATTTTCCCAATGGTCTGTTTAAAGGGCTAAAAAGTTTAGTTACAAAATATAAAGCCTTCAATAATGATAACATAATCCACTTCCTAACTTTTTCTTCTTACTCGTTGCTGTGGGAACACGCCCCTAAAATATCCGTCTTGTGTTCCTCGACCTCGAGTTATTTCACTGGTGCAAGTCGATAAACAGAATTTATTGTAGACTTATTAGGCTTGAAATAACTGTGCGAAAAAGCCAAGCTACTTCTGTCAAACACACAATCTGTAATACTATTTATGAACTGGTCTTTCCTTTGGAGCTCTGTGCTAAAACCTGATTGAAGCTTGTTGCTCATGCAGAACATACCCCTCTGATGCAGGCTGCAAAAATGTCCAGGCTGTGTAAAAAGGTCTGAATAGGGTCTTTATTTAAGAAAACAGGATATGTGGGCTTACTTCTTTGTATCCAGAACAAAAGAAATCTTTGCATTAAAAGTGCTTTCTGTGAGATGTAGATGGAGCTATATCTGATGAATCCTCGCCTATTTTAATCTGTAAAATCAAGATCAGAATGCATTTGTTGGATTTAAAAACCCCCAGCATGAGGTGTTATTATTATCCTGATGGTCAGTCCTTCCACTAAGCTCCCTTCCAAGCTTGTTTATCGTCCCATAAACCTGTCCAATATTTGGTTTACCAGCAGCGTGACGTCCTGTGAGAACTCCATAGAACTCCATAAATTTACATTGAGGGCGAAGAACGGGGAAAACGATCTACAGGGGTTACGCCATGTGACACTTCCGATAAGGGAACAAACAGTAAATTCTCCTTGCATTACAGTTCAGCAGGAGCGCGCCACAGTTGACCTTCAAGGGCCAATATTTACATGTTATCAACCGAGGTGTGTGTGTGTGAAGTCCTATTTCCTATTCAGTTAGAGATGTTTAGATTGCTTTTATAATGTAGTTATCTTGTTGACACATGCAAAAATAGACTAAAATACACCTTAGATCCCAGCAAGTGTCGGCACCAAATCGGGCCCTTTCAAAGATTCCAGTAGGAAACACGATCTTTAGCTAAATCCAGTTGTGTTGGCTTAATCTAGTGTTCCCTTAGAAAGAAGGGAGCTCTGTGCTTTGTGCTTCGTTCACTGATGCATTAGACCAGAGGGTGAGGGGAGGGTGTGGACAGAGGGACGAGGAGATAATGGAGAGGAGGTGGTGGTAAAAATAAATGTTAGAGCTGCAGGAAAATGTGATCTGTCTTTGTGAAAGGAACAGTGAAAGATTATACTTTCAATACAATTATGTATTACTCAACTCATGTTATTGCAGCAATCCCTAAATGTGTAATAAAATAATTCACAAGCAAATGTTTAAAGGATAACTGCACTGCCAGGAAGTCACATGGGACAGCAGTGTTAACATTTAAGAATTATCTTAGTGTTGTTTTTACATTGACCTAACATAACATTAAATAAAATAATACACAACATAAAAAGTACACACTCACCTTTTTAATATTTCTTTTCAAAGAAAGTTAATCAGTATAAGCTGATTGAAAGCTTTCTTCTTCATTCTAATCCAAAGAGGTGTCATGTTTGGTTGGCAGATAATAGTCATTAGTTGCTATGCATGTGTTGCTACGGGATCGGAACTCTCTGATTGGTCGCTTAGTAACAGATAATTCATTAGGAATCCTTTGGATAAAGTGTCTCAAGTATGTTATGCATCTGAAGGTGTGTTTAACTGCTTCCTTTGCACTTCCTGGAGATGAGAGACCTGTGAGTTATAACCAAGAAACCAGCAAGAGTTTTTAAGCTATAATGCTATAATGCTATGTTGATCTCAATACTTTCTAATGGATTTGTTCATGTCTTGATGCAGGACACAAAAGCCATAATCTGACTTTGAAAGTGTTTTTGCCAAAATTAAACGTCCCTCGACACTCACAGTGTGTTCTCCATTGTGGACTTGCTGGGCTTTCTGCATGGCCACACAGCATTATCACAATAATCCCTATCGCTACTAGCTCCCTCAAGGTTTTTCAGGTCTCCTTAAAAACTTCAGGCCCAAACTTTCCCCCCCTTCCTTCCTGCAATCCTACTTCTTCTTCTTCTTCTTCACCCTTCAGCAACTCCTCCTCAAAGACACAAACTTTTCCACCCCTGTGTGAGGGATTGGATCGATCCATCCTCAGACCTCCTGCCAGTGTGCTTGACTGCTGGGCCCAACCATTAAACTCTGCACGGGGACGGGAGGGATTACGGCTTGTTCCTGTCGGTTTTCCCCTTGACTTGTCTTCTGTCCTGTTATCCTTCTCGACGCACACCCCCTTTTTAAGATCGATAGCTCTGCTTTGCACTTTTCTCTCCGCTTGTCTGGGCCGTGGTGTGTTCATAAAAGCGTGTTGGGGCCCTCCCAGTTTGTCGCAGGAGGAAGATGCCAATTATTGCTAGAGGTCATGGGCGGATCTCTTTTTGCTGGGGAGTGGGCAAGAAATGGAGCCAATTTCAATTCAACAAATGTTCATCCCAAATCTGGGTCTGGCCATTTATTTTATCTTATTTATTATCTTTTATTTGGGATTTTAAGCTCGGGGAAGTGTCTCTTTTTGCTGTATTGTGTGCCTCCAGAGCCCAATTGAACCGTCAATATTTCAAGGTGTGTCATTCAAATCATAGTCCCTTTCTACTGCCAGATTTGTCAACAACCGCTTGTTCATTAAGTCAAGCTACACGCTATTTTGTAAATCTCCAGAGCACCTCGACATTTATGCACAGATTAGAATTTGTTTGATAAATGAGAGCCTATGTGTGTGAAGCTTCTTGAATTCTCACACCAGCATTAGAAACCCAGTGACAAGTCTGAACACTGGAGTGGGAATCAAACACTTTGGACGACCGGCTCTAACCAGTGGCTCAAGAAACATCTATAAATCAACAAATTAATTCAAAGCATTGTGCCATTGATGAGCATCGGCCATTTCCAAAGTCACTTCAGGCTTTTCATGGATTCAACCTCATCTTTCTTGTCTCGGCCTTAGACATAGAGGTCTCAGGATTGGATTCAATCTCTTATGGGCACCACCAGGGCATGTGTTTAATATTGGTGGGGTAAACTGGAGTACCTAGAGGAAACCCACCCTCAAAAGGTCACTCTCCTACTTTAATGACTCTCCTTCCTTCACCAAATGTCAATAGTAAATCACGAGTTGGGACATGGTCTAAGACTGGATTTGTGTTTGACTAGTATTACTTCTTGACACACTCTGGTCACAGTGTGGTTTAAATAATCCAAAATAGTAACTTTACAGTCTGGATTATTGCTCAGGCAGTTTGCAAGCAGTTTTATTATGAAACAAAAGCATTGGTTCTTTTCCAATATTCAATGTGAAAAAGGCAATAACCCCCAGTGTCAGAGTCTAACCTCTCCTCCCTCATTCACCCATCTTGCTCTCCTCCCTTTTTTACTCAAGTGTGTCTTTGACCCAGAGTATGTCTCCTGAACAGTCCCAGAAAGAGAAACCAAAGAAAACAAAGAAAAACAAAAAAAGGCTAACAGATCGATATGAGAGCAAACGCAGGAGGCTGACACGGACAGGCCCTCGAGGGAGATTGTGTTAAAGTGTCAGGAAAAAAAAACAGCTTGTCAAAGGAAGTCCATGTGATGACATTCCTTCATCACTGGGATTGACAAGTGACAAATGATGACAAATAGACTTGAAATGAAAATAAAACACTACAAGGAGTATGAGAATAGTTGATAAGCCAAGTAAACGTTTTTTGATTTCCAGCGTCTTTCCTAGTCTCAGAGAAATCCTCAAATTAGCAAATTCCAGGTACACAATTTGTTCTAAAAATGTGCATCAAATGTGGCATCCAAAATTGATGTTTTGTAATATATGTGCTGCTTTTATTGCCTTGATTGATGGTAGAAGGCTGATAGCCCTTCCAATATCTTCACCTAGTCTCATCAGACAGTCATCCTTGTTCCCCGACGACACATTTATCTCTGTCTCTTGTCAGTCTAACATCTCTTAGGCTGACTGGAGTCTTGTGTGTTCTGGACATGACCCAGCTGCAGACTCACAGTGGCCTCATTACTGTACTCTCCACCTCTTCCTCTTTTACTCCACAGTTTCTTTGCTCCAACTCTTACACGTTCCCTATATTCTATGTATTAGGGCTGCACGATTAATCGTAATTTAATCGTGATAACGATATTTGTCTCCCACGATTAATTAACCATAATCGTCGCAATATCAATATGTAAATACCAAGCACAAAACAAACATTGTAGGGTTAGAAATCATTCTTTTTTCTTATGGGTTGAGAGTGTACGGATGATAAACTGCGTCACGTCTCACGTGGCGGTGTTTAGATTTCAAGCGCGCTCGCTTTGGGAAGTTTAAATACAGTGACTTGCAGTATTTATGTTCTGTTTATAATGTTTGTTTTTATTTTATATATTGCTGTTATAAAAATACTTAAGTTAAAAAAAAGTTCTTAACTAATAGAATAATCGTGATTATTAATCGTGATTAAAATTTTGTGCAAAATAATCGTGATTATCATTTTTCTTGTTATCGTGCAGCCCTACTATGTATATTTCCTAATATTACATTAACCTCAAGCCTTTCCTTCCATGTTCAAACTAATTGGCCCATTTCATGCTGTTTATCCTCATGGGTTTACAACACATGGTAGAACTGGATGAAAACATGCTTGAACAGGAATTAAAGAGAAATAAACAGATTCTCCACAAACAGAATAGATTATTTAGTAGTTTTTAACCTTTCCAAGTACCATCTTTATGACTGTAAGTTACAGTAGTCTAGGCCTTTTAACTACATTTATAACACACTGAAAGGCATTTATTACATTCTGCTGGACTAGAGACAAGGATTTAAACAATTATGCTAAATAGACGTACTAACATTTTATAATTATATTCTAAATCAGATAAAAGGTAAAACTATCTGAACATACTATTTAAAACATGCCCAGATTTCTTCTCCTTAACCTTTGTATTATATATTTTGAATGGCTGTTCTTTGAGCTCCTGTTTTATCCCTTTGTATTAGATTTCTAAATGTCACTTACTACTTCTGTAACCTTGTTTCCTCTCACACTATGACATTAGTAAAGCCAAGTGTGTTGTAGGTAAGACTCAGCTGTGGTCAAAATCGCTAGAATCAGTCATTGTCGACTTGAGTTACATTTAAAAAGTAGCATAGAATTTGTAAAAAGAGACTAAAATTGAGTTTTGGTTTTACAAAAGTGCCATTAAGCATAAGTTTGTTTAGTCATCAAGCCACTACACTTTACTCCATAACACATTGTTTCAGCATGTAACAAAGAGTGGTTATTACAGATTTTTGAACATGTGACTTGTGTGTGAATGTGGCATTTTTGTAAGGTAATTTTCATCATCTCTTCTCTTTCTCTTCCTCTCTCAGGACATCAGGCATCACTAATTCATTCAAGCTCTTAGCCCCATTTGCCCCGACCGGAGTAGACCCCATATTTAATTTATCACTGAGAGCTGTGTGTGCGTGAGTTGGTGCCGTTTTATGTGGCATTAACATTCGGATTAGGCATGTTTGCCGGTTTGCACTAACAGGCTTGTGGAAGGGAAACGGGGAAGTGGAGAAATTGAAGGGAGCCTGGCAAACCCTAAAGAAATGAGCGGCCACTAGATGCATGCAAACATGCTAACATCTGCTGTCTTTCTACGGTTCTGCCTGTGAAATTGCCAAATTATATAGAAGAGACATGCCATGAATAAAGACTAGCTACTGTGTATCATGAGGCTCAACACGCATAAACTGGGAATGACTGTCCCCTCAACCCCTGCATTCCCATTACAGCCCATAATCATCATATAGATTGAAGGGGACACAATCCTCTCCTGGGAAGTGTGTTGGAAATGTTTCTTGGGCTATATTATGCCTATAGAGATATTAATAGTTGATGTTTTTGTCGATTCTAACCTAATGGAGAGCCAGAAAGAACAAAAAAAACATGAATGTACATCAAAAACTAAAGACCAACATAACCAGAATGAAGTGAAGAGTTAGCCAACAATTAAATCTAGGACTAAGCTTGCAGTACATCCTGAACTAAACCAAGATGGATCCCTCGACTACACAATGTCTAAAGCCAGAGGAAACCCAGAAGAATAAATTAATGGTACAAATTCAAGACTGCTCTAGTACAAACCCATTACTAAAACAAAAAAAAGGCTAAAGCCAGGACAACCACAGGTTTAACCCACACACTTTCAATAACTAGACACTAGCTCAAAGAAGTACTCCACAAAACCACTTTTTTGCATTTTTTGCATATGAAGCTGAATTGTTCTCGTGGTAAACAGTCATATTTTAAGAACTTGAGCTATGGTTTATTAGCAACATTAGTTTCTGGTTTAAGAAGTATCTTATGTTTTTTTGAATCAATGTGAATGTCTCATCAGTTCAAAACACTGCATTCACAAAACGGCATTAAAGATGAACAGAAATTGAAACATGAGACCAGTGAGTCCATAAAAAGTAGTTAACTGCTGCAGAACATTTCAAAGCTGGAAATAAACTGTAAAACAATCTTCTTCTTCTACAGTTTATTGCAACAGTATACAGCTCCAGCCTCTCAGTTCGTTGAGTGATTATCACACTACTCTCCTGCTCTCACTGCCGTGGAAAAACACATATTTACAGGGGTTTCTTGTACCAAACTGTGCCGTAGAATATCTGCTGAACTTACAAGAACACAGTTCGTTGCTGTCATCATCTTTTGCTTTAGTGAAACCTTCCCAGTACAACACCATCGGTAGCTTATGGTCCTCACCGTTCAAGGAAATAACAAGATTTAAATATTTTTCATAACTCCATATGAAGTGGAATTCCTCAATTTAAAGAATGAAGCAACCTTCAAAGCTTATTACTGGCTGGAGGCCCCTCTGTACTCCACTGATCTCCTCTCAATTGATTAAAGAGGCTATATTATCATCATTTTTCCTCGCTCTTTTTGTTTTAAGTGATAGAGAACAAAAGGAAATGCCACTGTCTTTGTAATTTATTTCAAACCCGTGACTGGCGGTGCATTTTATCAGTGAGCGCTGAGCGGTGAGGCGACGGCATCGAGCTGTCATAATGACACTGGTGCAAGTAGCGCCGGCTCCATACATGAATGAGCCTGGCTGTTGTGTATGTGGGAGGTTATAGACCATGCCAAATATTCTCAGGGTTTGAGCCATGTTCAACCCAGTCTCACAGATTTTGTGTAACTGTTTAATGCTTTCTCCAGACAAGAATAGTACCACTACAATACTATACTCCATAAACTGAACTCACTTCAGTGTTAATTGTAAAATTCTAAATTGTGTTAATTGTAATTTATTGGAAAAGGCATTTATATCGCACTTTTGTATACCAAGATCTCTAAAAATCAGAGGATCAAATTTTTGTGTTTTAGTGTAAATGTTTGAAACAAACCTGGTCTTTCTACCAAGCCTCTCCCATGGTACCTCTTAAATGGTCGCCGTGTAAGGGCGCCGCCATACGGTGATTTTACAGCAAAATACAGCGATATACCTCCGTCCACCAGAGGGCAGGCTCCAAAAGCGGAAATATAAGGAGAAACCCAATGGCGACTTTACAAGAGTAAAACTCATGTTTACAGCCTGGTACAAAAGATGGCTCCGGTCTCTAGAGCTAAGTTTTTACTACGTGACAACTCTGGGGGGGGTGAATTTTTGAAAATTACGTTGGTTTATGCTATCTAAAAACTATTGTTTTACTATGGAGTAAAACCCGAAAAGCCCGGATGTAACGGCCATTTTATTGCCCATTCGTAATGACAATATTGGTGAATAGGGGACCAATGGGCGGATATCATCCATAATTATACTATCTATGCTTTCTACACATCCTTTAGAGCTCATCACTGATTAATACATTTGTATGTATTTTGAATGACCTCTAACCTCCTGTTTTTAACAGTTTTCTTCAGGGATTGAGCCCACAACCTTCTTGCTTTGAGGCAGTAGTTCTTATTACCATGCATCTACTCATTTTCTCTTTCTTTAGGGGTTAATATGTTCTTTTCTGTAATGCAAACATACATACTGTGTGTGTTTGTGTATATAATATATTTTTACTTTAAAAATTTTGGCTAGCTTTATAACATTTTGTCGTGTGGCCACTGTCTGTCACTCTGTCAGTCTGTTTGTCTGAAGCACAGATGAGCACAGCATTGATAAAGTGTGAAGATAACATTGGCACCAGACAAGGACACAGTTTTCTCTCTGTCCTAAGCCGTCTGCATAGATTTCAGTCGTCTGTTCATCTTTGTCTGTCTCTGGACCCAATGCCGTCCTTCATCTTTTTAGTCCTTTTGTTGCTACTTACTCTATTCATGTTTTATTTATTGTTTGCCCTGAGAGTCCTGGATGTAGCTGCCATACATTTTCTTACAATTCTTTAAAGCCAGACTGTTGAGCTGTTTGGTTAAAGTCATGTCTGTGTGAAAGTCCATTCCAGATTTAGAAAAAGCTAATAGTCCTAAGCAACCGGTACATTTGCAAAGTAACCATTAATGCAACAGAACATGCTTATTGAATATTTGGCTTTGTCACTACACAAGTCCTTGAAACCTCGAAGCAACATTCAAATTGTGATGGCACTACACTTTCACAGGTCAGAGGTCAGCGTCAACCTAAATTGACCTTGTGTTTGTGGCTGAGGTGCAATCCATTTAGTTTGTATAGCGGCGAGTATTGACAGAGAGATTTGTGTGTGTTTTTTTTTGTTCTGTGAGTGCTGTCAGTGAGATTGAAGAGCAGTTTCTCCTGCGGAGTTCGACGAGCCGCCCGCTGAGCCTGTCCAAAACACCGCTCTAATTTTCTCTATGGATCTCTGTGCATGTTATATTTATACCTCTGCCTCTGCATAACTTAAATTCACACCTGCAAGACGCCAGCCATGGTCGATGTTGACTTTAGAGCACTCATTTGCTTTAAAAGGTGAAGTAGGCAAAATATTACTGATAAAATAATGATTTAGTAGATGTATTTTTAAACAGTCCCTCTGCTTTACAACAAACAGAGAAACATTTTCTGGTATCCTGTCACCTTTTAACCAATCAGAGAGAGAACTCCTAAAATAGTGTGTGTACACTCTTCACAGTGTTGGTCTTTACTTGAGTAAATGATAGCAACAAGACAACTAAGCTGTTTATTTGATAGTTTGCAAATGTTAACTAAGGCAAACTAAATGAAATGTACAATGTTGTCTTTTCTAAACCTTCCCATAACCATGCATTTATGAGCTGGTTGAAGAATATTCTGTTGTAGAGGCATTATTTAAATCTATAGCCACTTGAATGTCTGCTTTTAGGTTTGTTGCCAGTAGATGATTTTAATGAACATACCTGATCGAGGTTAATTAGCTACTGCTCTTCATTCCTGCTTCAATTGCAGTCATCACTGCAAAATCTGAATCATTTACAATTTTAATTCTAGCAAGTGTAATAGTACAGTAAGTTGCCAAACCAGAAAGTTACTGCAGAATTTCCTTTCAGATACTAAGAGTACCTCTGAATATGATTGATGGGATTTTTCCACTGTATGTCCGTCTTTAAACATGAAAACAATCTACACTATTGTCACTTGGTAACAACTGTGTTATAACTGCACACATTTTGTGATTATACTGCTCTTTAACCCTCTTTTATTGGCTCTTCTAATAATCTATTCATACACTTAACATTCAAAACATCAGGATTGAACAATGAGGAAAAATATTGTCTCTGTGTGAGACTCTGAGTGAAGGCCATGAGGTGAAGAAGATTGAAGCCGTGATGCATTTGACTTTCAAACAGCTGTCAGACTAAGAGATGTATGTCCACGCGCTTCTGAGAGCTTCTGACCGAGCCACGGGCGCCTGCTGTCGACTGAAACAAGATAAAAGATTGTTGTTTGGCATTTAAGGTCTTAATATTACCATAATGCCAGCTTTACTAGTGGTTAGTGACGGACAACACGGCTTCAATAAAAAGCTTACATCCTCCTCGAGTGATGTTCAGCCCCTTCAAGTACCAGCCTTAATTTGAGTCCAAAGCTTGTTCCATGCATCAAACCCCTCCTGGCTGCTCTTATCTCTGTTTTAATGTTAAAATGAACACCACTCAATATCACAGAGAGAGATTTACAGCAAGGAATCAACCTCAGATGGAAAACTAAATCAAAAAAGTGAAAGACAGGCAGTTATACTTTCCACAGCTGCCAATTATTTGCCTTTTTAACAGCTTTCCCTCGTTTCTCGGCTCGTTCACCTCTTTCCCTGAATCCGCAGCTCGGCCCGAGGCTCTCCTCTGGATCAGATCTGACTTGTCACGGGAGCGCAGTAATCCCTCCATTACAAGTGACCTGCCTTGTGTGAGTGCGAGTGTGTGAAAGTCAATGTCTCGAGGGCTACGACCCACACTGAATTATTCATACAGCATGTTTATTCCTTCTCTTTTACTCCCAGTTTCTCTTCGTTCATGTCTGTAACATACACACACACACACACACACACACACACCCTGCTGCAGAAACTATGAGTTGAACCCCCGTGTCTCCTTGTGTGACCCCGCTGAGAACAGACAACCGCCCCCACGTCACGTCAGCCAGACTCGACACACTTAAACATGAGTGGTTGTTTCATACACTGCATTTACACTTCAGAGAAGACCTAGCGTGGTTGTGTATGTAGTTTATGCAGCTGAGGACAGAAATCCAGCTGCTACTCTGACTTTGTCATACACTTTCAATCCCTGGAAATAATGTTTGTAGTTAAGATTTTCTGCTTAGACAAATATTTAGTGCCCCTCTCTTTGACTTTTATGCGTTCTGAGTAAATATTGTGTTTATACATGAACAACAGCATTTCATTTAGCAGCAATAACTGGAAGTAATGGCTGACTTTATCAGTTTCTCACATTGTTATGAAAGGAATTCTTGACTCGAGCATCCATTTACGCTAATGCTTTTATCATATTTAGACCGCTGACTTTACAGTTTACATGTAAAATATTTGTGTTTAAATTCTGATACTCTTGTGAATGAGGCCAACTATGGAAGGTTAAACACAGACCTAAATGGAGTCAATAAGGAAATCAATAAGGAATTGACATTCAAATGGATCAGTGCATAGACAACCCAAGAGAACACAAGAGAAAGCTGGAAATGGAAATATAAACTGCAGTGTGATCTCGCCTCTAATGTGCGAGAAGTGTCTGCAATGCTATTGATTGTGCGTGAACATACAAACCCAGGCAGCCCCTCCACAAAACATGTCAATATACAATCTGGAGAGTTCCCATCTAATTGTATTTGATCACAGGTTGCAGTGGATCAATGGCAGCAGATGGCACAAACAGGCTGATACACTGAGAGGCAAACAACAACCACGCAGGAGATGTGTTGTAAATGGACTGTTATTTGTTCTTCTATTGATGAGAAAACATTATTAAATGGAATGGGTCATTACAGAGATTGACATGATAAAAATCTGTCTAGGGAAAGAAAAAAGAAATACATTCAATCTGTTTCATGGTGAGATATGACTCCTGATAGGACTGCGTATTATCTTTCAGACCTGGCATTGAAATCCAGAGTGACCAGCCTTAATGCAAAGTGTAATGTTATTTTTCTAGCCAAGTAAAAGGTTAAAGGACTGTTTAGAACCAGCAACTATTGAAGTTTTACATAGCTGTAGCAGTAAAGTGAGAACAGATCTAAAAGTAACTCAAGAGGATGTGTAAATACCAAGTGTACATAACATCCTTGATCAGGTCATGATAATGAGTTGGTCTTGGCCGTGATTTGATCTTGCTCTTGAAATTTTGGTCATGTCTTGGTGTGAAAAATAAGCACAGTATGACTTTGTCTCAACAAACTATTCTTGGTCTTGACTTGCTCCTGCCCTGGTCTTGTTGCTTGAGGTCTTGGTCATGACTTGGTCTCGGGTTCTATGCTCATGTCTACAACACTAGGGCCTCTTTCTCATCAAATCCTCTGACAACCGTCGCCTTGGTGACCTTTGTTGACACCTTCAATTCCAAATCAATCTAATTGGCCGACTGTCTGTATGGCCCCGACCCCCACCCCTGTCATCCCCTCCCAGCAGCGGCAGCCAATCACATCGACCTAACGAGCGACAGGTAGAAATAAAGGCATAGGATTGAGGGAAGAATGTTTTTTGTATTGTATCGACTGCACTGTGTAGGACCTCAGCAGGTTTCCATCTTTTGTCTTGAGGTTTAAAAATGTTTTCTTTGTCTAAATAAAGAAATGATGTGACATTGTGTGAATAAACAACATTTAGCCAAAATAGCGGAGATAAAAAGTGAAGAAAAATAAAAGGGTAATTATTTTGAATTCCAGTGCAAGTGTCATCTAATTCTGGGGTAGATTGACAAAGTAACAGTACAGTATGAACACAATGACTGTAGAAAATATGGACGTTTTCCACCCACTGGTCCACTATTCACCAATATTGTTGTTACCACAAGTCAATAAAATGGTGGCTTTTATTGCAGAGTAAAACAATAGTTTTCAGAAAGCATAAACGGACATATGCAAAATATAAAAATGTCGGCAATGTTTTCTTACTGACACTAATCAGTAATAAACTGTGGTATTTATGAAAAAGAAGGAGGAGGAGGAGAAATTGTGAGTTAACATTGGCTGACATGTAAAACTTGTGACATGAAATAGTGACTCTTTAAAATGTTAGAAAGTGTAGCATTTCATGGAATCGAAAATGTCTTCTTCTATTGTGCAATGCAGCAGAATAGAGCTATACATCCAGCCACTTGCACCTCTACAAAAAAGGATTTACTCTCTTTATTTAATCCTGAGGTAGAGCAGGTCGTCCAATAACCAGAAGGCTGGCGGTTTGTGGTGGTGTGTTTGGTGGTGGTCGGAGGCTGTTGGCACTGTTGGTATGGCAGCCACGTCTCTCTGTCAGTCTGCCCCGGGGCAGCTGTGGCTACAGCAGTAGCTTAGCTCCACCACAGTGTGAATGTGTGAGTGCTTGTGTGTGAATGGGAGAATGGAAGCATGATGTAAAGCGCTCTGGGTGTCCAAGTGGGTACAAAAAGCACTCTATAAATGCATATCATTTACCATTTAATTACAATACATCCACATTTTGTATGATTATAAATTTTTTTATTTTTGCCACTTGTGTGGCACTTGTATGTGGTTACTCTTACATATAACACGCCATTCTAAATGCAGTGTAAATGTGAACTTCAAAACTTACTAACCCAACCTGTCCTGTTCTATTCAATGGAGAAATGCCTATTGTGAAAAGGATGCATCAGTTAGCTATATCAATTTGTATTTGTATATCTTCTCACACAAAACATGTTCTCTGTTTGTTTGAACAGTGCCCAGCAGGCTTTGAGTTCTTTTTCCTCACTAACTATGGCTGTGGGGCCCATTTAGAGTCATCACATCCCATTTCAGTCCAATTAGGCCAAACACTCAAAGGTAAACATCACAGGCACAGAACAAGTGTCTTGAGGAAAAACTAATGAGGATTGTGTAAAGACTCTGTGGGACTAACACATGCTCAAATGCAAACCAACCATGCACAAAGGAATATCTGGTTACAAGCCCAACAGCCTGGAAAAAACTAATGCATTCAATTAAATTAGCACCTCAAGTTAACAAATGATTATGCTGCTACAACAATGAGCGACCGCAACAAACAATATTAACTGTTAAAATCTGTTCAGTCATATAAAGATTGTTTTAGTTATGCCTTCCTGTTGGTGTGCATGCATATTAGGCAGAATATGTTGAGCCTGTATTCAGCCCACATCAGTTGTCGAAATTAATTTGCTGCAACACGTTCTGCTAGCGACGCTGCTCATGCTAATTGTTTGTGTTTGTTGCCAGTTCCATTTAGTTTGATATAATATCCTGAAGCAAGAGAAAAACATTTCTTCTGCTGCTCTCTGGAGTCCCCCGCTCCCTCTACCATCCTACTTTATGCTTATCTCTGACTGGAGCACATTAGGTGGATTAGCATCTCTTGGCTTTTGGTCCTGATCTGAAAACTGGCCTTTGGTCCTGACAAGCTGCTTGGCTGCCCTGTTCTCTGCCCTCGACCCAACCCTGCTGCTTCTGACTTTACCGGTAATAGATTGACCCACTTCTCCCTTGGGCCACTGCATTTTTAGTATGCACTTTTGTATGAAGTTCTTATACTGCCTTATAAATAAGCTCCTTGGAAACTATAACTTTAAATTAGTAAAGCATGCATTATTTACACTTTTTAAAAAAACACAAATGTTAAGTTCTTCACAAAGAGAGGAAAAGTAAACTCCAGTTTCCAATATTGTGATATTTTTGTTGGATATGTTCCATTTTACTCAATTCTACTAATGTGCTTTACATCGAAAGTGACAAGCAACAAACAAAACATAAAGCAGTGCAGATAATTGAAAGTATACAATGAGCCGTGTAATATTATACATTATATAAACTGCATTTGTTTTTGTATCAAAAGTGAGAGTATTGGATTCAAAATGAACCAGGTTTTATGTGCCATCAACTCAACTCTATCTTCAGTGTTCGAACTATACCGTGTCCTTTGGGGGAGCCCACTTTTTTTTTTTTTGTGTGTGTGTGTGGGGGGACTTTCAACTGCTACAACTGTATTCACTATTATACTTTATTGACACAAATGTAGAGGTCCGTCAGCAAACAAACAGCCACCCACAATAAGTCTGTAATTATCAACTCGGTAACCGTATTAACCCCTAGGTTAATTTTGGATTGTCCTTTAAATTACTCGTCACGCTATAGAAATAGAATACCATAACAAACCAGCTGCATACGGTAATTGGGAATAATGTATATCGGCTCTTCCAGTCTCTCCACTGCTGGCTGTTCCAGTTTAACGGGAGAGAAGACTCGGAGCAAGAGGGTATAGGAACGTGTCCGGCCTCTGACGAGCTGTTACCATCTTCAGCCAGAGATTACTTTTTTTCAGCTTCTTGCACAGTGGGCGGCGGGAGGTATAGCAGTGTTTGTAGCAGGTGAATCAGTGGTATTCATATCACTACATCATTTCTTGATGAAACCAAAATTAATTAAACTGCCTTGTTTTCTTTTTGCCATGGCTAATGGCTATGATGCTATAGCTGCAGAATTAATTAAGGACTTTGTTAAGGACTTTGTTTGCGCGCGATAAATGGCATCCAACGTTTTTTCTACGAATCTATGACGTACTAACATATGTGGAATTTGCAGCGCAATGAAGAATATTATTGTTATTTTACACTTAATAATCCATCATGATCACATTACACAACTGAAATTACACTTCAAAATATTCACATTGTCAATATTTTTTGAGACCCCCCAAAATTTCACATTACTCGATTTCAGGGGAGCCCATGTCTTATTAAGGGGAGCCGAGCTCCCCCTAGCTCCCCCGTAGTTCGCACTATGTCTATCTTCATCAAATCATCCAGTGTTAAAATCAGGGGCAAACCTCTCGAGTCAAATACATTAAATATTTAAAATGGCAGCCTATAGTATTTATAAAACTTAACTTGTTGCCTTTAATGACCTCTGCTCAAAGTAACACTAGTGACATTTTTCAAAGCATCAAAATTATTAACGTATAAAGCTTTAAAATGGTATTGATAGTTCTTTATTGTAAAAGAAAAAAAAGGAAGAAAGAAACTAGAGTGCACCTGGTTCAACACATATTACACCCAGTAAGTCGGAGTGATGGGGTACAATTTTTTATTTTTCATATATCTAAAATAAATATTTAGGGATAACGGTCTTACAAGTAGTACAGTTGGAGTCCTTTACTCACTACAAATCCAGCCCTTAGGGTGTAATGAGTGAGATGTAGAACAGATGGTGAAAAGTATGCATGAAAGCAGCTACGGTCTAACCACAATGAGGCATAATATAGCTTTATGTAAAATCAAAACCAAAAAGTTCACTACTAATTTGTCTAAATCAATAAATGTCAAATGTTGTTCCCACTTTGTGCCTGTAAAGCTTTACACATGCCTACTATGTCACTGATTTTCTGAGATCCTTTAAGAACTTGGATTCACCAGAAAAGCAGTTTTTGCTTGAAATGAACCTCAAGTTGCAACAGCAAGAAAAGAACAGGGGAGACTTTTCAGTGTGTGTTTCTTCTTGACATCGCAGCAGTAAACACACATTTTTCTCCCGGGCTCTCATATCGCTGCTGTAAGTTTCACTCTGTCCTCCGACGCAGCGGGACGTCTGTGAAAAACGTGCCTCCGACACCCCACCTGAACGCTACATACAGCGAGAGTGTGTACAAGCCTGTCATATGCGGCGCTCGGTGACAAAACTGCGATCTTACACTTGGCAGGGAAGGAACTAGAGCGTCATGTGAACACTGTCCATGTAGGAGGCAGACTTTCCATGTGACTCCCCCACTGCTTTGTGAGATTGGCAGAGACAGAATTGAAACATTACGAGGTGTAAGCTCGCCAGGTTTGACTGTAAAACTGTCAGAGGAGACTCATTTATTGTGTCCTTCCACATTTTTCTAACTGAAGACCCTTGATGGAGATTATGTGCATTACTGAGCACCAATTTATTCTACATTATTTCTATATTGGTAAAAGATGAAGCATGATGATGCAACAGGAAACACAAAAACATGACGACATGTTCTCTGAAGCAGTGGATATGTAGTGGATGTAAAAAAGCACGTTTTTTTTTCTAAGCTTTTTTTTTTATTAAACCTGCTAAAGCAGCACTGTTACAATGCTAAACAAAAGAACCACAGAAAAAAATATTTAACAAAAGGAACAACTGACACTGAGCAGCGACAAAACAATGTTAGATTTAGCAAGTGCACAATAGCAGTGTGGTTACCACAGTAAGATGGTGGCTGGTTCGATTCCTACATTTCCTCCATGTGTTGCATGGTCTTAAGGTTATTTTGCTTCTTCACACTAATCCAACACATGCACAGGTCGACTTTAAAATTGTCCCAAATTAATAAATGTGAGATTGTTTCTAGTACATAGAATTGTACATAATGACCCTGTTAATAAATGGCCACTGATCAGGGTAAGATTTACCTTTACCTGTCCTTCAATTAATATATGGATGCAATACTGTTTATTACTATTTCAACGGCAATCAATAGCATTTGAAACAAGTCAAGGTCACTCTAACACAGGCAACAACTACTGGGAATCTTATTTAATAAACTGCAACTAGGCAAAGAGTCTGTGTGAAATACACAAAGTGCTCCATGTTGAGCATATTGCATCCATGTTGGGTGTAAGTTTATTTTTTATTTTTTAACTTGTCTATGGATATTCTTGGTCATCAAATAATAAGGTTACAACAAAACATATGTTTTAAAGTTTCTTTCTTCCTATAACCATGGGAAATGTCAATCCCGTTAAAGGTTATTATCTCCAGAATAATTAAAAACATGTTTGTGGAGATCCTCAGTCATCCAAAGTATAAAATAATAAAAATGTTGAGACTTAAGAAATTGACTTTACCCAGTTTACCTAGCATGAATGTCACCACTTTTGAATGCACCGCACACACAGACCACAGAGCTGACAGCAGCATGACTCCTGCTCTCTGCCCTCTCAAGTGTTGTGTCCTTGTTACAATCACGCCTCACCACATCGCCCATGCAGCTGTCCTTGTCCGCAGGGTCAACTTAAATATATACTTCAGAGTCAGTAAGTGGGAACAATCGTCATCATTATCTAGGATCGCTGAAGGACTTGAGTCATTAGGATTGAGCATAGTCAGATTATAGTGTTTCATTCGAGGATGGATGAATGAATGGGAGGGAGAAAAAAGCGTAGAGCGGCTGAAGAGACAGTGACTGAGAGGCATTTTATCCGAGCAGATGAAACTATGATTGCTTTCTTGCGGGGCTTGATGGGTCATTTCTGGCACATTCAGTACAAGGCTTAGTCTTGCCAAACACCTTCCCATCCTGACTCGATCCTCCTCTGTGTCTCGGTCGCTGTCGATCATTTTGGCTCTGGGCGCTGACCTCTCTCCCGCCCATCCATTCGTCTTACTTTTACGCCCCTCCATCACCTCTGTCCATCCGTCCTGCTCCTCATTTCAGCATGTTTTCTACTCCTATGTCCTCCCACCGCTCTCCATTAATGCCTCTCACTATCTCCATGGCCCGAGGAGGGATAAGGCGGCCAGTGGGAATGATCCAACTCTGGACGGAAAAATGAAAACATCCGAGTGAACAATAAGTTGCCAAACAAGTATCCACAAGGCCACAGCCACAACCACCAAACCTTAATAACTAATATTATGAATATGCTGTCTGTTATTTTACACCAAAACCCACAACCCTTAAAGCAGGAGAAAATACTAGATTACTATATACATGTACAATTCTTCTACAGTTCTGTTCATTTTTCCACATTGCCCAGATTTTTTTTATTAAGTAAGGAAATTCACTGTTGGCAGCTGCCACCAGGGATGTTTTTGATGTTTGTGGGGGAAACCGGACTACCCGGAGGAAACCCACCTGAGGACAGGGAAGAAACTCCACACAGAAAGGCCCCGGGAAACAGGAGATGAATCCTGAGGCGACAGTGCTAGCCAAAGGGCTAGCAATTGTTTTCCTTGTGGCGGAATTCATTGTCCACAGCTGCCACCAGGGGGCACCAAGGTTCCTAACCAGAGGTTCCTAACCAGAGGTTCCTAACCAGAGGTTCCTAACCATGTTTTGATGTTGATGGGTTAAACCGGAGAAAACCCACCCAAGCACAGGGAGAACATGCAAACTCTACACAGAAAGGCACTGTATGCGTGTAACTTTAATTTTCAAGTGTTCCAGGTCTCAAGCCCAAAGCAGGAATGGACTTAAGTGCCCCGCAACCCTTAAGGGGTAAGCAGTGAAAAATAAATGATTGAATTTTTTATATCATCTACCTTCTACACAATCAGAATCAGTGGTATTTCCGGGCAAAGTGAAAAAACTTCCACAAAAATGTATTTAGGCCTTCACATAAACTCACCCGAGGTACTACTCTCATAAATCACTAGATTATCTGAATCTACAAACACAGAGCAGTTAAAGAAATGTGTTTAAAACACATCATTGTATTCATTCATTTTAAGCAGTAATTGTAAATACCTTTTATGTGAAATTATATCTTTAGTGCTTATATAATCTTTGCATAAATCTCCAACAATGACATATTGTGCTGATTCCATTCTTGTTCCAGGTAGTGCAGGTGCAGGTAGTACATTTTTATTAATACTACTCTGGTTCTTCAACAGCAGGCAGTTTTTAAATTCCTCATATAAAAAAATATATATTGGTAGTGAAGAAACAATCTTGTTTTAACCCTCCTGGTATTGAGAGTGAGTCGTTGCCATGGCGATGAGAAATCTGTTGCAGACTGGAAGTACAGTAGGCGACTGGATGAACACAAGCTGAAAATATAACTTGGTGTTCAGACAGTGGGGAAGTAAGTGTCCTTTTAAGATGACAAATAATTAAGCTCAAGGTTGTTAGCAGTAAATTTAATGTATGTCTTTGAGCAGCTACGTTTGTCAGAAAATGTCTTTACAAGTGTGGATGGAAGATGGTGACAAACTTTTGCTTTTAAACATTTTGTCCCGGACTTCCAGACTTCACAGTTTAGTCAAAACCAAACTGTGGTGAAAAAGATGAGCCTGTACAGTATACAAAATAAAAATACACAAATGCACATTTATATTGTTGATAGCAATTGGGCATAATGTTTTGTAATGCTCTGGTTTTGGTCTCATTTTCTGCCCAGACATTATCCTAGTGACAGTGACAATTTTATGTTATTTACTTTTCTGTATATAGACCAAAGGCCCCTGAACCAGTAAAGATTCATAGTGTGGTCTTTTATTCTGAGGAAATGATTTTAACTTATTTACAAAAGCATTTTCTAAGTACTTTGTAAGCATTCTATGAACAAGGCTTTGTAGCTGATCCTTGAAAAACTTAAATTTGACCTAGTTTTCTCATACTTACTGCAAAAATGTCCTATGGTAAATTACAGAAAGTATGATTTTTGAATAAATTCTTGTTCTACGGAAAAGAAGGACTTTTTCACATTTGTTCTGCACAGTGAGACTTAGTTAAAAATACAATGAGAGTTATACTGAACTTTTACTCGCACTGGCACTCCTACACACAGCCCACTCGCTCTGGCCTCGCAGCCGCACAGCGCAAGTGAGAGTGGTGTCAGCCAAGAGGAGCACAGCTTCACGGGAGCAAGCAAACGAGTGCAGAACGAGGGATGGTGCTGCAACGCTTCAGGGGGAGGACAAATCAATACAACAGCGCGGATAACCCTCCCACGCTAACGCTAAATAATGCTGCCAGTTTGTCTTGCCTGCTCCATTGCTGACCTCTGTCACGCCTTCACAGAGTGTGCAAGAGCTGCTTTTGCAAAACAGTTCTCAACAATAGTTCTGTGCATGTCTTTATTCACAACTTTGACCCAGTGAGCCTCGCTGGAAGCAATCATAGTTTTGGTGAATTTTTTTTTTTTGCAGTTTTGTTTCTCGGTTTGACATTTATTATAAACACATTTCTCAAATTGAATGTATCTCTGTATCATTTTCAGAACAGTGGCTAGTTATAATTTGGAAGTGTAATCACAATGGAAACTTCAAACTGTGTAATAAAGCAAAAAGTTCAGTAAGTATTCCTCAAAAAACTATTGTTATATATAGCAATAAAATAGGTTTTGTATTGTCTATTGTCTACAAACCCACTGATGACCCAGTTACTACTTTCAGTCTGTTTGGTTTGTACGAGAAGAGTCACATATGTGGCACGTGGAAGTAGATTTCCAACATTTCTTCTGTAATATCCGGAGCTTAAGAGTGTGGACAGCCACAGTCTGCCTCTCTAAACTCTCTTAAAATAAAATGCAAAACAGAACATATTATTATTTATATTTAGGACTATTGCACTTCAGTGTAACGTCTAGGCCCCATGACTTAGGAATCTAAAGTTAGAATAGAAACATGCTCTGCAGTCTATTTCTTTTTTTACTCCAATGTGGAAAACTAGCCTCAGTGAGAAGGATGAGTGTGCAGCAGATGTTAAACACTCTCCTGAAATGCACCTACAGGACCACCTCGTGCTGGAGTTTGATTGTAAGTGGTGCTGAAAGCTGCTGAGGTGCAAATGTCCACTTTTGTCACTGAAGTTATGACACACACTGTTAGTCAGCCAGGATCTGCACTGATGACTTAGTCTGCAATCTGTCTGACCTGCTCTATCCACCGGATTTTAACCTTCACTCTTAGTAAACTAGTCCTGCATATAGTATTTTTATGAAAAGTGTTCCATGATCACATTTTTTTTCTTTACATTCTTGCTCGATAATATCATGTTTAAAAGTGGGGTAAAAGGAAATTATATATAAATATGTTTAGCTTTTAAGAACTATGTAACTATTAGGAACTTATGCAGGAATGAGAGCTAAAAAAGCACCATAATTACTATAGTCTAATGATTTATTAACATATTATTACCACGCTCTTATTCTGTGATTACTGAGCTGGAATGTTTAAGAGCTCTTGAAGTGACATAGTTAGACTGCACAATGTAATGCAAAGAAATTAGCAGTGGTTGTACTGTTGTTGTACTGTAAATGTTGGACCTATGTCTCAGTGGCTCAGTGGTTTATTGGTAGAGCGGTCGTCCTTCAATCAGAAGGTTGGCGGTTCGATTCCCGCTCTCCCCACAGTTCATACTGTCGTTGTGTCCTTGGGCAAGACACTTAACCCACCTTGCCTCCAGTGGTGTTCCAGCTGTAACACTGGTGAATGGAAGCTTTAATGTAAGTCGCTTTGGATGAAAGCGTCTGCTAAATGTCTAAATGTAAATGAAATGTAAATATTTAGATAAAGAGTAGTATTGTCTTCTGGTCAACTCATCCAAATATGTTTTAAATACAAGCCTCTCAAACTCAAAACAGACAAGAAAGAAAAGAAGCAACTAAACAAATGTATTTTTCTCTACAGGCTAAAGACCAAAAAGATAAGTGATATGAAAAATAACAAAGGCATTTTGTTACTGTTTATGGGCCTATTATCAATTTTCCAAACCCCCTGAAGCAACTGTTTTTGATTCAAGGAGGCACTTTGTTCTTGTTGCCTGTATAGAAACCCAACTATTGTTCCTTCATCCCATTCCTGCTCTGAGTTCAAACCTCACATTGCTGTTGTCTCACTCAGTACTGGCAAAGTATTAAAGGTAAAACCGCTCAAAATAATCTTGGCATCCTTCTCTTTAGCCCTAGACCTCTCCTTGAAAAACTATAGCACATCTTTTCTCTGCAATGCATTCCCCTGGACTCACATTCGTCTGGAATCTGTACAGTTTTTTCTTTTGACTCTTTTCACTTTGCGTTTTAGGAACAGTCCAACAGTGCTGCTCGTCTCCAGCCACCTGCTTGTCCACGCCGCGGCTCTCCGTCTGTATTCGACTGTAGCTGTTGACAGCGCTAAGTGAGGCAGTAAATAGCGCCGTAAAGTGGGTCTCTGAACGTCTGTCGAGCCTGTTTGTGCCACCAGTCTTTTTATTTTCTCACTGCTCAGTTTGAACAGTTGGTTATAGGCAGTAAAGACCTTTTAAGCAAAGATTGTTTACTCCGCAGCAGGAAAAGCTTGCTCTATAACATGTACTTAGTCTGCCTCTGATGGCCTAAGGATGCACACATTGTTGGATTCATGAAAAAGAAAATGCACATGAGATAATGCTCAAGTCCCTTTCCTCGATGACTCATGTCTGCTTTGGTTTGACTCTTCATGCTGCAGAGTCTGGGTCATAATTTCACTCTGCGACCTTTCAGTTTATGTAAAGGGTAAATATAAGTGTCTGTAGAGTCTGGATGTTGTAAAGAGGAAGCTGTAAGCAACAAATAACAGTAATTTTGAACTTCATATGTCAGACAACTTGAAATAGATTTTCACAGAAGTGCCAGTCACTCATCGAACATATGCCCAGTTATCCGTGCAATGCAGTGTAAAATGCATTTTTGCATCTCAATATTAATTGTAGAATTCCCTGCTCACCTCAGCCGTATAAATATACAGTATGTACACAATTGTTGGAGTGGCTTGGTTCAGTTGGATAAGTGTGAATGCCGTCACAAAGAGCACAGATGTCTCATCAAACTAAAATCAGGAAGTGTGTGTCACTGTGACAGGAGCTTCCTGAAAGAGTGGTGTCTGTTGGAATAAAACAAACACCTAACCTCGCTGGTGTTTGATACAGGCACATGATGAGTCCACAGAGAAAAAAGACCACATTCATCATTGTTTTAGTAAAATACCTGTCTTTTTCTGTTGTTGTGAGAACTACTAACTCAATTTGTACTACCAACAGTGAATTTCTCCACAGGAATAATAAAAAAATACTAAAATAATAATAGAATAAAAAAATGTTTCTTTTAGTCTGAACTAAAACCTAAGAAGAAGTGAGAACAATCCCTTGCTTCCCATGGATCAGGCATTTGTCTTGATCTCATCTTGTCTGGTGTGTTCATTAAATATATAAAATAACCTTGCTCTACTTTGTCCTCTTTACTCTTCAACCACCATCTCATATTTCTTTGCCTTAATTGCTCAACGGCTGACGCCATGTAGCATGTCTTAATTAAACGGCTGCTAAGAAGGAGACGGGCATTGAGTGAACAAGAGGCTGTAGAGGAAGGGGGTCGGGGGTGGGATTTAATGATAAAAAAAAAGTCTGTTAATTACACAACAAGGTCAGGACCGCTTTACCTTCACAGCTTAATTACAGCTTTTGATTGTGTTGCAAGGCGTCATTTTAAATTCAAACAGTGGGACAACTAGACCACATTAATTGTAGGTTTCTTGCACTAAACGTATGTGAAAAAACATAAATGTGAAAGTCACTGTGAAAACCCGCTCTTGACAATGTAATTATCAGAAAAGATTGTATTGTTTAAAAAATGTAAGCCTAAGGATGTTTGTGAAAGTTAGTCTTAATTGTCGGTGCTTTTAGCTGTTTCTTTGGGAGTTTGGAGAAATGTATGCAGCAGTGCATCATGGGGTCAGTAAAAACCTGTCGATAACAAACACAAATGACACAAGATCAACATATTTAAGCTTCATTCATGTGGTCCTTGGATAGTCTCATTTTCTGAGTTTGACTGTTGTGCTCTTGTGCTTTCGAAACAGAAAGTTGGAGTGTTATTGTTACTGACCGACAGACATAATACAATTTTTAGTTTGCTGTTCATACATGCAGCTCGTGTCAGGTAAATATCCACAGCCCACTACCTTCAGGCTGCAGATACTCAGCTCCAGGAGAGCACTGTCCACCTCGGTCAGACTCAACAGTTGACCTACTCAATGCACCAGCCCTTTTTACACATAGTTCATAGATTCTAAATATATATTTGTATGTTGTTTGTAAATTTGTTTCACTAATTGTTGGTGTTTATTTTTTTTTTCTCGCAACAGACACCCAGTCCCTAAAACAAATAAAAGTACTTCAATTGAATTGCACATTCTCAGTGACTTCAGTTGGGACTATAAATACTATGTGTATCCGAAGGTATGAGCAACCCCCCAACATGTCCTTGCAATGGGTTGCATTCATGCTTGCAGCCCTATGAAGTATGGATGTAATGAATATTAAAATAGGGTTAAAGTCAACTTTAAAGGCAAAATATGCAGATTTTTCAGGTCAATTTTCAAGTCAAGTAAAGTTTACTTTACCCATCCATTTCTTGTGCTCACTGGTAAAAAAAAAAAAAAAAATCTGCTGTGATTGGCTGAGAGCTACACACTCAAATAAAAATGCTAATAAATGAAGTGATAAAATCCAGACAGAAAGGATAAATTTACCTTCACTTCAGAGATTACTGTGGCTTTAGGATTCATTTGATTTCTTCTTAAAATCCTGTCCATTATAACTTTAACAATGACCTTTTTGCTTCAACAAAGTCAGATTTGTGTAACTATGTGATGTCGCAGCTTTGCAAAATAAATGTAAACCATTGCTTTTGGTGTTTTCCTCTGTAATGCTCTGAAATAAAAAGCTGCGAGCGACACACCCAGCATGTCGTTGGTTTGTGTGTTTTGATCTCTGACATGGAGCGATGCCATTAAACCAACAGAGGGGGGGGGTCCCACTGTTGTCGTCACATGAGGTCCTTCTAAAACACAAGCGCTCATATGCTCTGACCATGACTCGTCCAGCTGTGGAAACACTCCATCAGCCTCATGGTCCCCGCCCCCACTGACCACTCCCCACATTTATCACCGGATCTGCCTTTTTAATAACTCAGGATCAGGGATGCAGGAGCTCAGATGTCACAGAGAATGAGTGAGGAGGCTTAATTATGACTTAGATGGCCAGCTCAATCTTTTCTACAAGTCATAAGAGTTTCTCATTATGCTCTGCCCTACCCTTTAACCATTATTCATTAATTGTCTGACATGATATTTTCTGCTGATAAATAATTAAAGCAATAACCTGATACAGTTTTTGTCTAACTGCTATGTAGGCATCACCAGTTGTACTCCCGGTCTTACACAAAACAAATCTACTGAAAAACCCCTCACATGCACGGCCACTGCATCAATAGTTACTTTAAAATTACAATATAAAAGAAGGAGAGGAAGAAACCTGGTTTGACCTATTGGTCTACGGTCAGGCACTTTTATAAATAATTATCCAAGTATAAAATGGACAGTAGCCAAACTGTTTTATCACCTGTCATATTGTAATTATCAAGGATTTAAATAGATTAGAATATAATATTCAGCCTGTATCTGCAAACTCAATCACAAACACGTGAGGCTGATTACTGGCTTTTGCATTCAGGGAAGTATGAAAGAGAGATATTGGCCAAATCCAATCGTAGCTATTCTCTGCTGGAAATGTTTGGCTGTGTGTTTACAACTTTTACATACAACATATTCTCATCCTCCTGTAGATGTATCTTTTCACATGAGAGGCATGTTCTTCTAATCTAATCTAAATTATGTGTTGTTTTGTCGTCTGTGAACATTAATTTGGTCCAGTTCCTGTCTTTGGTGTTGTTTGGTCTGTTATTGTTCCGACCTCACTTGAAATGCACCTTTGGTCCACACCATGTTCGATTGCTCGTTCACACCTCACAAAACAAACCAGACTTTTAAATTTAACAAACTGGAGTCCAATTAAAGCAGGTCCAAACAGGGAGATCCCAGGAAACAACCCATGGATCCTGCACTGGTCCTGGTCTTGACTTGGTCTCTGTCCAGTCTCCTCTTGGTCCTTTCTTTGTCTGGTCTTGTATACAACAGTAAACATATTCATCGTGATGTTAAGGGCTTAAAATGTTAAGTTTAGGCTTTTTTTGTTGTTTGTTTTGGTCATAAAATAAAAAACAGAATACTTTTATTAAAAATAAAACATTGAAAGGGTTTTAGGCTAACGTCGAGACTTTGCACCTAAACCTTTTAACATTTAAATAAAAGTGCTATATATTGTAACAAAATAAGTTCTATTCATTAAACAGAAGAGGAAAAAACAAAACCAATATTATCATGTTAGTTAATCAATTAATTTAATCCATTATTAATGTGACTGTGTTGAGATGATTAACTGCTCACATTTGTACATTCCTGCATAATCACCTCATTTTAAAGACCATAATGAGGCCTTGAAATGCTTTATTAGGCCTGAAAAATACCAAAAAGATGATCATTAATTAATCAGATGTGCTATTATTTCCTTACAACATTGCAGTTTTGTTTAATCAGTGCAGGGGATATGTGCAGACAGATGGTTGTTTCCACTCAATAGTCTCTGTCACGAGGCTAATCTTTGCTATTTGCATAAACACTTTTAAGTCTTTTGCTAAAGGCAGGCGTGCATGGAAAGCATTAAGTTTCTAATATGCTCTAAAGACGCATATGTCTCCTATAAAAATTATACATTAGATTAATTAGTGTACTATTATTATTCATTTGTTGTTACTTATTTTTAGGCTTTTGAATAAATTACAAGTGTCAGGGAAGACTGAATTATTTTAGAAGAAAGCCTTGTGGCTTTTTACATTGGGTTTCCGTACTACTGTATGTCATGTCGTGCTGTCATTCTGCTCACATGTTCTTTTTCTGATTTTAATTGCTGAAAATGTTGCTAACTGTATTATTTGGATAAAAAGTCCTATAGTGCAATTGAGCGCAGATTTAGCCACCATTTATAATTGTTGTAATGAATATGCACCTTCTCCTTCTCTGAGTGCCCTCTAAGTGCCTCTAATAAGTGCATGTCCCGGGGTGGAGGAGAGATCCGATTACCCTTGACCTCCTCTTGCTCAACAACGCGACAAACATTCGATTGGATCAACCTCTCGACAGCTCTCCCCCGCTCTTCTCCGTCTGTGCTTAAGGATATGCAGCAGCCAGCGCTCATCTACTATCCACGATCTTGGCAATCACATTTATCAAGACGATTCGTCTTTATATCTGGGTCACGGTCCTAATGAAAACGGTTGAAAATGGAGTGCCATTAAGAGGCGAGAGTTCCCTTCATTTGAATAACTGTGTTCAAAGGACTAACGTGAAATCAGAGCATCACAACAGAGCTTGAGCTGGAGATAATGCTTGGTATTTTTTCAAACCAGAGCAGTTTCCACACAAATGAGAAAACAAAACTCATCTCTGCTGCCCCTATATTCATAATAACGCCTCCACCGGGAGTCTAATTAGCTTCTGGTTGGATTTATTATTGAGGGAAATGTATTTTGATCAGATTCTTCTGATTAACTATGGCATGTGGGTTTCTCTACAAAATATTGACAGCAGTCCCACATAACCAGCTATCACGCATATTTACTCCGGCTTTTTCAGAGGCCAGTATCTTATTTTAGAAACACTGAGTTAAGTTTAGCATTAATCAACACCAAACTTAAATAATGGAGTAGACACATTTAAAAGGTTTAGTAGAAACATTTATGTTTTTTGTTGGGGCTGACATTTTGTAAAAGTTGAGATATTTCTATTATTCGAAAAGCAGCTACTGGCCACTTTATGGTATAGTCTATTGATAGTGTATTGACCTTTTTATTAATGTTATAAGAGTAAACCTGGAAAAAAACAAACCCAAAATGCTTAACCTCAGACGTAACATTGACACATCTATTGCTTCAAATAGAGATTAGTAAGATTAATTTAGGGTTTATGGTTAGTCTTGTTTTGTTGAGAATAAGTAAAAACTAGGAGTGTTTGTGTGCTACAAGGAGAGCCATGAAAAACACTTCTAATACCTGAACATGTTTTCAACGGGAGTCAAAGGTGTCTCTGGTTTTGGGACTACTACACATACAAAGTGTTTTTTTTCCAAAGAATGGGTCAAAGCAAATCCTAAAAGATAAATATTTATATATGCTTTTAAATTGCCAGTGTGTAAACTGTACAATCCATATATTTAACCACTGATGACAAACCTAACCCACTGAGCTAACAAACATCTACAGTATATGCTACTGTAGAGACAAACAAAGATGATCTGTTTCTAGTTGCCAGCCTTTAAATAGTTCTCACTTCTGATTGGATGAATGTGATGGGATACTAGAAACCAGATTCAATGTTTATTGGAAAGTAAACACACTTATAGCTTTTCTAAAAACAAAGCTATTATATCACTTACTTCTTCTTTTAACTTCTGAGGTCAATGTTAAACCTGGTTGGATGCATTAGGTTGATAAATTATAGTCAAACGGTTCAATACAGACCAAGGTTTATTCTGTTGGTAAATTATTCCTCACAAAGAGACCATGTTGACAGCGCCAACAGAGCAGCAGACATTTCTCTATATGAAAAATTGGCTGTAGTGAAGAATGACATTACATATTGCCGTTGCAAATGGGGAGAGATGTAAGCGTCTAAAAAAGGCGACGCGTGTGCATAACCTTCAGAGGCATTACAAATCAATATTACTCCTCTCACCTAAGCTTTCTTGCCTCTCAGTTTGAAGGAGGGAAAGTGTTCCAATGAGTGTGACAGGTGGAGGAGAGATGAGCGTGCACGACACACACACACAGCACCGGAACACGACTGTTTAAAAAACGAGCAGAACATTGAATCTCATTTGCCGAACGCTCGACCTGGAATTATCTGACAGTCGCATGCAAACGTGTGCTGACTCGTGCCTGATGTGCTGCTAACGTAAATGACTGCAGCGCTGTCGTCTATAGCTCACGCCTCAACACACAGCGTATATATATTACCCTTACGTTAACATTGACTCACTGGAGCAGGCTGTTAGCTGCGGCGAGGCCAGAGCAGTGAGGAGTGTTACTGCGAGTGTGGGACTGTCCATCTGGAAGAAATGATGGCGGTGATAATGGTAATGGCTCCGAGCTGGCAGGCCACAACCGAGTCACTCTTTCTTTTATTCCTTGTTGTTGTACTGTCTAGTTTTTCTTTTGTAGATTTGTTGTAGTCCTCAAGACTGGTCTTCCTGTTGACATCAGTCTTAAGACCACTTTTTAAAGGTCTCGGCCTCGTCTTAGACACTTTTTTACTTTTCTTGTCTTCCTTTTATTTAATCATCATTTATATCCGTTTAGCTCTACCCTTTTCACTGACTGCAAACCCCTCAATGAGTTTGTCATTTGGTCCAAAACTGGATCATTGTATAATACAGTGCTCTTGGTCTTGACTTGTACTCAATGGTCTTGTCTTGGCCTGGAAACACTCAGGTCTTTGTTATGACTTGATCTTGGTGAATGTGGTCTTCAGTACAAACCCTACTTTTAAATCACAAGTGTATAGCAACAACATGCAGGTGTACTATTGCCCAATGGTCTTTAGTCCACTGTTTTCCATCTGCCATGAAACCAAGGAGTGTGTCTAAATGTATTGAATACTGTTCACTGGAGGAATGTCCTGTTGCTGAGGGCCTTGACAGCTGGGAAAGTGTTTGCATCTTGGATTAGCCATTTTAACCACATTGCTGTAAACTGAATGATTTGCTCTTCCACACACTTCATTTCCAGTTGCATTTTTTTTCTGTTTCCATTTCTGGAAATCCAAATCCTTATTGTTTGTTTAGAAAATATAACAACAGAATTATAATTATTACTATTATTGTTGTTCAGGCTAACTGATTATGGTCCAAAGCATCAAAATGACTTCAGTAGACCACAAACCCTGACTCCTTCTACACCTTAGCTCCCAGGGAATGCAAAGTCTCTCCTGGAGAAATACCTCCAAAGTAGGTCTTGAAATATGACTGAAAATCTTTATACAATTTCTAGTTACATATTTCATGGTTAATTAATGATACTAGTACCTTTTTTCCAGCCGCAGGGAAGACATCCAGAAAGTATATTCAAATCAACTCCTAGTTTTTTGAAACCAAAACAGTTAATTGTAAATAAGTACAACCAGAATGTTATTACTAGAAGGTCACAGAACTGATTAAAAAGAAGTCCTCTTTACCGTTTTATCTTCAAAAAGATAAGTTTGCATTTTAGAGGTTATTTCCCCCATGCCATTTTATGTTTTCAGTTTTTTTATACACAATACTCTTCTCTCTTACAAAATAGAGTGACTCAGGCTGAAAAATATTCAAATAAAAACAGATTTCTCTCCTACAACCTCCTCCGGGTCGTCATGTTAACCTTTCCTAAATGCAGTCAGAAGGGCACCTCCAGAAGACATGGAAGTTGTACTGCTTTGTTTTGTAAAATTATTTTCTCTCTACAAATCTTTTTTTTTCTCTCTGTGGCTCTTTTGTCATCCTGGAGTGTCATTCATGTCGGTCTGTTTTATGCTGTGATTTTAAATTCTTCGACAGCGCGGTGCTTTGTAGTCTGGAGGGGTTTTCTTTTAGCATTCAGAGGCCTTTCTATTCGAATGTTTGTGCACTGTTTGTCTTTGGATTACAGCGGCTGAAAAAGACATGGACATCATTAAATGGTTCAGAGGTTTACAGGAACAAACATTTAAAAGCTGAAGGTCATTGTTGTTGGTTTTGTAATTATGTAAATCTATGGACTATTAGAGTCATATGTAGCTACCATGATGACATCTGGCACATCCTCAACTTCAGTGACTAATAAAAACAGTAATATTAAGTTTTATAATAGACATACTGTATAAAGATATAAATGCATTAATAATCAATAACAGTAAAATTTAACAAGCCAGATTAATTCTTTGTTGTCTTTGAAAAGTAATGAAACAGAACAACAAACAACATATGTTAAAGAGACAGTGGAACATAAATAAAATAAAATGAAGGTGTCCTAGAGAAAGGTCAAATTCATGAATGACCTATGAAACAGTAGTCCAAAAATGTACTTTTTATTTTCTTATAATCAGACAAATGTTTGTAATTGTTTACCTTGACATGTTTCAACGCTGTTTTGTCAAAACATGTCAAGGTAAACATTTAAAAACATCGGTCTAATTATAAGAAAATAAAAAGTTGACTTATGAAATAGGGTAATGATCATGGCTCATACAGGGCTCAATATTTTTACATATATATTTTATAAATCCATATAATCCATAGAAGTTGAATCCATAGAAGAAATAGTAAAAGCCTCTATATCTTGGTGCACCAGTCAGCTTGCTTCCTCACGGTTCTCTCATCCACATTATGATCGGAGTGCGGCATACCTTTGGCAATAAACACAGCAGGCCACACAAAGCACCATTCACCTTCACTTTTGTGACAAAAAAGAAACCTATTAAATGTGTAGCTTAGACTTTGTTGGGTGTTTGGTTCACATTTTACCACGCTGTGAATTTAAAATGAATCGACCCAAGACAACCTCAAAATAATTTGTGGTAAAGGATGAACAAGAGTTGTATATGTTATTGACTGACTGACTCTTACTCTAACACAAGTCAGTCAGAGTCTGGTCTCGTTTTTACGTGTTACTCTTTACCTCTCTTCCATCTCATCAGCCCCAACAGCTCTTGACTGCTATCAGCTCAGCTTTGTCCAAACGCAGCCCACTCTCCTGCGTCTCGTTCTTTCATGTTTGCTCTCTGATCCAACCCCTCCTCCACTCTATTTTGGTCCATTATTCACCGTCGCTGCGATCATTTTCACAGGATTTATCAGAGGCGCTGGAACAAAAGACTGAGAGGGGACAATTTCAGGATATTACCGCCGCCTCGTCGGCCCCACAAATCAGATACAAAAACATAAATGCTCTTTAGAGTTACATTTGGCTCTTGTCCTTTCTCTGCCATGTGATTAAATCTGCCGCACCGAGGACTGAACCTGTGACATTTTACATTGTGTGCTTCTGGCCATTTACCTGCTTCTCTGTTGTTATGAAAATCACAGGTTTTGTAAGTTATACATATAATTGCTCCAAAAAGATGGGCTGTTGTGAATAGATGGCAGAAGGTTTTCAAAGTAAGTGTGGCATGGACTAGATCGGAATTAGATACAGTATATCTCATTTCTTTCTTTTTAAGAGAGCTAATGAATTATTTATTTCAAATTAATATATATTATATAACTTGTTTAAATTAAATATTATGTTTGCCCACAGATGCCCTAAAATAAGTAAATGAATTGATCAAATCAGAACAAACAAAATTAGTTCTAATCCAGGAATTAAATAAGACTAAACCATGTCAAAACTCTGAGCAAATCATGTTGAGATCTTATACTAAACAAAGTCAAACCTAGGACTAAAACAGGTTTGAATTAGGACTAGGTCTGAACCAGGACCACAGTTGGTCTGAACCAGTCCTGAAACTGGCATAATCAAGGTCTAAAGTAGGAAACCAGGACTAAACTAGGACTAAATAGGACAAAAAAAGGGCTGAATTTCTGACAAAGAACAAATCAAATAGTTTCAGGGTTTAACTTGGACTCAACTCTGTCTAAATAACACTAACCTAGATCTAAACCAGGACTAGACCAGTATACCATGAAGAAACCAAGACTTAAAACAGGTTTACACCAACACTAAACCAGGGCTTAAAGTCTAAACCCTGATCTAAAACAGGTCTAAACCCTTTACTAAACCATGTCCAGCCTACAAACTATACCAGGTTTGACCAAGGACTAAGGTCTAAACCTGGACTGAACTAAATCATACCAGGTCTAAAACAGGAGCAAACTTTGTCTAAACCAGATCTGAAGAAAGGTCTAAACTGGGAAACTAGGACTAAACCAGGAATAAAAAGGACTAAACCACATCTAAACCACAGAAAGTTCAAAAGTTCAAACACTAAACCAGGTCAAAACCAACACTAAACCAGGTCCAAACCAACACTTAACCACGTATAAACCAACACTAAACCAGGTCCAAACCAGCACTAAACCACGTCCAAACCAAAACTAAACCAGGTCCAAACCTGCACTAAACCAGGTCAAAACAAGCACTAAACCAGGTCCAAACCAACACTTAACCAGGTCCAAACCAGCACTAAACCAGGTCCAAACCTGCACTAAACCAGGTCCAAACCTGCACTTAACCAGGTCAAAACAAGCACTAAACCAGGTCCAAACCGACACTAAACCAGGTCCAAACCAGCACTAAACCAGGTCCAAACCTGCACTAAACCAGGTCAAAACAAGCACTAAACCAGGTCCAAACCGACACTAAACCAGGTCCAAACCAACACTAAACCAGGTCCAAACCAGCACTAAACCAGGTCCAAACCTGCACTTAACCAGGTCAAAACAAGCACTAAACCAGGTCCAAACCGACACTAAACCAGGTCCAAACCAGCACTAAACCAGGTCCAAACCTGCACTAAACCAGGTCAAAACAAGCACTAAACCAGGTCCAAACCGACACTAAACCAGGTCCAAACCGACACTAAACCAGGTCCAAACCAGCACTAATCCAGGTCCAAAACAACACTAATCCAGGTCCAAACCAGCACTAAACCAGGTCAAAACAAGCACTAAACCAGGTCCAAACCGACACTAAACCAGGTCCAAACCAACACTAAACCAGGTCCAAACCAGCACTAAACCAGGTCCAAACCTGCACTAAACCAGGTCAAAACAAGCACTAAACCAGGTCCAAACCGACACTAAACCAGGTCCAAACCAACACTAAACCAGGTCCAAACCAACACTAAACCAGGTCAAAACAAGCACTAAACCAGGTCCAAACCGACACTAAACCAGGTCCAAACCGACACTAAACCAGGTCAAAACAAGCACTAAACCAGGTCCAAACCAACACTAAACCAGGTCCAAACCAGCACTAATCCAGGTCCAAAACAACACTAATCCAGGTCCAAACCAGCACTAAACCAGGTCAAAACAAGCACTAAACCAGGTCCAAACCGACACTAAACCAGGTCCAAACCAACACTAAACCAGGTCCAAACCAGCACTAAACCAGGTCAAAACAAGCACTAAACCAGGTCCAAACCGACACTAAACCAGGTCCAAACCAACACTAAACCAGGTCCAAACCAGCACTAAACCAGGTCAAAACAAGCACTAAACCAGGTCCAAACCGACACTAAACCAGGTCCAAACCAACACTAAACCAGGTCCAAACCAGCACTAAACCAGGTCCAAACCTGCACTAAACCAGGTCAAAACAAGCACTAAACCAGGTCCAAACCGACACTAAACCAGGTCCAAACCAACACTAAACCAGGTCCAAACCAACACTAAACCAGGTCCAAACCAACACTAAACCAGGTCAAAACAAGCACTAAACCAGGTCCAAACCGACACTAAACCAGGTCCAAACCAACACTAAACCAGGTCCAAACCAACACTAAACCACGTCCAAACCAACACTAATCCAGGTCCAAAACAACACTAAACCAGGTCAAAACCGACACTAAACCAGGTCCAAACCGACACTAAACCAGGTCCAAACCAACACTTAACCAGGTCCAAACCAACACTAAACCAACACTAAACCAGGTCCAAACCAACACTAAACCACGTCCAAACCAAGACTAAACCAGGTCCAAACCAAGACTAAACCAGGTCCAAACCGACACTAAACCAGGTCCAAACCAACACTTAACCAACACTAAACCAGGTCCAAACCAGCACTAAACCAGGTCCAAACCAACACTAAACCAGGTCCAAACCAAGACTAAACCAGGTCCAAACCAACACTAAACCAGGTCCAAACCAGCACTAAACCAGGTCCAAACCAACACTAAACCAGGTCCAAACCAACACTAACCAGGTCCAAACCAACACTAAACCAGGTCCAAACCAACACTAAACCAGGTCCAAACCAACACTAACCAGGTCCAAACCAACACTAAACCAGGTCCAAACCGACACTAAACCAGGTCCAAACCAACACTTAACCAACACTAAACCAGGTCCAAACCAGCACTAAACCAGGTCCAAACCAAGACTAAACCAGGTCCAAACCAAGACTAAACCAGGTCCAAACCAACACTAAACCAGGTCCAAACCAGCACTAAACCAGGTCCAAACCAACACTAAACCAGGTCCAAACCAACACTAACCAGGTCCAAACCAACACTAAACCAGGTCCAAACCAACACTAAACCACGTCCAAACCAACACTTAACCAGGTCCAAACCAGCACTAAACCAGGTCCAAACCAACACTAAACCACGTCCAAACCAACACTAAACCAGGTCCAAACCAACACTAAACCACGTCCAAACCAACACTAAACCAGGTCCAAACCAGCACTAAACCAGGTCCAAACCAACACTAAACCAGGTCCAAACCAACACTAAACCAGGTCCAAACCAACACTAAACCAGGTCCAAACCAACACTAAACCACGTCCAAACCAACACTAAACCAGGTCCAAACCAGCACTAAACCAGGTCCAAACCAACACTAAACCACGTCCAAACCAACACTAACCAGGTCCAAACCAACACTAAACCACGTCCAAACCAACACTAAACCAGGTCCAAACCAGCACTAAACCACGTCCAAACCAACACTTAACCAGGTCCAAACCAGCACTAAACCAGGTCCAAACCAACACTAAACCACGTCCAAACCAACACTTAACCAGGTCCAAACCAGCACTAAACCAGGTCCAAACCAACACTAACCAGGTCCAAACCAACACTAAACCAGGTCCAAACCAACACTAAACCAGGTCCAATAAGAAGTGAAATAACGTCGATATAAACAACAACATTTTAACAAAACTATAAAATTTAAAAAGTAAAAAGTTAAATTTTAGGATAAAACTATTATAGTTGTCACACTTGTTAACTTTTGTTGGAGCTTCTAGTTTAGTTGGCCACCAATCTAACTCTTGCAGCTTTTGGACATAGGAGGACTTTCACCCTCCTCAACCCCCTAAAGACAGCATGGTGCAGGTCCAATAAGGTGTCCCAGAGCCTCAAGGATTTGAGTCTCTGGCTTGAGCCCTGGTAATGCTTAAAGCCTTTCTGAGCTCTATCTGGCAAGACATCTGGCAAAACACTGGTCTCAGGACTCGGGCTTGAGGCGTACGGTCAGTGAGGCTGAGCTCAAATGAAAAACCAATAGTACTTTTTTTATTCATAGTAAAAGAACTAGTCTTGATGTAATAGTTTGTCTATTGCACATTAAATCTTTGCTCAAATCCTAAGAAATATTAGCACCATTAGTTCATCAGTCATTTTTAGCTTGGGTCAGTCGCATCACGTTGCTTGGACGTCGCCCTCGTCCAAGTCCTCCTGGGTCTAATCTTGTTCTGTGATTGGAAGACACTTCAGCAATGTGGCTCTTCAATTGCATTAAGTCTCTTCTACTAGTAAATGTACGCTTGTGTCCTAGGATTTTCATCACAGGCCACGCTTCCTCGAATGTCCGCCAGCTGCTATTGATGTGCATGCCCTCGTTTAGATGGTAATGTGGTACTTATTACCAGCCTACTACTGGTGTTTTTAAGAGCACTTTTTAATTGGTTTTGGTTTTATTCTCAGACTCTTTCCTTGTCTTTTCTTAGTCTCTAATATAAAGGACTTTGATTTTGACAACTGGTTTATTTGCTATTATTAAAATTGGAGTAAAACCTCTCTTGATTTGAAAAAAATAAAAATAAAAAAACTATTGCACCAATTGTCTGATTGTCATTAAGGTCATAATCAGCATCTGGACACTAACTGCATATTTTACTATGTCCAGTTTACTTCTTTTATTGTTACACCTGCGAGTGAAGTGCTTTTGTCCTGTTTGAAAGTGGCCCTTCTCAAACTGTCCGCTGTTTGACTCAAGTGTCTTCCTGTCTGTGTCATTTTGAGACTATTTTTTTCTCCGCTTTGATTCTGGCTCTCAGAACGGGCACTTCTGTTCTGGTGACGTTACACAACAGCATTTTGTTGTCTGCGTGTTGTGATGTAACCACTTAGTTATTGTTAAACGCTGCATTTCTGGGTCTGTGCTAAGACACCTGCGGATGAATATGCAGATAGTTGGAATCATGCCTGTGTGAGTATTGGTGACGTGCATATGAGCCAGTATTGTTCCTGCGGGGAGTGTTCATCAGGACAATCAGACACGTCCCTGGTATTGTTGTTCTGTGACAGATGCGTGATGCAGGAAGTAGAATAAACCGGTGAGCAGAGCGCTGACCTGAACGGCGCAGCTCACAGCTCTCTCCTGATTATACTGAGAGCCAGCAGCTAGTCAGTGGGTGGACTTGAATAAGGTCTTTACTTTGAGCTAATAACAGGGATTTATGCTGTAATTCAAGGCTCGCTTGTGTCACGGAAGCAGCCACAGGTTATGACACTACGGAAATTATCATCCTCCAACGACCGGCTGTGGAAAAGGGACAGAAATGACTTTTTCATCACTGGGTTTATGTAAGACAGGTAACAGCGGGAGCGTGAAGCGTGATTATAGAAGATACATTTTACTACTGAGGGTTATTTTGCTCAAAGAAGTCTTCTGCTATTTTAAAGTTAGTTAAAATTATTATTTTTACAGCAAATCTAGGTGATAATATGTTCCACTGTGGCACAGAGTTTCTGGGAAACTGTGGGCCCAACTTAAATACTTATTTGTATGTTTACTATTGCTGCATGATTCAAGCGCTTACAGTATTCTTTAAACAGGAGAATAGTACAGACACATAATAGTTTAAAAATTAAAGGATATATGACAATATAAGCTGCTTTTGATGAGTTTTAAAGGAACAAAGTTCATTGCAAGACACTGATTTGAAAATTTCAAGTTCAAGAACTCGCTCAATTTAAGGATTACTATGAATACTGTTTGGTTACTGTAATACTTTGTATATAAGCCACATTACATTAACAAATTAAATTGGTACAATCAGTGTGGCCTAAGGATATTACAAATGTATTGGCCTGTTTGTGAAATGTGTGTCCGCTGGTTAAACATAAACGAGACATAAGCCTGACAGAAAAGGGATTTTTGCTACAATAAATATCACAGAAAATAGCATTTAATTGTATTTTTCCTCTAAAATCCTGCTATACTTTGCAGTAGTGTGTAGTGTTGAGATCAAACTAATCCCAACTCATGACTGAAACCAGAGAGTGTAGAAAGTGAGTCAAGATCTAAAACCAATATATAATACAAAGGAAGAGTGTTGAGTATTATACAAAAATTACCATACAATGTTAGTTTGATAGTCATTACTAGATGGTAGACGAGCATGTTTCCCACATACCTATACATTTTCCTTTTTTGTTTTAAATCATATATTCAAAGCCTAGTGTATGCATTTGGAGTGAGATAAACCTCCTGGTAACACAAACATGCTAATCCAGGCTATTTTGTTTTATTATAAGGAAGTCTAAAAAACTAAACAATAATATAAAATAAGCAAATTAAACAAATGAACAAAGACTTAATTTCAGGTCCTAAGTTGTCCTAGGTCGTCCCACCTCTCTGTTTCTTATTCGTAACCGACCTGACAGTTAGCTCCCACTGCTCCGACCTGTGCCAGTCAGCCCCTGCAGCCTGATGCTAATGACGATCCATTTACTGAATGTTAACGCCGCTTCTCTGAAACAATGGGCATTAGAGCTGGCATCAGCCGAGCAGAGGGCACTGATATGAATTATAACTCTCTGAATTATTGATCTGCAGACGCTCACATCTCATCAAATCACATCTCATCTTCTGCTAAATCCTTTTGTGCCATGACCTCGTTCGTTTCACTCTCGGAAAATACAAACAGGCCTGTATTTCATTTAGAGTAGCCAAAGGAGCTAAAATCTGTGTGCACTGTTAATCTAGAATTTGAAGTCAATCTCAAGCTTTTGGAACAATTATTAATGTTTAAAGCAATGTCTAAAGCCCTCGGAATGAGGGTCATTCCAACCGGATTATTCCTAATATTTTTAGGATATATAGTTTGTTTGTACGTGCCATAAATTGTCAGGGTGTTTTTAATGAGAAGCGAGGAAAGAGTAGGAAAGGGGATTTCGCTTAGCTAGCTTAACAGAGCAAACACGAAAAATAATTATATTAAAAAATATATTGCCATAATATTGAACTTACAACAACAAAACAAGTGTAAAGTGAAGAACAAACTGTAGAAGACAGTCCGTGGCTTCAGCTCCAGACGCACAGCGGGGCGTCTATACTAAGCCCCTCTCATGGAACCTCTTAAAAGGGCCTTGAGTAAGGGCGCCACCAAACAGCAACATACAGCAATGTACCTCCATCCACCAGAGGGCAGGCTCCAAAAGAAATATAAGGAGAAACCATAGATTGTAAAAAAATGGATGTCATCCGCCTATTGGTCCCCTATTCACTGATATTGTCGTTATGAAAGGGCAAAAAATTTTCGGCTTTTACTCCATAGTAAAACAATAGATTTTAGATAGCATAAAGGGACATATTAATCAAAAATCCCCCCCCCTCATCTTTTGTACCAGGCTGTAAACATGATTTTTATACTTGTAAAGTCGCCATTGGGTTTCTCCTTATATTTCCGCTTTTGGAGCCTGCCCTCTGGTGGACGTATGGCGGCGCCCTTACACGAGGACCATTTTAGAAGTTCCATGGGAGAGGCTTGGGAGAAAATTTTGATTCATTTTGTGTATGCTATCTGAAAACTTTTGTTTTACTATGGAATAAAAGCTGAAAAGCCCAGATATAACCGCCATTTTATTGGCCTGTGGTAACGACAATATCGGTGAATAGGGGAGCAATGGGCAGAAGACGTCCATATTTTTTACAATCATTGGTCTATACTGACAGCGATCACACATTACAGCACACAAAAGCATGTCACTAAGGTTTAAAACTTTAACTCTGTGGAAATTTAAATACTTGAAGTCTTTTCAACCTTAATGCCAAATTTCCTTTTTTTTATTTTGACCAGTTCCAGTGAGAAACATGAGTACCTACTTTGTGTAGTATAGTCTAATGTAATTGTTGTCTTTACCCGAAAAAATAACACAAGTAAGAATGTCTCCTTATTGCACTCTTTTTTTCAGAAGTTACAATGCATTAAATGTTAGTTATACCCAGTGCTGGTGACATTTAAGGAGACACAATATTTATTTCCCTTTATTTAACAGCCTGCTTTATTGTTACAGCAGGAGGTAAAGCTGTTTGTGTAAGTTCAGTGCATAAAGCAAACCTCTTAATATTAATTAATGTGAGCTGTCACAGAAGCAGAGAAACAATCCATGGCTCACATTTATTGGATTAAGTGCCTCATGATTTATTGATGGTCTGTGTTTAAGGTTAGAGGAAAGGAACTGAACAAAGAGAAAAAGGCAAAGTATAAATCGATTTCTCACAAAGAAAAAGTCTGTTAAAGTAACAGTGAGATAAGGCTGTTCCAGGTTCTTTTATTACATATTTGATTGATTGACCTTTTTTCTGCATTGTGCAAGACCTTATATATTTATATTATGTTGCCTGTTAAAACAAAATCATTTATTTTACCTAAAACTGTAATCATATTGTAAATTTTGATATTTTATAAAAAACAAAAGGTCTCATGTACATGTAATTTTTTATGTAATGAATATATTTGCAGCTGGATAAAGTTCAGAAAGGATCCATTTATGTAGCACAGAAAATAATTTGCAAACTTTCCATAAACCTAATCTATAAACCTGTTTTTTCACGTAAACTTTCACACAACAAGCAAAAACACTATTCATGCAGGCTAATGAACTTCACAATAAAAAAAAAAAACATATCAGTCTAAACTAAGCCTACATGACATGTTTACAGCACCTCAGCCATGTTCCCTTGACTTCTACACTACTTTCCACTCTTATTATTCACTTAGCGTGTCAAATTAAACTTTAACGTCAAGTCACGGGCCAATTAAAAGAGAGAATGGAGGAAGTAAATGGGAAAACTGATATTGGTTGGGTTTAAAAACACAAAACACATTCTGATGTTTTATGTTTGTATGGATCTATATTTATCACTAATCTACTGCAGATGTTTTCTTAAGAGTTTTAAATCATGTCTAAAACAGTGCATCTGAAGTTTCATCTGTTTGTAATAATTTTATAACATAATAATAAAATTTCTGTCTGATTATTGTATTTCTCCAGTTCAACTGTAAAATGAGCTTTTGCAGAGACAGACAGAGAGAGAGAGAGAGAGAAAAGTTGTCAACAAGAGGCACAGCGTCAAAGAAAGTCTGATAGGCCGCTTTTAGAGAAACCAAAAGTTTCTGAACCTAACTAATACTGTGGAACAGTTTGTGAGTTCATAGTCCGGACCTTGGTGCAGACTTACAGGAGAGAAAACAAATAAACTATCATTTTAACTTTAACTAAAGAAATATCTCTCAGCACTGCCTCTTTTGCAAACACTAACCCCTCCATGAGTTTGGACTGGTCTAAGACTGGACCTGTAGTGTTTGGATTTAATAAACTCTTGGGAAATCTTCCAGTCTTTGATACAATGATCTTTGTAACGACTGGGTCTTGATCCCTGAAAGTCTTGGTCTTTGCTTGGTTCCAATACACTCTGCTCTTGGCTGTGACTTGGTCTTTGTTCTGCTACAAGACAGGGAACTTCAAATGTCAGAGTCCCGTGTAGCTTCATGCCACAAATGTCATTCTTTCTCACCTTTGCATCCAAAAGGTAACAGACCACAGAACTGTTGTCTTTTGACAGTTATTGCATATTCCTCAAAACCAACAGGCTCACTGCCAGTCTATACCAGCTCTTCTTTTTTATGTCATTTATATGCATCATGTGTCTGTGCTTATCTGTTTTCCCGCTGCTATCTTTCTGTCCACCCCCCTCCCACTCGCTCTAATGTCTTTTCTTTGTACACTATATCGCCTGCAGTCCTCTTGTCTCCAACACAGTTGAATCTGTCTCTTTCACAGCAGTGTGTCCCCTGCCATGTCTTCCATCTCCAACCCATATTGGACTTACAATGTCACCGCTGCATGCATTTCCTTTTAAAAAATGGTGGAAATACAGTATGTCTGTCTGTAAAAATGTATGCTGCCATGTGTCCTCTAATCGCATTTCCCAGTAGGCACGTTGGACAAATTGATCGGTTGGTTTGCCAGATGTCTTGGCATATCTCTCCGTCTTTCTCTCCATATTCCCTCCTCCTCTTTGTGCAAGTGACATTCACGTTTCTATAGACAATGTTAAAGGGGCTATTTGTAAATTTGACATTCAAAAATGTACAACCATCGCCAGACAGGGTTTTACAGAATAGAGTGAATGCAACACCAAAATTAGATTTGTGAGGCTTTCTTTAATTAATGAAATAAAAAACATTATAAATGCTTGAATATTTTAGAATTTGAATAAACATTGTATAGCATAAAAAACAAAACAATATTTGGATGTTGCTCAATCACAATAAAAGCACAATAATAAATATCTAGTATAATACAATAAAGTGCATAAAGATCAGATAAAATAGCACAAATGCTGCTTGAACTGCAGTAATAAATGCTTTCATTTGATCTTTATTTAACCAAGAGGGTACCATTGTGATTGGGTATTTCTGTTTCATGGAAGTCCTGGTCACATCAGAGCATTATTACACATTTTTTTAGAAGTGGAAACCTATTCAGACATGAGGAGAATTTGTTAAACTCACAACCTTCTTGGTGTTATCCAATAAGATGGAGCCCATCTAAAACAGAAAGAAATTCAAACTTTGTCCTTTTGAAAACTCGGTTACCACAAGTTACATAATAATTGCAATATTTAATAACAATAAAATAAGCTTTCTTTTGTAATATTGCACAGTTTTAGTTTTAAAATCATTCTCTTTCAGTGTTTTATTTGCTGTTAAATAAAACTGCTGTTTTTGTTTGAAACATTTGATGCATTGCAGTAGTCTGCCTATAATCAAAAGTTGAAATGGCAGCAGGGTAGTTATTTGCTAACCATGGGTAACATATTATCTTAAAAAAACTCTGACTCTATTTTTTGTTTTAGTTTTTTGCTGAATTAGGCATTACTTTACTTGACCTCACGATTTTCAAATTACAACAATCATTATTTCTAAACAACCACAGATACATATGGACAAAAGTGAAAGTATTACATGTTAAAGTTGATTGGAGTGGTCATTCCTACAAGTATTATTCTCTCCTTTCCAATGCTTTTAGTAGATTCACATTCTCTCATTGGCAGATGGCTCCTCGCCCGTTTTAACCAACGTGACCTTGTCTTGGCATTGTCCATTAGCGTCTCTTTCCAATGATCCGTCACTGCGGAGAACTGACGGGCAGCTGTCGAAGCCAGCTCCTTGTTATCGGTGCAGTGCATATTGTCTCGATACACCCCTATCATTAGACACACACTTCCAAGGTGGGCTCGAAGAAATGCATATCAGAACTGGAATTGGAAAGATAATATGTCACAATTGCAGCCAGTTTTGACAATGGCCCTCCTGCTTTTAAGCATGATGAAATGCAAAAACCCATTTCTGTTCTCAAACCTCCATGTCTGCATAATTTTAGTCTCAGTTTGGTGTGATTCACGCTTGATGTTCTTGGCGAGTTGAGAGACGGATAGAGGCAGCAGTCAAGAACAAAGAGTCTACTTAAGTGTTGTTGTGTTCCCTCGCTGTAAAGACAGACATTAGAAAGTCAATTACAAGGCACTTATAGCCTGTGATACTGCAAAACTCTCTCCCAAATGTAGAAATTAGTACTATATGTAAAATGCAGTCATTTTACCCTTGAATAATTACAGATGTGGGGCGCAGTGACTTAGTGGTAGAGTGGTCATCCTATAACCTGAAGGTTTGATTCTCCTTCTTCCCACAGTTCATGCTGTTGTTGTGTCCTTGGGCAAGACACTTAACCAACCTTGGCTCCAGTTTCTGTGACACTGGTGATGAATGTGTGAGAATGTTTGGTGATGGTTGTGGAGCCGTAGGCGCAAAATGGCTGCCAAAATGGCTGCCACGTCTCTGTCAGTCTGCCCCAGGGGAGTCTGCCCCAGGGGAGTCTGCCCCAGGGCCACTGTGGCTACAGGTGTAGCTTACCACCACCAGTGTGTGACTGTGGAGTGAATGAATAAAGGATTTGTAAACATCTTTGGGTATCTTGAAAAACACTATATAAGTACTATACATTATTATTAATTATTATTATTATTATTATTATTATTATTATTATTATTATTATTATTATTATTATTAATAATATTAATATTGTTATATTAGAGGCATTTATAAGACAAACAAAGCTTGTAACAGTAAATAAACCTATAATAAAACTTTCCTACTTCTCTTAAAAAAAGGAGTGTATCTGTTAATGTCAACAAAGCTTGTTGTAATGAGAAAATATGCATTTGTCTTTTTTCAGATATACATTTTAAATATGCTTTTCTAAAATGACAAGTTCCCAGGTGCAGGATTTAGTCCGTGGCAAGTTATGTCCATGTTTGGATTAGCATGAAGGACGTGACATGAGCAGGACTGACATGACTTGAACAGGACTAGGAGTAAACAGTAATTGATAACTCTATGAATTCTATAATTTCCCTAACACCTTTCTTCCAATTGGTCATGCAGTAATCTTGGTCTTGATTTAATTTTGGCCACAACTTGGTCTTGTTATTGTGTTCTTGATTACAACTGTATTGTATGTCAAAAAACTTCCATAGTTCTTTAGACAAGATCAGTATCTAATTTATGTCAACATTGCTTGTATTTGTATGTAAAGTCCTTAAAATAATCAAAATTTAAAGACTTGTATAAAATATTTATCATTTGGAATAAAATGATATATTTTATTCAAAATTCACATTAAGACTCAAATCTTTAGTTTAATGAACTTGGGTCTCCCTCAAAAAGGGCAACCTGCCTCTGCCTCTCTTATAACGAACTAAACCAAACTTAAAGTGATTTTAGGACACTTTGTACATCTTTTGAACAATGGAAACTTATCTAAGATCACACCATACAGACCCATACTGCTCTACTGAACACATCTGCAGCTCAAGAGTCTGCTCTAGTGCTGCTTGACAGAGACACTGTGTACGTCTGTTGTCTCGTGTTCTGTTCTGCAAGCAGCTAGCGAGCGCCTTTTCTCTGCGTAATGACAGACATTAGAAAGTCAATTACAAGGTGCTTACAAAATGTGATATGCTCCTCACAGTGTATGAAGGCACACACAGCCGAGCAGAAGCAGGACGAGGCCGAATAATCGAAGTGTAATGGCGGCTCCTTTTGTGTTTGCTGTGTTTCGTGTCAATGGCTGAGTAAAAAAGTTGAGATAACACAAAACCAGTCATTATGGTGCTTAGAACATCCATTACCCAGGAGCATTTAGGGTAGTGGCTCCACGGTGTTTACCTCAGAAGGCTTCTAAGTCTTCTCTGTACTTTGTGTAATTGAGTCTACTGTACCGGAACAACACAGGTATGCCTCCATGGTTTACATACTGAACGACCTTATATTTATTAAATGTTTGCTTGGATCTATCAAGTAAATCTTGTTTTGTTTTTTTACTCATAGCTAATACATACGTAGACATTAATCGTGTGGCGTTTACTGCCTTTTTGGGGTCTCATTTTGAAGTTTTGTGGGGGTGCCATGATTGAATGAATAGCTTCTTCAACTCTCCTCGTTCACCAAATACTAACCACTCCATGGCTTTGAATTGAGTCGAAGACTGGACTTGCCTGTTGTTCCTTAAAACATATCTTGCGGTAGTCTTGATTTTGACTCGGCCACACTTCCTAAAAGTCTTAGTTTTGTTGTGTCTTCTTAATTTGTATGGTCTTGATAATAACCCTAATAAAATAGATTTTTAAAGTATCTTTGGGACAAGAACAGTGTCTGGTTAATGCCGAAATTGTCTAATGTAATGTACAACAAGGTTTATGTAAAAAGGCTCGTATCTTTTACTCAAACTCCACATTGTGACTCAAACTTTCTATAATTTTTGTTGTGTCGTAATACACTGTAGTTTTTGGCCACAACTTGGTTGCAGTTATTACAGCACTACCTGAAGTCTCAGAAGAGCTCCGGCACACAGAGTGGTGGCTGCTGCCGGATTTCTCGCCCATTATCCCCGGTTTCAAAGCCACAGCCGGTGGAAAATGATGTGTGGGAGAATGTACAATAAGGTTTATTCCGAGTGGCGCAGACATCAGTTTACTGTCGTTATTCTGTGTCGGGTACATGTGCAAGGTCATAAAGTGCACATTGTGTCATGTTTGGTAGTTTTTCTTACTCTGCTGTTGGATTGTGTCCCTGGATAAGTTGAATTTCCTTTTATGTTTGTGTATGTTATATTAATCAAACCTACAGCCACAGTTCTTTGTAGTCATCTTACAATATGTTTTATCCAGGACCAAATAAAAAGTGTCTTTAATGCAGTTTTACAATGCCCCTCATCACATAATGTGGCATTTGTGTTTGTCAGATGGATTTAGCCAAATTCTCTTTTGTCTAATCCTATCTTTTATCTTATCTCTGCGGATTCACATTCGTCACATTCATCATTTCTAATCCATGCCCGATTCTCTTATGAGATTAGGCTTTAAACACTGTTGTACTCAGTTTCTATAAAGAGGAAATGCCTTTAGTTTGTGGCATTTAAATTATCTAAGAAAAGAGCTCAAGGTTCTTAAAGTAAAATATGTGTCACAGTTTCAACCTGTATCCAGCTTTCTTTACTCTAGATGTATTTGTTAAGAGTCAAAAAGCTGTTAAATGTAATGTATGCTGTGTATGTTTCTTGCAGCGTGTCCTCCCGGCTCCTACAAGATGTCCTCTCGGCAGCAGGAGTGCTTTCCTTGTCCGGCCAACAGCATCGCAGAAGAGGAAGGGTCGGTTTCTTGTGTCTGTAAAGAAGACCACTTCAGGACTCCACTGGACACACCATCTGCTCCCTGCACAAGTACGAACACCAGGTTTTAACAGTTTTTACACCGACTACACCACACCAATCCATCACATCTCCAACCTAATTTTATAAAAACGTGTAAGAAGTTATGGCAGAGATCGGAAATCCCCATCCAAAAGACTTTAAAGTTTGCATTTAACAAAAAAGAAAGTGCTACAAGAAATCAATATAATATATGTACTAGAAGTATTTTCAGGTCAGGCATTATGTAAAGACATAAATGAATCCTCTTGAACTCTCGGATGATGCACATCTGTTAGAAAGGACTATGCTGGACTGCCAGAAGCATGGACAGTAGATGGACAATTTGTTTCTAGATTTTATTCTGAATTGCAGACATTGACAGGCTAATATTTTTACAGATAACTTGGAACACACTGCTCAAAACATAAATAGACTTTGAATCATGGGAGGAAATCCTGCTGATGCCTTCTAAAATATCAGTTTGTAAAAGAAATCAAGAAATGCAATTTAATATTTTACACAATGTTTACATCTCTCCCACATCTGCAGTAAGTTCACTCAAGGAGCTTCTGTGAACTGTCGAAATAAAAACTACTCAAAAGGGCTAAATACTTTTGTCCCGGGGAGTGTACTGAGATTAAAGTGTTCTGGCAGTAAACAGATACATTAGTCTGGTGATGGGGCAGACACTCCTCCCCAGTCCTCTGCTCTGTCTGTTAGGACTTGTACCTGAAGCTTTGACACACAGATATCCTGTCAGTGTCGCAGAGCATGACACCGAGACACTGAGTTACTTCTGGTTAATGGTTTTTGTCCCCATCACCAACTTCACGTCTTAGAAAGACTTTACAGGTTGACAAGGCCCTTTTGATCGTTCTCATTTGTCACATACAGTTATTAGGTCACATTAAACTCTACTCTGAGGAAGTTGTAATGTTTTAATTACATGGAAGCAAAGTATAATTTAAACCAATTAACACACACCTACACAAGCCTGCTCACACCATTCACCAAATAAATGTTTTAATGGAGCTTGCATAATAGCAATTATTTAACCTTTTTCTGATCTACCAGATTAAAGTATGTGTTCATTTAATTGTACTAATTTGCTGTTTTTAGTGGAGGCATTACTTTTTTTTTTATGTTGTTCCAAGTAGTTGTATTGTATTTAGCCTCTTTTTCTTTTAAATTAATCAATTAGCAGTTTGTTACGCTATATATTTTTTGCCTCTGCAGTTTTCTCTTTTGTGGAATTCCTTAATATTGTTAAATTAGCAAGAAAAATCAACCAATTCAATCCCTGTGCTCTTGACTGTTCTATACACTTAATATACAGTAAACCCTTTTATCATGGACACTTAATGTAATGCAGTAGCCATTTTGTCATTTTGAAATCATACATCTATCTTTAAGATGCTGCCTAAGTGGTCTCTTTCTTTAGACCCATTAAGCTTTTTGTGTCTACGCCATTTCCATTGACCTCTTTATCCAAACTCTATTCCTTACCTGTCCTTCCCCCTGGTCCCATCCCCTCCCCCTGCGTCTGACCTCCATCCACCCACTCACCGCCCTTTTCCTTGATCTGTCTCGCCATCCGTCTTCACTGTACCATATATGAAGCCTCGTCTCACTGTCCCATTTCCACATCTCATCTGAAAGTCACCGCTTCAGTCTTCACCTTTCCTTCGCCCAGGGCCACATACCTCAGGAAATGCCATAAGCAAAGATAATGAGGCTAAAACACATGTCCGACATTCATAGCTGTAGACTGACATAAAAGCAATCGCTTTGTCTGTTTTGGCTGCATACATTAGGAATCTATCAACAGCCGTTTCATCTGCTTTTGACCTTTATCCGCTTTTCCTCACACCCATCTTTTACCCATCCTCGCATTATGTTCATGTTATAAATTCATTTTTCAAAGCACCATCCCATTTTCTCCTTCCTTCCTCCCGGACATAAGACGTTCTTGGTCGATTATACTGTCCATTTGTTATCCCAGGACCCCCCCTCAGTCCTTCCATTCCCCCTTTTGTGACCCTTAATCTCACACCTGCTCTCTACCCTCTCTGCTTCTTTACATTTCATCCTCAGGGCATGCATTTGTTACATACCTATTTTTGCACCAGTCCACAAGATTTATTTTTTTATTTTATTTTATTTTATATTTTGTGTTTCCAGCAAAAAAGAATGGCTAGTAGACACAAAACAATAAACATGATAGGCTATGCATAATTTATTTTGTGGAGTATTTCTAAACTAAATAAATTTTGTTCCATTTATTTCTGTTTTCTGAACAAAAAAAATGTCCCTATAGTTTACATTTCAGTCATTTATTTGCAGTTGTTTGGTTAAAAGAGGAATAAGAAAGTAAACCAATATGTCCATATTTACTTTTCCTCTAACCTGGTGTGATTTAACATAACTTCAAGGTTCATGATGTAAAATGAAGCGTTTAATACCACAGTGGAAGGTCCATTACATTCTGTTGTATTAGATCTAATGCAATTATCTGGTGTTTGAGATTTTTATTTTATTTTGTGGACTCAAGGAAGTGCAGCCATTTCAGAGCCAATGGAAGATGGTTATTAGCAAAACAAAACTTCCTGTTCCTTCTACAGCTGCCCAGAGAAGACAAACTAAGCACTGCTGGAGGAGAAGCACTGCAGGTTTCATTTTGAGACACATTCCTGCATGAAGCTTTTGGATATGTTTCAAACAAACTGATTTTGCTTCATATTTTTTAAAGTGAAACTCATAATAGACCCATTTCCACTGAGTTTGTTTAAAAACAATAGCTGTTCACATGCTCTTGTGTGACCCATGTTTGAGTTTGCCACAGAAAAAAAGACAAGACTGCACAACCATCTTTAACATAACAGAACATTTTGTATTGTTACAACCTATTATTCATGTTGTCCTCTCAAACAGCTCGATGGCAGAATTCAAAAGGACGATGTTAAATGTCCTTGAAAACCTGCATGAGGCACATTTTATTTCCTTCTACGCATTTCTAGTTTGCTTGCTTGCATAGATAGAACAAGACTGATATAGATATTGTTCTTTTTCACTTGCACTTTTTATCCATCTGTCACACCAGAGCAGCACTGAGATATCTATGTCCATTCAGCGCCTTTTAACTTTTCTCTCTCGGTTCTGGGACTGTTCAGCTCCAATAAAGATGCACTACAAGGCCAGTGAAACAAAGACCGTGCCTGGTATCGATCTCTGCAGCCCATTGATATGAGCCACTAATTAGATCCACTGAGTACTCGACCAGTTAAACCACAGGGTCGCTCGGTTTGTCAGCAGTGTGTGCGCGCATGTACAGTATGTACTTAAGTGTGTTTGCTCGTATAACTTTTATAGCTTCGGAGAAGGTTTAATTACGATATTGATCTCTGAGCCCTGTGTGATAACATTTATAGCAGCCTAATGACCACATTAATTACACTATTGATTCTGTAATTATGATCATCACAGGATTTAGCTAATCCACTGCATCGTATGGACAGAGAAGAAAAAAGGTTTGTAAAAAAAAAAGTGGACTTGGAAATAAAGAAGCTTCTGGTTAGCAGTTATGTGATATGTGCAGAGTTACAGCGATTAAAAATAACAGCGCCCTGCAAATATAAAAATGTTCAGCATGGTAAGAAAATTCTACTTTTTTATGGAATTCTTTTAGGTATAACTTTTCTGCTTCCAATTGTTCCTCTTTATGAAACCTGTTAAATCTATAAAAGAGCAAATGATGAAAATGGATACCATGAAATAATATTAATGAGGGACTAAGGTTGTTTTGTTTGCCTCTTCCCTGTCACTTCTGTAAAGCACATTGAGCTACTTTTGTATGAAATGTGCTATAAATACTGTATGTAAATAAATTCTTCTTCTATGCTTATAAAAGTAAAAGAGTATAAAGTACTTAAAATGGTCAGTTAACATGTGGTTGGATTTAAAAATAAAGCAACTTGTGTTTTGTTCCTGAAAATGACAGCTATCAGACAGATTAGATATATATCTCTTCCTATCTGTTATCTGCCTGGACTTTATCTCTTCGGCGTCAGGCCTGAGGAGAGGTGCATGCTGGACAATTATCGGTTAAGCATGGGGCAAACAATTAGAGTTTGTTTTGCTTGCAGTACACTTCCTATACTTTTTTTTCATTATTATTTTTTCAGTGAATAAACAAAAAAAACTTCAGATCCAAACAAAGAAAGATCTAACAAATCTAATGATTTAGGTAGTTCCTGTTTCTTCTTATTTTTGGCCTAGGTGTCTTTAATCAGGACTTGGAAGTGGACCAAGACCGATTTTTTTAAGTTGTCTCGATGCATGTTAGTTGTGAATGTTTGCTAAAAAGTCATTGATAAACGTTTCATCCAATTATGTTCAAAGATAAAAAGTGAAGTGAGGATAAAGTCCCAGCTGTGTCTTAATCGACTTACACTCCTGGTGTTTTTGGCCTTACATAACTGTGGTCCACGTGACTGCAGCAGCAGCAGCTGTGTCCGGTGGCGTGTAATGTTTTAGAGTGCACGCTCTGAACAGCACATCTTCACTTATTCATTTCACGGTGCATGCTTAACATACAAGCGCACATCTAAATTTCATGACCTTTAACAGACCTAAGCACTGCTCGGCCTCTTAAACCTGCGGGGCACAGTCACAGCAGGGCAGACAGTATTTACCTCCTTAAGGAAAACTGCATGTACTATTTTAGCAGGTGCATTGTGCAAAAAAGAAGCATCGTTTAAAGGTACAATGTTAAACACAAACAAACAGTCAAAACAACAGTAGTATATCATTTTCTACATTTTCTTTGATAAAGACTAAGCCTCATTCAGAACTTGTTGCTGTGATAAGGTATAGCTAAAAGTGCAAGTGATTACTTTAAATAATGTGACTCGTGTAATGTAATTCCATCATTCAAGGTTTCTGGATGTAAAGTGTTTAAGACAACTTGATGATGATTTGAAGCTACTTCATTACATTTTTTTATAGACTTTTTTTTTCATGTTTGTCCAAATGTAAATAGCGTTATTTCAGTTCCACAAACAAACTTTAAATACTTCATAAAGATAAGATATGGATACATTCAAAATGTATTGTATAAACATGAAAAATCAGATTTGTGCTCCTGTGTGGGAATGTTTATTGTTGTTTTTGTAATGATCTGATAAAATCTATTACCTGTGAATGAACATGACCTGTTTCAGCTAAACATTTGTGACCTCTTTGCATCAGGGTTGAATGTTTTCACCAAAACAATTACCTCTCAATATGAATCCTGGATAAAACAGGATTACTAAACCATTACATGCAAATGGAGGTCATACAATAGAAAAGAACATAGGGTTGCTGTAATCTAAGCAGGTAAATATGATGAATTCAGTGATGGAAGGTTTTCTCATGTTACGCTTGATTTGAGAAGCACATTGAAAATCTCTGCCACTTTGTCCATCTGTATTTTCTTCCTCGATTTAACCAAAACACAGCTGGTTAGCTTTGATGATCAAATTTAGTGTCAACAGAATTTCCCAATATTATTTTATCAGCTGTAATTACTGCATAACAATTTCAGAATCACATTTGGCACTGGTTTTAATCCATGTTTTCTTCTCTCCAGGACCACCGTCTCCTCCTCGGGACTTGCTCTACTCCTTGAAGCAGTCCACCCTGATTTTAGAGTGGGCCGCCCCGTCCGACACCGGGGGCCGGATGGATCTGACCTACAGTGTCGGGTGTAAGAGGTGCACCGGGCGACACTGTGAGCCGTGCGGGGCCAGCATCGGTTTTGTGCCGCAGCAGGTCGGCCTGACGGAGAGGACGGTCACAGTGGTCAACCTTTTACCCAACACCAACTACACCTTCACTGTGGAGGCTCTGAACGGAGTATCTGAGCTTCTGCCCAATAAGAGGTTCTACACACAGGTCAACGTGTCCACAAGTCTGCCGGGTGAGTGACATCTTCAGAACTCTTGCTCCTTAAGGCAGCTCCAATGTACAGTATGTGAACGTTCACCAATGTATTGTATTCTTTAAGTTTCGATCAGTAAGGCTTCGATCCAAAGAGGGGAAATATTTTTATATATATATATTAATTTTATCAATGAACACATTTGGATCTTTTTGCAGCATTGGTTGGTCTGTGTTGTCCTTTTAGATTCACATACTGGCCTATAATACTTTAGTTGCTCTTTTGTTGAACACTGGCTAGCTTGGTTTTAAGAGTAAATATACTTATTGTGAGAACTACACTCTACTCTCACTTTCAGAAGCTTCTGGAATTAGCCCAATGACACATTATGCATTACGGCTTTTGGTAGCACTTTACATTACAGCTCAGTAATAGCATTGTAACAGTGTACTAGGAACATGTTCAGAAATCTGTAATACTGCAGTAATTATGGTTAATTACTGAGTAATTCCCAGCCCTTCATAAGTACCTAGTGGTTACATATGGATATTATCAACCAATACTTTGCTGTAAATTACTTAATTAATAATCATAATTACTATAGTATTACATACTTACTCCACTGATGATATAACCAATCTATTCATGTTATTAGGTAATCACTTTGTAGCATTAGACTTCTGCAACATTTAATCACTTCTACACCATTAGACTGATTTTAAACTCCACGAACATAGATTACTGATAACCTTCAGTCCTGCATTTTGTGGCTCAGCCCAAAAATGAAGAGAGCTCCTCCCTTAAATTCTCCAAACATGAAAATACATAGAAAAAAACAGTTTACTTCCACATTACCCCAGGCTGCTTAATCTAGCCTTTACATTAGTGATGGGATTTATGGCTCTTTGAGGGGATCCGGATCTTCGCGATCCGTTCCTTTCAAAGAGCCGTTCAAAAGAACGGCTCTTTGGCTCTTTTTAAATATTTAGTCAGTTTTAAAAAGCCAGCTTGAGGGCATCTCAGTTTATCCTGGAAATAATCACTGGGAGGAATGATGAGGTGAGATTTGTAGTCAAATCATTAAAACTCAGATATCACAAACCAATATCTGAGTTTGAATTATTCTGAAATATTGATTATTACCTCATTTGTCATGTGTGGACTATATTCCATAGGGTTGCACAAATCCCTCTGCTTAGACAGTGACATCACTATTTTGGATTTACATTTAGTACAAAGTGTGTGTGTGTGTGTGTGTGTGTGTGTGTGTGTGTGTGTGTGTGTGTGTGTGTGTGTGTGTGTGTGTGTGTGTGTGTGTGTGGTGTGTGTGTGTGTGTGTGTGTGTGTAAAGCTGGTTGCACTTGTGTTATTCATTACAGCTCAGTAATAGCAAATTGTAAACATCAAAAACATGTTCTGAAATGAATTTCTGCAAAACAGGTTAATTACTACAAACACTTTCCACACAAGAACATTATCACACAAGAACATTTGGATAGAAAACAACCAATACTTTCAAGTAGATAAAATAGAATAAATAATAATGGAAATGTCTACATATTACATACTATTACTACTTAATATCATCACGCTATAATCCCTATAACTGTTCTGTCTCGCGGAGGAGCTCATTTGTGTGCATCTGTGTGAGACACACATTAGGAAAGAACGACAGAAAGAACGGCTCCCATCCAGCCGCGACTCGGCTCCCATCGTTCATTTTTATGAGCCGTTCAAAAGAATCGGTTCGTTCGCGAACGTCACAACTCTACTTTACATGGTAACTTTCACCACAAAATCACACAAGTCCCTAATGTTTTTTTCATACAACAAAGATGTTTATGATCTAGGGACGTAAAACTTTCTCTGGACACAATTTGATAGAGATACAATCAATTGAGAAATTAAGCATCAATGAATAAATCTGATTTTAGACAAACCGTTATGAAGCGTTATCTAGTGTTCCTCTAGTATTTATGCCTAAAACCAACAGCTGAGCAGGAAATAGGTCAGACGTAGGCATTTCTGAAAAAAAAGATGCAGCAAATGTTCTGAAATGGGGCAAACCAGCGCTCTTAGATGTCTGGAGTATTATTTTTTAATCAGTCTGCTCTGCGTGTGTTTTGTTTGTTATACTTTGTGCTAATGTTTAAAGACCAGCACTTTAAAATAGACTTGTTTGTCGTGTAGTTTTGACATTTGGCTTGGTTGTAACAAATGCCATGATTTTATTTCCGAATGGGCTCATGTATTTTTCACACCCATCACCACAACATGGTTCCACTAAAACACCCAGCTCTATGAACTATCGCAGTATACAGACCGACCTGAATGATATTAATGTTTGTCAGGGTTGTGTTGCTTTTCAGAGTTGTTCATTTTTACATAAGCTACAACAGGGCGATAAATGGAATTAATTTGAACAATGTCAAAAATAGCCATATTGCTAAAATCAAATTTAATGTAAAAAATGCTCTGCACTGCTTTGTGCTGTGGCTAATGCTGCTGTTAGCTCCAGAGCAGTTCCAATAATGTCTGAGGTGACCCTGCAGATGCTAAAAACACTAATAATCCCCAGAGAAAGCAGTTTTTTAACCTCTGAAAAGCATACGTTTAGAGAAGCGGCAGGAACAGCGTAGCATCTCTGCAGCGCAACAAACTTTTGTTGATTTATGCAAATTAGTCACGAGGTTGGCACACTTTTACCGTCTTTGTGTTCAGTGGAAATTATATTTTGACAGGACAGAGAAGGATAAAACTAAAACGTATCCAACCTAAACTTCTTTATTTTCACTCTGAGGGTAATGCACTCTGCTGCTGCTTTTCTTTTGTTTTGTATGGGCAAATAATAATAATAATAAATAAAATATAATACATTTGAATTACATTTTTATGTCAGTAGCAAGACAAAAAAAATCATAAATTGTCTGAAAAAAAAAAAACCTTGAGCTTAAGGACATTTGATTTGAGTTGCAAATTTAAAAAATCCATCCAAAAATCCATTGGTATTTAATGGAGCTTTTAAGGAGCAATAAACATTAAAAAGGTTTCCACTATGCTAAGAAGACAAAAAATTATATTTACAAAAATGTTTGTGAAAAATCTGAGTTCTAGGATTTAGAAGTGGTTATGAGTAACGGAAATACGCGAAATAGATAAAATAAAACACTGATGTCACTTTAAACATTATAGTTTAGTGGGAAAATATGGCGACACTGTCTTTCTTGTGAACCCATCGGTCTTAATGGGATTACCTGGGAAGTTAGTGGAAAAATAAGATCAAAGTGAGTGCCCCACATGTTTCAAAAGTTGTGAATAAATGATAAAACTAGAAAACGTTTTTAGTGCATGTGCCAAAGAGCAACTTTCATTGGAAAGGTCTCTTCCTCTGTGTCCAGTTCCTGTAATCCATCCAGGCTCTTGTCTCTGAAAGTGCACACCACTAAGCTCCAAGGTCACGGATGATTTCGACAAAAGGACAAACCTGCCGAGATTATTTCCCTGTCCCCACAGTTCCTCCAACCTTTCTACCTTTTATCCCTCTTTCCTGTCTTTCTGTGTCGTGTCAGCAGTTGCCATGGAGTTGGTTTATGGTTATTATGGGGTATTACGGCTGGGAGTTGTGCTGCTAACCGTGTCATTCACAGGGATTGGACAAGAGTGTATTTCCTGAGGTCTCAGAAGTTGTGTGTGACATTTGAGACAAAGAATGCTTCTTGAGAGTGTGACTGCACAGAGACATGGAGAAGACAAAAGCTCTGAAAACTACAGTATAGTGTTTATTTACAGTATAGTGTTTATTTTGTATTAAATTGGGTTGGATTTACTTTAAACCATTTTTAAGTAGTGTCAAAAGTCCATTCGTGAGTTCTACAATACTACTTCTGCCTTAAACGTTTCAGCATCTTTAAGCTTCTTTGTCTTGGCACAGTTGGTTCTGACATGCCCCACTCTGGAGCATGCAGGATTAGAAAAAAGCAAGTCGCAAAAATAATCATCTCAAAGTTAGCCAAGGCTGCTGCTGTTACACAGAAGCTAGCAATTCTAACAAACAATGAAACATAGCTGGGTTTTATAATGCATTGTGGAAAAAAAGTAGGCCTTTGTTCCTTTGCTTTAAAATGAAACTTTAGAAGAACACCTTGAGCTAACATAAAAGGAGTGTGCAGTCATTTGATGGGCTTTATCTGTACAAAGATCTACATAAGGAAAGAGCAGTATAGAAACATGGAGATATTTTTTGTACAAAAAGAGTTTGTATGACTTTTCCTGTCAATAACCTAAAGTCCACAAATGTTGTCTTTAGTTCTGCCTTAAGCCTCTGCTACTTGAATCGTCAATGATGGAGGCATGTGTGCAGATTGTAAAATAAGAGCTGCTGAGAGATTTGTGGGCTGTATTTTAACGATGGTCACATGCTGCAGAAGACAAAGAAAACAAAACAAGAGTAACAAAGTCTGGACAAAGTTTTATTACAATGAGAACTTGAATTATGAAGGCATGTGTTGGTTTTCTCTAAAAATAAAATGTAGCAGCCTGACCTTTAATAGGTATAGACCTTTTTAAACGCCTTTAAATAACATTTGAGTTACTTATCGTCCACATAACATGAAGCTAGACTAAATAGCTATTGAATTGTTTCCAGAACTTAAAAGATCCTTTAAATGTCTCTTCTGAGTAACACTATTGTTACGACGTCAACAAAAGCAAACAATTCCATCGCTGTAAACATTATCAACACTGCTGCTCTAAAGTCTAACAGCACCTCCGTCAGTTGCCATTGGAAACCTTTATTTAAACTAACACCAAAACAGAGACACTATCTATAATTTACCACGTCTACGTTTAAAACCCACCGCCTCTGAGTCGATCTTTACCAGCTCCATGTGTCTTGTTTACACTGCAGGATAAAGTCGGATGGTGCAACACTGTTGTAGGTAAAGGTAATCAAACAGAGCTGTGAGACAAGGATGGATCTGTACTGCTGTGGGCAAAGATTTCACAATCACAAAGTTTAAAAAGATAATGCTCTGTTTGTTTTAACATAACAGATACATGCTGAAATTATATAATATAATAATCATTAAGGCAAATAGACCTCAGTTATACTGCCCCACATTACTTCTAGACAGCATGGTAAATGAGACTTGGTTCATCCAATGCACAGACTTTATTCCATGTGTGAATGGGACTGTAACATCTCTCTAATCCCACAGCTGGATATGAGCCCAGGGCAAGAAATGAGCCCCCGTTTTCCCCATTCCAGGCCCCATCTTCTCATGCAACTCCCCACTCGCTGTTCCCTTTCAATCTTTTATCCATCCCTGACAAACCATGCTAAACTCCCCTGTCCCCTCTGTGGCCTGGGAAATCCTGATAAAACCCCATCAGACTGGGAGAAATTCAAAATGTATACCTTTTTAAAAAGAGTCTAGCATCATTCAAATTGGTTTTAATGAGGATTTATTCAAGTTTCCCAGTAAGGTTTTGAGAAGATTATGATCCGTTTAATCATGTGACCACACGGAATTATTAAAAAGACACGCACGTTGCTCTTTGGCGAGAACTATCAAGGGACATTGCATCCACAAACTTATTTTAAAAGCATCAAGATACACTGAGAATGTCAGAGTTGTTCCTGCCCTCACCGCGGATTCCTGACTCCATTTTTTTTATTCTTGTATTTATTGCTTCACTGTGCTTTTAATAATTGTGTTATGTCCACTGTGATGTCCTGTCTGCAGTGTTGAATGTAATGTACAGACAGTTTATTACGCTCTTGCTGCAGAACAAATTCCACTCTGGGCAATACATTTTTTTAAATTTGTAGTTTAGTATATAGAGAAGAAAACTTCAGTGGACAAGATGGATGCCATAGATTTACACATCTTTTTTGCATCTTGAGAATGTGAGAGTTATTCAAGAGAAAAAAGACATAGAAGGTTGTTAACAGTGTTCAAACACTGTTCTTTATTATGTCTTGGATTACTGAGAACTTCCACAGACAACAGTGTTCATGGCACATCCATTATACGTATTGTAATTTTGCATATCAAGTGGGAAAGTATGAACCGATCTAATGTGCACTCAGGAGATGACATGTAAATCCCAAATGTGAAATTAACATGTCCAGAGAGTGACAAGATAGACAGACGGCATGACAGGCACGTGAAAGGACATTAATAATTTGTCTAAACATCATATACACACTGTTCTTCTTTGTAATTTCTGTAACAAACAACATTTTAAGCTCATTCTTATGGTCACTGTTGGCTTGCAGCTCCTTAACAACATGTTCCAGTGCAAAACAAAACTCAAATGAGATACAGCAAAGAAGAACAAAGCAAAGGCATAGCAGAGAAGCTGAAGAAAGAGGCTGGCACGAGACAATATATCAAGTGACATAAGATGATGGAGAGACAAGGCAGAAAATGGCAACTGAAATGAACATCTAAGAATAGAGAATAGCTTTGGAGTGATGGAGGAAATGAGGAAGGGTAAAAAAAGACTGGGATGAAGAAGGAACAAAGGGGTAAAAGTGGTAGTATTGAATATGGAGGAGAACACTGCAATGAAACAAAGCATTTCATAAACACTGCTCTATTTTAGATTATTACTGGTCCAACAGATACTGAGAGGAAATGACTGAGAAGAGAAGGGATTTTAGACCTAATGAATGGGTTGGCTGGACAGACGGAATTGATCTTTCTAGGTTATTTTCAAATTATGCCAAAATCTTCTGTTTCTCACCAACCACAAGCAGGTGTGGTTTATAATATTATAATAGTCACTAAGTTGAAAACACAGATAATATATATACATATATATATATATGTATATATATTATATTAATATGCTGTGATGAAAACATTAAAAGTGGGGCGTGTAGTCTTAGCCTTTTCAATCTGTTGGCAAATGCAAAAAAACAAATAAACAAAAATGTTCCACCCTAGCTTCCTGCAATTACGCTCAATAAAAATTGAAAACAGTCATTTCTGTTGTGTTTCATTTTGTTCACTTGTATACTGCTACTATCACAATCTTTCTTTAAATTTGTAAATGTGATAATAGCCTCTCAGTTTGGCCAAACACACTTGAGTTGAAAGTCTGAGCTCCCAGTGGTGCCCCCAAAACCCTTCTGAGGCAGGAAGAAGACAGTAAAAAAGAAAGGCTGGGTCTGGGAAGAGAGGAAGGATTGGCATTTCAATATCCAGAGAGGATTACCAGCCAGGCTTCAGATGCCTGGTCCCCATGGAGTGTCACGGCCTCTGAGATGGAAATGGAGAGGATAGAGGGAGGATATGAAAGTGTAGGACCGGGGACAGGTATAGCATTGTGAATATGATGCTTTCTGGTTGAAATTACAAAAAATGAACGGATTTTCTCTACCTTTTTTTTAAACAACAGTGAATAAACCTGACTAAAAGAAGAGTGTAAGGAATATATTTGATTTTTTTTTTTTTAGAAGAGGAGATGGAGACTGTAAAAGAATAGAGACTAAAGTGAGGGGATTAAAGGGATCTTCTAGAGACAAAGCAGAAAGACAATAGTCAGAGGTGAGAAAGATGATGTAAAGTGGGAATGTAGATAAAAAAAACAAAGCTGTAAAAAGTGAATGAGGCCTGAGAAGTCAGTAGAATCAGAATGCCACAGATACTGACGTTCATAAGTTTTATGTGCTGCAAGTCGTTTCACACAAACCAACCCAAGGCCAGTTCATTGGTGAGAGCTCTTGGTGCCAAGGTTAATATGAAAGCTGTTAATTGAACCGTGGAGCAGAACAAACTTCCATAAGTTCCATGAAATGGTCCAAACAGTAGCACTGTATTATAGTGCATTGTTAGATTTAATTATTTGAGCAGCTCATCCAGTCATGACTTTTTTTTGGGGGGTCACTAGTCTTTAAACTCAATGGGCAAGTAATTTGCAAACGATTGAGGATTTAATAAGAAATTCCAAAATTGGATGGATACAGTTCCTAATTTACTCCAAATCAGGGATACATTTTGCATTTGTAAAGTGCAGGATTGTCACAATTGTTGCTCTCTAAACCATGCAGCTTTAAGTCTTGAAAGTTGTGACATAATGTTTCATGGACCTAATTGCACTGCAAATTGCTGGTGGATTTAAATAATATTCTCAATAATAGCTTGTTGACACAAACTCTCTGCTCTTGCTTTCTCCAAACTAAATAAGTCATCCTCATCTGTCAAAGTACCACCAGACTTTCCAATGTCTATTCACCAATCTTTTCCCTCCTCCACCACCTTCCCCTCAGCCCACCTCCAGCCCTTTCTCACAGAGGCGTTCAGATCCTCCTTACCTCCTTAATTAGAAGTGATGGGAAGGTGAGGCTTCAGCAGGCACCAAATGAATAGAGTCATCAAGCTACTTTTCAGGGCTATAGCGCAGCCACTTAAGACGCTTTGTCGCCCTGTGATGGGAATTTTAATTGCCTACCTCTTTGCTTATAATTGGAGACTATGAAGAGGCACTTTTGGGGGTCTTTAGTTTGTGTGGATTAACAGGCTGTTACTTGTTTGGAGGATTGTGGCATTCACTTAGAAAAAAATAAAAAACAAGCTTGGGCTTGAAGGTGGATGATGCACATTATACAAGACTTGAAAGATGGCTTTGATCTCATCCGAGGGAAACTTCAAAATCATCTGTCATTCTCTTGTTGCAGTGCCCTGTGGGGTCTTCATTTTGTTTCTTTGTCTTGTGTGCATGTGTATGGAGGACTGGGCTGGACAGGACATTGCTAGAGATCATATAATTGAAGCAAAGTCCTGGTGGAATCCTTTGAAAACTACAAAAATGACAGAACAGAGATAGCTGTTGCACATGCTGTTGAGTTAGCGGGAGCAGGAGAATTATGCTAAATCAAAGTCCCCATAAGTACAATAATAGTTTTAACAAAGCATAAAAAGATTAAATCAAAACTCCACACTGGAATAATTGTGCCTAATCAATAATTTACCTTCTTTGGACCAGGCAGTAAACTGGGAAAGTACCACTTCTTTGACAAACGAGGTGTTTCTAAAGACTGTGGTGAAGTCATTGTTAAAGCAGCGCTACCTTTTTTCTATGAAATACACAGCCTCAGAATAATTTAATAATCTAACCTCAAGACATTTTAATAATTCCTCGAAAAAATCAACCCCTTTTCACTGACACAGCCCACCTGAGTCCACAGATAGAGCACAGATGTAACTCTGCTGACGGGGCAGGCAAGTATATACTTACAAGATAGACCTCACCAACCATGAGATGTAAGATGCACTTTGTTCTACTTTTCTCTTCTCTTTGGTCACAGTAATGTTTTCTGACATATTTAAAATAGTATTATAGGAGGTCAAATGAGTAAAGTCATGTAAACAAGGCTCTGATGCCATTACAATAATACATAAACATTGGTGTCTGTATAAACCTACTGTGAACTATCACTTGTAAAGTAGCTGTTCGTTCCTATAGCTATATTTTCACTCGATGGTTTTCCCTAAAGGCAGATTTCTATTTCAGTACAGTCTCATGAAAGCATTGAGGACTTTGCGACCCGCTGTGAGAGTGAGTGGGAGGATGATGCATGTCTTTCTGAGAGATGATCAGCAGCAGGTGGCTGACGGACGCCGACATCTCACACAAACTCCTGAACACAGGCTTTCATTCACTCAAATCGGTTTTTATGAAGTCAAAAACTTGTGGGTCTCTGTTTACTATGGATTATTATTAAAATGTCTCAAACAGAAGTGGCCCAAATGTTGCATCAACACCAAAGAAGTTATCAAGAACAATTCAAATTTGTTATATAAAATGTGTTTTAAAAGGAAAAAATAATCTTGTGGGCTTTTATGACTCACATTGACTGACTCAAACAGATAACACACCTTTGTAACAATGGAAACGTAATAACATTTCAACTAACTACATAATCAAAAAGTAATAACGCAAAATACTATAAAAGGTTGGTCACATTTTGATACAAATTACCAATGTATTAATAATATTGCCTTTTCCAACAGAACTTATACAGACTTTGCACAACACAGTTTAATTGTTTGAATGTTGATGCTTTGAGATTAATTAAGTTTATCTTATTCTACAAGATATCCACACATTTCTGGTACTGCAATAATTTACTTTTAGTTGTTGTAAACGTCTTATACTGCTGAAGGTTAAGGTTATTTTCTGGTCCAAAACTAATTACAAATATTACAATTATTATTATTTTTGTGATTTTTCACCAGCTACACCTCAAAATAATAGCAGTAGTAGCTCATGACTCCATCTAGTGGTACCAAGCAACATAACAAACAGATTAATTTATTTTCCAAATTTTAAATACGTCCAAATAGTAAACAATGAAAAATGTTATGTTTAATCAATTTATGATTAGATATAATGTATTGTGTCAGTTTTATTCTTTATTTGGGGTCAAGACAAGCATTTGTAGTTGAACTGGTGTCTCTAATTGGTCAAAGTGTGTGCCTTTTTAAATGTTAGCTCTACGATTAATGGGCAATTGTCCACAGTGTACATTGCTTGGAGAGGCTCCATAAATTATAAACGGTAGAAAATAAATGAACTCACTAATTTAAACTTCACAATGTAATTACAAACAATATGTAATGAATGACCAACCTAAATACTTAATACTTAAAAACAGTTGTGCAAAATTTAATTAAAAGCAGGAAAGGGTTTGGTGATATTGTTTTTTACTTCTTGTTTCTTCCAAATACACAAGATTTGAGCTGCAGGCAACTGAAGAAAGCGGGAGGATAGTGTGCCTTCCATCATATCTTCTTTAACGTCTGTGAGAAGAGATAGCTCTGTCGCCTCTAGATCCAAACTCCTCTAGTGTCCCTGTGTAGTCCACTCTGTCACTCTCATTGTGTCTGGCCTCTCTTTTCCCTTTGTTTGGGCTCTGAGCTGAAGCTGTCGACTTTTTACAAACGTGTCTCTGCCTTGAGGCTAGAGCACGCTGGACCGGCTCAGTGTGCAGCTGTCAAGAGCGGTTTAAAACAAGTCGGTCCTGGTCTCTCTGGCCTGGTGCAGAGTGAGGAGGTTGATTTGGCAGATTATTGTGGAGTAGATGTGATTTTACAGAGTGTTCACAGCTAGGTTTGTCAGGTCCATTTGAATACATATGGCAGGAGACCACATTCAGTATTCCCTTGGTTTTCCTCTTGCCTTTTTCTCTTATTGGATATATCTAATGACTCCAGAAATGTAGAACATTAACATGGGTGCTTATAAATAATGTTCATAGTCATTTTTGTCTTTTCCAGACCATATTGTGCCTCCACTGGAAGATTAGACGCGTTGTAGTCCAGACCACACTGACTGAGCCCAAGACATGTCCGTGACCAATGCATATCAAGACTTTTAGCTTTCAAGACCAAGTCAAGACCGAGCAGATCTCAGCAGACCGAGTCAAGACCAGAACCAGTGTATGACTATAATAGAGACAAAGGAACAGTTATAATCTAAACAGTCCAAGTCTGGTTTTTGAGTCAAAACTTATGGAGGTTAATGTTTGCTGAAGAAGGCAGAAGACTTAAAACTAGTGTTTCAATTAAATATCTAATGATTGAGGTTTTCGTCTAAGAACGAACAAATATGTGGTCTTGGATGGTCTTGAGTTTAAGAGAAGACCAAGATTTTTAGAGTTTAAGACCGTGACAACACCAAGGTCTTCACAAAATGATCTTAAGATTGAGCTGGAGTACTACAACACTAAAGATTAGAACCTAATTCTAAACTTATTTTGAGAAAACAATTCAAATGCAGAACACTATTATGATTATAAATTACTCTATCCCCAGTTCTAGTTGAAGTGTCTACCTGCAGCCGAGTTCTGGGATTACAGTTTGGTTTAGTGTTTGTTTTTCACACACAGTTCATGCCAGACTTGAGATGATTTATATAATGCAACATAAAAAATATTTATGAGACAAGACAGTACATTCTGATCTGTAAAGAAAGCCTGATGCTGTGTTACTTGTGGAGAATACATACAAACATACTTGCTCTAGAGTTGCTGATGATGTTATGTCTTGTCGGTGTTGAGTTTACAGTGGCTACATTGGGATTGTTGACAGAAAAATGACAACCAATCTGACAGTGTTTGACTCGAAAGGGAAGGAGGGTATTTTATAATAGTCTCTGATTACTTTTCAGTTATTTTGGGATGCTTACGTTTTACTCTTACTTGAGTACATTTTTACTTGAACCACCTCTGAACTGCACAGTTTTCTCTGTTACATGTACACATCTGCGTACTACTGAATGTGAGCATGAAGAGGAAAACACTGCCAGAGTCATTCTCACACCTGGAGCTCATCTCTGTAACATATCATTTGGGGGTTTATTTGAAGATGAATGATGTGCAAATGTCCTCCTCCTCAAAGTCAAAAATATTCTGCACTGACTCAGAGTAGCCAAAAGCAGCCTAGATTAATTCACCATGAAACCGCAATATGAAAGGTTATAACTGAAGATAAATAATAAATGTTAATAATGGCAGTGTCTCTCCTTCTCGAGTATGTCCTTATGACGTCCACTGACTCACTTCTGTCCCGATCGGTACTTTTCCCTTTGTCTATGTTGCTCTTCTTGCTTCTTCAGAGTGAAATACAAATGTCCTTATGTGTCTTTATTTGGAGTGAAGACCACCGGTTGCCAGTTGCTGATGGGGCAGATTAGACGGTGGCGGTGTTGACGGGTTGCCAGATAACGCTCTATTGCTGATGGAGCAGAACGATATGCTTTAAACAGCAAACACAGCTGCTACAGATTAATAAACCAACAATAACTTAAGATGCAGAATATGTGAAACTTTACAAAGAGCAATGGAGAAATTAGGGATAAAAAATGCTTTGAAGCAAAAGTAGTTTGAAACTTTAATGACATTATAAGAGAGGTGAGTGTGCAAATACAACTCCACTGGGAGTTTATGAGCAGTGACAGAAATGCTGCAGCAGTAAGTCTAAAAAAACAAAAACAAAGTAAAAGCCCATGGGACAAGCCAAAGCAAAATATATGTTTCGCCATAAATGCATTATTACTGATGGTCAGATTTGAGATGCTTTTATTTAGAATAATACTGAAATGAATTTTAAATTACAATAAGCACCAACCTTTTCTTTCAACTGTACTTTTCAAAAGCACTTTAGTCAGAATATTACTGAATAAGGACATTCTTTTATTACATTAATTGATGGCTCTTGTTTCTTGTCAGATGTTTAGCGAGGTGTTTTTTTATATATATATATTTGTAACAACCTGGATATTCATTCATATCAAAATGTCCTAAAAGTCTGTTACATGCCGTGCCATATTGGTGCACATTCTTGTAAACTCTCCTGGCTTTAGATAAACAATAACATGTGAATGCCCATCTGTAAAGCTAACAGTTTGGTCTCAGTTGTGGCACATGAACATCTTTCTGGGCAAACATACATTATATATGTTTCCTGAATGAAGTAAAAATGGATTCTGTTGTTGAGAAAATATTGAATAGTCAGGTTATTACATCAGCTTTAGCAAAGTCTTTGTTCTCTTTGAGTTGTGACCGTCTCAGCTGCCATGATCGATTGACACAGATAAATTACTACAATCTGATGCAAAAGCTATTTTGAAAGTGTTCATTGTTAAACATAGAAAACAGTGTTTTTCACTGTAATATATTGTATGTAAAAATAATAATCCTGCCGTGCCCTTCTTTAGCCTAATGTTGACCCTTTAAACAAGCCACACCTGACAGATGATATGTCTCTCTGAACACATAAAGACTCACTGGCCCTCTCTTTAAAATGTATAAGCCCACATAACAACCATGAGATGGAGTCTAAAGCATGTAATCACAGTGGAGATGGTCGAAGCTGCAGCACAAACGGGCCTCTGGGAAACGCCTCGGTCCCTTGGGAAAAGAGACGTGTTGAGGAAAAAGCTGAGATAGGGCTGGAGAGATTTTCTGGAGAATGGACTGTTGGATGTGAGAAAGACAATGGTTAAAGTGGGATGCTGTGGCCCCTGGAGAGAACAGCTCCTCTGCCTGTCTGCTTTGATAACGAAACAGAGATGCCAGTGTGTGTGGACGCCTACAGCAGAGCAGCCATTTTCTGCCAAAGTTTAATCATGGAGACACCTGCAAAAGACCTGAGCGCGGTCGGCTTCACTGCAGACCTGGTTACCTCCAAATGGAAACGTCTGAGAGCCATGGCAAGAATAAAATTATACTTTTTAGGTTTTTTTGTGGAACAATGACGCCAGCCTTTAGAGCTGTAACAGGAACACACATTACTTTATAGACATCAGTGTGATAAATAATAGAAGAAATCACACGTAATGAATATTATTAAGACACTTCAGTCGACTTTATCTAAAGATTTTAGAAAAACTTGCATAATGTCATTATTGAATTGTTGCGTTCAGTAACGCTGTTATCCTTATGCACATATAAAAGCACATTAGGGTTAATCAACAACATCAATTCATCTGTCAATTTATTTGTACTCCATTTAAATCATATTTAAGCTATTTTTTTAATGTCTGGTTGGGTAAAGTATAGTGGACACTTAATTATTAATTGTCTTTTCCCACTAATGTCTAAAGAATAAAGAACTTGGAATAAAGAATAAAGAACAATTTCAACAGAATATAATTCAGTTTGTATGTTTTTAGATACACAACCAACAAGACAAGACACTGTAATCCAGTTCCTACAATGCAGTACTTAAGTATAAATGTTCATATCTTATAATTGATATTGACTTTTGATCAGAAATTCAAATTTAATTGGCACACTAGTCTGCGTTTTCATTGTTAAAAATAACACAAACACATGTTCAGTGTAATGGGCCAATTAAATGAGTGAGGCTTAAGAGCTGTGTTGTTGATGTCTTAAATCAATAGTCTTTATAATGAACTAGAATCAACAGCATGTAGTAAACAACTGCAATTACTTTCTTAAAATAACTGTTTGTCTTTCCCGAAATTCGATAAAAATTCATGTTGTTCGTCGAGCTATTTTTCCTTTAATTCTAATGCAATGAAGAGAAACAACATGAAAAACACACTCTTGTTTAAAGGCGTACAATGTTTCTGCAAGAGCATTTTTCCAGCAATAGCCTTATAGTGGCGGCTCCCAGACCCTGTATGTCCTTGTAACAAGAGCCCATCAGTGTTTCCGCTCTGAGGTCTGTGCTGTATGATGAGGCTTTGAACAGCTTCACAGTCGATTTGCGGTAAACCAGGGGCTTACAGTCTGCAAGGCCATCTCTGCTTCTATATTTTTGGTAAAAATCATTGTGGGGCATGTGAAGTTGACATGTGGAAGTAATTGAAGATGAGAAACAGCAGTGATTTCCTCGTCTCACAGCTTCACACACTCACAGTAAAGCTGGATGTGTGTGTGGTCACTCAGGAGACGTCTGCTTGTCCCGGTGGAATTAAATATTATTTATATCAGAGTTTTCTGTCCAGCTGAGGGTACTGTGTCTGTGAAATAGGCATAATTCTACCAATCAGTGCTTAAGGACCATTAAATCAATGTTTAGCATTTGCATTTTGTCATAATGCATTTGTACACCAGCTTTTTCTGTCTGTATACTCTTTATTTCTTTTTTTCTTATAAGATAGCATTTTGAGTGTGTGAGTCTTAGCCAATTACAGCTTACAGAGGAAAAGAAATATCAGATAAACTACAGTATACAACTAGACAAGTGGCTACAAAAGTCAACGTAAAGCTAGTTGTGAATTTTAAGCCCTGGGTTTCTTCATAAAAGCATGAAAAGCATTATGATACAGTATATTTAATTTTCCATTTCCTACAAAAGCTCTACAAACATATTTCCTATTTGTTGTATGTGACACTTGAACAGTAACCAATGTAATGTCCAGCAGATGTCACATGACCTTCTCACCTGTATACTGCACACTTCCAATGTATAACATCACAATAAGAAAATGAATGCATGTTTTACTGAATGAAGAGTGTCTCCTGAACACACCTCGTCTTTGAAATGTTTTTGTCACTGATCTAAAAGTATTTGTTTTTTTTGGTGAGGAGGGTTGTTAATTTGTTAGCTTGTGTTTTAGTAACATTTTCTCTTGGACATGAATTCATTGTCATTTCAGTCTTGTCTCAGTTTTACACAGAAAGGTTTAATTAATACAAATGAAGACCGGCCAACACCACAACTGATTCATTCTTCTGTATAATTCTTTTATGTGGATGGAATTCCTTTATTATTTTTATTTTATAATTCAATAATAAAAATTCAACTGACCCTTTCTTCACCAAACTACCTGAGGCAATACCTGTCAATGGTCTGTGGTCTGTTTGACTTTCACAACAGTTCCCTGAAGTGTCATACTTTGGTCTTAGTCTTGACCTAATCTCAATTCCTAAAAGTCTTGGTCTTGTCTTGGACTCAATATACTCTGGTCTCAGTATTGAAATGGTCTCAGTTAGTTAGCTGAGCTAGTTCAGAATAGGGACAGGTTAAAAGCAATTACTGGTTTAAATGAGTCAGTATTATGGGATATAACTCATTAAATACAAACATATTAAAATATATATATAAAATATATTCAAATGTATGTATTGCCCAATTTAATAAACACTAGAACTAAAAAGATAAAAAAATATATTATGGCTATATTATGTTTAAATGAAGCACTAATTTAATGCAAGTCCACTTTTTGAAATATTTCTTTACTGCACCACTTCCACTTTTCATTGCCTCTGAACACAACAAAGCCCAGAGTTTCTCCATTTCACCAGGCTCACTCCTGATTAGTCCTGAAGAAATGCCAAGAGCGCAGTTATTTCCTGATACACAGAGCCATCATTCCAGCGTGGATCTGAAAAAGTCACCTTTCATGAATAATGTATAATACCTGTGTTTTCAGAGACATCAAAACACAGACAGATGGAGACGGACATTGAGCGGAAAGATACAAACAGTTGGAGTACGGCTTTGATCCGTTGCCTAAGATGGCTTTATTATCCTGGCCTGAAAGAGCTGTGCAGATGTGTCATGTGTACGTGTGTATAGTTTGAGTGACAGGCAGAACATAGTCATTAGTGTGGGAGTTTTCATCACCGACAGAAGAACAGGATGGTAAAAGGTCAGAGGAGAAAGAGAAAGACTTGGAGGGAGCCAGATGGCAAAGAATAAAATCAGGGAGAAAAGTCCAGACTCCGAGAAATGTAATTTTTATTTAACCTTTGTACAAATTGCCATCGGATATGTGGAATAATAATGTAGCAAGCACAAAAAAAGCATTGGGTATGATTTCTGATTTCAAATGGACACTTTTGTCTTGGGTTGACATTTTCAGAAAAAGGAAGCTGATTTAAAATAAAGAGATAAGAATACATAAATAACACAAATAAAATGCATGTAAATATCAATGTAATACATACTTGTACTATTAATAATTTAGTTTATGTCTCGCCATCTCTTCTCTGACTCTCAGTACAAATTTAAGGCCAAGTTATAATGATCTAAAGTTGGACTAAAAGGAGGATTAAGATAAGATAAGAACACCTTTGTTTGTGCCACAGTCAGGAAAGTACAGAGCAGCAGAAATATTACCGTGTCAAAGTAAAAAAAGAACTGTCCAGAACCAAAAATTAATTTAAAATGGCGCTAAAACGAGATACACTAAAATAGACTATACTTATGTAAATGAAAGACTATGCCATTAACAGGATGAACCTAAAGAGATAAAATAATGCCTGGTGAACTGGCTTGTTGGACTAAAAAGACCATTCTTTCCTCTCTTAACAAAGATCAACGTAAGCACATCTTAAATAGAATGACAATTGTATTATTTTGATTGAGCCAAAGACACCATCCACCAAGTATTTATCTGAGATTTTAAACAATGAGGTGATTTTTTTTTTTTGTTTTTTTTGCAGAAGCTGGTCCTATTTCTGGAATACCCTATGGTGCTCTTGAATTACATACCATTATTAAACTGCTTTTGTTTAACACAAAGCAAAAAAAAAAAGTATTTTTGACAATTTCCATTTATTCAGTTACACAGTCAGTAGATCTGGACATGTAGGTTGGAAATGCATGTGTCTTTTGGGAGATGCTCTTAGGTTTAATTAAGGAAAGTGATAAAGTACATAATTATTAACCTTTGAGTTGAGCTGACGAGGAGTTGGCCATGTCCGCCTTGTCACTAAACCTAACCCTAATGGCCTTAATGGCACTGCTCCTCCCCAAACACAAAGCCCTTTTCACTGAGCTCATTGCACCCTTCAATTTTGTACTATTTTTGACTGACAACCTTTTTAGCTACTTCATTAAACATGGGATAATTAGCACTTAAGCAGGAGTGGGTGGCGCTTTGTGATAATCATACTACACACGGCCTGTCGGCTGTTGACAGACATGACAATGAGCCGGTCTGTCTTCACTAATGAAAATGTTTGCTCAGTGAAGCGGTGCCATTAAACATCACGTCTAAATGTGGAAAGTGGCTCTGTTTCTGCAGATATTTCTAATGTTGTTGAGTCTCATCCCTGCATGGTTACTGAGTCTTCTCTTGGTTCTCTTGGATATTTAATGAAAATTGACCAAGACCACAACTTATTATATTTTTCCAGGCATTCCTGTCCAAGTATGATGCCTTGATCTTGGTTTTAAATCAGTCTGCGGATGTTTTCAGACCTGACACACCTGGGACAATTCAGAAAGGAACTCAAGACCTGTTCACAAGAGTCAGTGTGGTCCGTTTGAGCTGCGCCAAAACCGATCCAGTGAGGACTAATGAACTGTACAAAGTTTTGTGCCTCATATACTAAGGGTTTTTTATACTTTACTTTCATATCTGTGTTGTGGTGAACAGTAGTAGACTCCTGTGGACATTTATTTTGCATAAATCTAGTGTTTAATGGTGCATGTTAGGTATTTAGAGGTGATTATTAAGCCATAAGATAAGAACAAGCCTGTTGTGGGTCTTTTTCTCTGTCTTATGTTATCTGGATGGATCTAGATCTCTGTGGAGGTGCTAATGGGTTCGGCTTACATTCTGCAGTATATCATCATCATGACATCAAGGTTTTAGCCAAAGAACTGCTCGTAGGACTGGAAGATATTCTTTTGAAAAATCTTTTGCAGACCACTTTAGTCTAGTTGCTAAAATGTGCCTTTTGTTGTTTACAAAAGTGAAAAGAGCCTATAGTTTTAAGGTGTTTGTGACATTTGGATCAGTGTGGTCCTTTTCATTTTCATTTAAAGTATCTAGTATTTATTAAGATGTGATTTTGATTCATTTAAGTTTGTTTTTTCCACCTGTTTTGGTCTGCTTTTTGTCATTTTGATTATGCTGGAAAAGATCCCTTTTGAGTAATTGAGTACAAATGTGACTGTCTTGCTTTTAGATTAATCTTGCTTTATTCTGCAGCCATAATAATAATAATAATAATAAAACATTTATTTATATACTTCAACTGTGGCTCTTGTGCCTCTCGCCTGCTCTGGGGGAAAGATGTCTTAATAATGAAGTATTTCCTTTCTCTCTTTTTCCATCTGTCTGTTACCTTTTTACTTTTTCCTCTTCTGTTTTCCATATTTGGTGTATACAACTGGGTATATGGCTTATAGATATATCACTGTCTACTTTCTGGCAAAATCCCCCAAGTAACAAGACTCCTCACTTTGTCCCTGGTGAAAAATACAGCCGTCTAAAGAGTCTTTGTGATGTCCTCGTGAACACTCCTGAAGCTATTGTATTTGAACTGAATGGGAGAAGAAGAATCCCTAAACTCATGTCTTATTTTACCGTCTCTTTCTCTTTCCTTCTGTGCACAGTGCCGTCTTTGATCAGCGAGCTCCGGGCTGAGAAGATCGAAGAAAAAAGCATTACGCTGGTTTGGAGGCAGCCTTCGTATCCCAACAGCAGCCGCACTGAGTATGAGGTCAAGTACTACGAAAAGGTACATGCAGCCTACATACGTGATCTTTGTGTTCATGTGAGCCAGAGATGTTCAGCTTATGTTCTTTATTTTTGATTTAAAAGCATGAATTAAAGCTACGGTGCAAATAAAAAGATGTACCTTAACTTACTGCATGAGTTTTGAATGGATTTATCTCTTTAGATTCCCAGTTTTTTCCAGTGGAATAAATACAAAGCAGAGTCAAAAGTCTATAATAAGAATACAAAATGAAATAAATGCAGCTATTACATATTCACCTTGTCCTACTTTTTGTCAAAATTTTTGTTTCTAGATATTGCTGCAGAAGTTTGTGTGAAAAATGGATGCTAGTCATGTAGGATGTTGGTGCTACAGTATATCTTTGAAAAAATAAACTCAAGGTCAATTATTCTAGTTTGGAATCTAGATAGTGATGAGGTAAATATGTTACACAGTGGGTTTCTAAGAAAAGCATGAGGCCTGATTAAAGAGGAAATAAGATTAAAATTGGTGGTTTTGTTTTTTGGGTGTCTGGAAACTTCCCAATTAACCATGACTTCCTCCAACTTTAATCCTGACCGTTTATAACCATTAGGACGGGCTCTGTTGTTTTTTTTCTGATTGGTTGTGTATGTTTTTTAAATCTTGTTGGTCCCTGCAAATAATGGTACTGCCCCCTAAATTCTGATTGGTTGTAAGTGTATTTATTCCTCCTTTCTGGAAATGAAACGCAGACTGTGACTACTTCTTTGAAGAGAATAAAACTGTCTGACCAATCAGCGCCGACTTAAAGGTCTTAAAAGAAGACATTAAACATTATAATTTCTTGTTTTATAAGACACTTTCATTTGACACTGCATAGTTTTATAGCTGTTGATCTATTAAGCCTCTTCTTTTCTCCTATCCCCGTCTGTATATACTGTATATCGCAGTTCCCCTTAATGTTTGCTTCATACTTACGTAACTTTCATAAAAAATCAAGACTAAAGTTCCTCCTCACAGATCACATATTCTCTGTTGTCTCGATGCACATAACCATTCTCATTTGATCCACCTGATCGTTTTAATTCAACGTAGCGCTCACTCAGATCGTGACCAGCCCATCAACAGTTCTAGTCTTCACAGTGAATCCGTCACACTCCGAAGACACATCTGTCACAGTCGCACATCTCCGCTGTCGCTCGCTGCATTAGCTGCCGATACCGGGTCTTTGTATTTGACTCTGTCACACTCTCAGGCAATTTTACACCTCCTGCTCCGCTCGGCGCTTCACCATATTTAATAAAGCCGTGCTGCACCCACACTTTTAGGAAGAAGGAAAGCTGCAGAGAAATAAAGACAGAGAGAGAGAGAGATGTGGGAGTATTTTCTTTTACTGTGGATTTTTCTTCAAATTCTTCTGTGCCTTTCATATGTGTGCCTTAAACCCCCTGACAGTTTAATCAGCTCACTGTACACTGCAATATAATCATGGCACACATTATCGTCTTGTGAGAATCTTTCCAAATCAATACAACTATAAACAAACCTAAATAAACAAGATATTGTACATTTAGAGGCAACAATCCCAAGTGAGTTTACAGCAGTGCAGTTTTAGTGCAAATCCTAAAACGTTTCATAGTAGAACTAATATGGAAGCAACATCCCCAAATATGTGGGAGTTGCTGCAGTAGTTATAGTCGCTGTTATTAATAGGTTTACAGTGGTTCCCAAACTGGGGTCTGAGGGCCCCTGATGGAACGCACAAGTACTACAGGTGGGCCGCCAGAGTTTGTCCACATAAGTACATAAAGAGAAATTTAGTTTTAAAATACAAAAATGCAAAATTATTGTTGTTATAATTATTAATCAGTTTATAACCAACAGCTTGTCGTGTTTGTTATGTTTTTTTTATAAGATTTTCATAGAAATACTTTACTTAGTCTTGTATTACTTTACTTTGGAAAAGGCTGGGTTAGTGCAAATATGGCACAAAGTTTAGACTTAGACATTGCTCAGTTACAACCAAATACAACCAAAGTAAATCATTTTCAATCCCATTGACTGATCAGTTTCAACTTCTTTAAATCAGTTACTAAAGCCTGGTAAACTTGGTGAGTTGCCGATGACGTTCATAAGTTTGTCTCAATTTTGTCTCTTAACTCCCCAAGCGACAAGACAAACACCCCTTTTTACCAGCTTTTATTAGTTTACTAATGAAAGCTTGTATCTATCCCAGGAAACCTTAGTTATCTCTAGTTGTTTGTCTCTTTTACTCAACATACCTGTATTTGTCGTTACCAAAAGGCATACAAACCTGGGTCTAGCCATTGTGTTCATTTACACTTAAACCAGAAGTTATAACTTTTGACCAATCCTAATCCAAAACACAGACATTTGAACCAATCAGACTGTCTGTGTTTCCCACAATTCATCAGTAAAAGTAGTTAGCAGCGATGGTCACTAGACTCAGAAAAGACCATAATGCTTTGCAAATTGTCGGAGGAGAGCAGCGCAACAGTGACATGTCTTTGACTGTACGCAACAGATTTGAATCTAAAGAGTTAGAGGCACAAGTTTGACGTTTTGTAAAAACGTAATCCATCGTAAATTGTTATTAATAAACCGTTATGATGTAAAATCACTAACGTTAGCTTTTTTAAAATCATACAGACAGGGTTATTACAGCTTCTCTCTTGAGCCACAAAAGAGTTGCATTAATCCAGTCACCTTCCGTCATAAATAGAACAAGAGTTGTTGAATAAAATACGTCATTTATTTTAATACTTATATCATTAAAGTCTTGTGATTTAGCAGAATTCAGTGGAGTTTTTATTACATGTACGCTAGCGTCACGTGACTAACGGCGACAGAAAAAGGTTGTGTAGTGTCTGAAACCACTCACTTATTGAGTGCTCTATATAGTCCTCTGGACAGTGCAACACTGTATATAGGGATGTAGGGGTTAGCGGCGATGTAAATGTGTAGTATTTCTCTGACAGGTCTGCTTACCCATCCCTATATGTACAGTATTATAACAACTATTCAAAGAAGCATGCTTTAAGAGACATGTTTGAATCAGTGAACATATGTGGCTGTCACAGTCGTCTGACTAACCTCGCTCACGACAAACGCTGATTAATTCACAGTTTATTCATAAAGAGATGTTACATTGTGTCATATCTCAGTGTTGTTGTCCTCCCACAATTTCTGTCCAAGAACTGCATGTTTTCTTCTTTTTATCCTCCTCCATTGTTTTTTTTATCCGTGTTCTTCATTTCTGTCACACATTAAGTCACTTTACACAAGACTCAGGCTGAAGCTGTCAGTGGATTTCTCAGATAATCTCTCATCAGTTCAAATGCCGTGTCCATCACTCAGGCTTTTCTTAGTCATCTTTGATCCATCTGATATTATTCTTGGATAAGGGGATTGAGGAGTATATATACAGCTACAGATTCTCATTACTTCACAATTTGCAGAGTATAACACATGAACGCTCTTATGAACATGTTTAATCACTCTCACGCTTTACCTTCATTGCATTTTCTTTCTATAACTCTTGCTTAAATATTGGATTTATCATCACAGCTGTTACTAGTGGAGTAAACATATCGACACAGAGCACCATAACAAGGAACAAGGAAGTTTACTGGAGCAAGACAGTGATTGGGAAATCAATTGAAGTGATTTAAACTATGAGGCAAGACTTTCCCATTAAATATAAATCTTAAGAGTAATGCTCTACTTAGTGTTGAGGCACTGACAACACATGGACATACAACTATTTGCTTTTTTTTTCCTCGGTTACTGTAAATGTAAAATTGGAACATGCCACAATTGTCACATATTTTGCTGGTATCTCTTTGTAAAGTGTTCTTCTGTTTTTATCTTCAGGAACAAAAGGACCAGAGTTACTCCACAGTGAAGACGGCTGCCACTCGCATCAGCGTCAACAACCTCAAACCTGGCACCACGTACGTTTTCCTGATCCGACCGTTCTCCACACCGGCCCCGTCCTCGGCTCTGGCCTCGTCCCCGCTCTCCTCCTCCTCTGCCTCTTCATCATCCACCTCATCCTCCTCATCCATGCCCATCGACTACGGAGCGTACAGCACCCCCCTGGAGCTGCAGACACTCGGGGAACGTGAGTCGAACTGGTTTTCTAACAGTTACAGTTTTATTGTATTCATTTTCTATAAATATATGTTTTCTCACAGTTTCTTAAAAGTGTTTGTAGTGTGTGTGTCTGGTCTGTTTTAGCTGGAATCTAACAGGCTACAAATGGTTTTAGTTGGACTTAGTTTAGTTAGAATTAACAAATTAGAAAAGTTAGAACCAGGTTAAAAAAATGCCTGTGTCAGGATTTTCCCAACTCTTCATGTCATTAACCCTGTCCTGTCACTTCAGGTCAAACAGAGAAATCTTTATGTAGTATTGTAACCAAATAAAAAAGTTCCTGAATGTGTTAGAAAGCATCATCCATAAAAAACGTGTTTTTGTTGTTGGCCAGTGACAGACGGAAGATAAACAGCACAAAAAGTTAATGGTTTAAATGAATGATAATTGTGTTGAATTATAAATACATACAAATATAATATATACTAATGTGACTTCAATCAGTGTAAAACAAGCTATTAGTCATTGTTAACAAAAGTTTTAAAAAAGCATTACTGTGGAAAATCTAAAGTAACATTCAAGGACACTGTGAGTGGGTAAAGTCAGTGTGGGGCCTAAATGAGCGCCGTTTAAAATGTCATTTTACCCTTCACTCTAACCAGCCTCTGTAAAATTAATTTCCCATTTAAGGTCATTGCTTTATTAAGTCACACTTTAATATATTTGGGAATAAAATGTCCTGGGTAACTATGTCTTTCAATGTTTTAATTAATGTTGCTGTAGGCAATAATAATTTGAGGTTTTAAAGTGATTTGTAATAAGCCTTTACATTATTGGAGTTAAATTGATCTAAATGTGTGTAATTGTGGATGTTTTTGTAGATGTTGTCATATTATTCAGATAACTTCATGCACACTCTTGTTCTTCATGTTCCTTGCTCTACTCTTCTGACTGTTGTGCTCACACATATTTCTGTTTGTGTGCACTATAAGCTCTGGTTTTGAACATATTTCGATTCCGGGTGGGAGATATTTGTCTGTCAGCCTTTTCTCCAATCCTGGGCGCTCTAAAGACCTGGTTGAATTCAGATCGCTTTTGCCTCTTCTTTGATTTATTGATTTGTTAGTCCTATCGAAGAACACAATTACCATATGTTTTTATATTTTTCAAAAGAAATAAGGAAATGTGGCCTGGTTTTAATGATTGATTAGTAAAAGAGTGGGGCAGTTTAGACACACTTTGTAATGCATGTATCTGAATTCTGGGTTGCACAGCTTGGTAATATCATGATGAATAGTGGGGTAATAAGGAAATGATATAGTAATTATTGTTAGTTATGAGGTAATAGCCATACAATTGTCAAAACGTGTAGGTTTTTATGAATATATAAACACCCAGAACTAATGTGGAGCTGGGAACTACTTGACTAGATGTTAATCAGTAAGAAATCACAGTGTCTTAATGTTAAACAGAATAATTTGCACTGTTGCAAGATTTATTTGTTCATAAGCTGGTAGTTAGGCACATTACTCAAAGTTTGATGGTAATGGATGGTGAGTGAGTTATACTGCATTTGGTCAACAACAGTCCACAATCAACAAAGAGTCCAAACTATCAAAGTCACTTTCACACAAACAGATTTGACCTGGCTTAGTTTGGTCCAGACTGAGACTACAGTATTTGCCAGACCAAAGAGTCCACTGGAAAGCTCTGGCAGTCCACTTCTATAGGGTCTGTGTTTTCTATGTCTTGTTTCTGCAGCTGCTTACTCTTGTCTGTTGTTTGTTTCAGTGGCTCTGGCGTCCAGTGAACAGAACCCTGTGGTGATCATTGTGGTCATCTCTGTGGCTGCTCTGATCATGCTGCTCTCGATGGGAGTGGGACTGCTCATCTGGAAAAGGTAGACATGGATTCTCTATAATGTACACACACACAGAAAGTTTCAGTGTGACAGTTTGAAAAACCTTTCCTTTGGCTCATAACATCCTCCCTCGGTTTTAAAACCCGTTCCATACAGCCCAAACAAACCCTTGTATCATTTCATTTCCTCCTTTATGAAGTCAACTGTCACACAGCTCCAGTCTAATCCAGATTACTGTAATCCAATGACATTAGTGGCTCTGTAAAAGGGTCTAGCAGAATGAATTACAACAGCATCCCTGACAGTCAGCAGCATTTGTCTGACTCTGAGCTCAACAGTTTCACAAAAGTGACACAAATACACAAGGCAATTATTTCTATGAATTTTCCCTATGACCATCAAAGAAGCAAGATGATAACATTACATTGGTGGTATGTCCACAAATCATTACTCATACAGTTTAAATGTAAATGTACATTAAATGACTGACAATGTCTTTTCAATTAATAACATTAAGTCTTATTTTACTAGATTTTATCTCATTTTTAAATAAGTTGCTTTTTGGTTTTCTGATGGGAAAACCTGACCTCTCAAGTTCCATAAAATGCTCAGATATCTTCAATAAAGACTTTGACGAACAAGACAAATTGTATTTATTGGCAGAATATCCAGTGTAACATTTGGCACAGCTTCGATTTGGTGCCAGATGGAAACTACAGAGTAAAGTTGAGTTTCTTTTAGACACATCAACTTGAATACACATCCTTTTCAACAAAGCAAGCATTTTGAGGAAAATGTTTGAAAAAGTAAACTTTGTGAACGTCGGGAACTTGGTTTTAGTTGGATTTTGCAGAAGCCTGAGGGAATGTGTATGAATACCTTTTTATGGGTTTATTTTATGGGTAACTTGTAGAATATTTAGATGAGGATATGTATTGGTTTGACACAGATACAGGACGTGTACCTCTCTGTATGTATCTCTATAGAGTCTCCTAAACACTAGTTATTAGATAAATCTTTTGTTTTTCAGAGTGAGGATGTAGCCTGAGGAAATAAACTCTTAGGTGTCAGCCCATTGACATACAGTACATCTCGTGTTTAATCTTTTTTGGCTGATTCTTCAAAAAACATTTACATATCTTGACTAATTTGACGTTTAATTTTACAACCTTTCCGACCTTAAACCTCAAACGCTGATCTATGGCTCGTCCTTCGTCTCTGCAGGTGTCTCGGAGCTTGTTTTATTGTCTTGTTTACAGCTCTGAGTGTATCCTGCATGTTTTATTCAGCTGAGCGTTGAAGGGGGTCGAGTGTGTTTGTGCTCGCTGTTCCAACCACTTTGCTCTTTTGACTCCGGTCCAACTCTATATTCACGCCCACGCTCCCACACACTGGACTCGTATTGTATAAGCTCTCACACATACCAGCAAGACGAGCATGTTTTACACCCACTCTTTTCCACACATGGCCCTCAAACACTGCTGTTTCCTCTTTGGCCGCTGTTCACTTGGTACTTTTCCAGGTTTTCAGATGCCTTGTGAAAGTGAAGTTTGGTGTCTCTCCTACTCTGTATAAATGTCAACTATATAAAGAACATTAAAGTGGTCTTTGTGCTGTGATACACTAGCCTGACATGAGCTCTGTATATTCTAGAAACAGGAACTCAGTCTGGTAAAGCGTCATAAACCAATGAATTCCTTCTGTATTTTTCGTATCACATTCGAATGCTGCTGGGGTGTTGCCTTGCGTCAAACTTAGGCGACCCTTGTTCAAAACAGTCAAGGTGGCATGTGGGACTGCCAAGAGTTTGTTCGCCCCTTCTGTTTTAAATAATCAAGACAACATTACGTGTTTAAACTCATTTACAGGCGCTCCGTGTTGGATTGACGCAACGCACTGCATGTGTGCTACCTCCGTTTGTCGCCTTGCTAACATCATGCCCCCCCCAGGTCCCGCCTTGAGGAAAACAAACTCCCTGCCAAACCACTGAAAGGTGAAGATAAATATATACGTTCTCATAAAAACTATGCAAATACTTGAAAAGGGTCCATTTCTAAATTATTTTGAAGATTTTAATTAAGGCCCTGAATTAAATGTAGGTGATTAAAGACCCCATAATATGACTCTTTTTTTTAGCTTTAACAGGTCTATGTGTTTTATATTCCAAGAAAGACTTTTGTTTTTAGTTACACTCAATTACACAAGACCCCTTCTTGTTGTGATTGGTCCAACTCATGCTTAAGCTCCTTTAATCATAGGAGTGTCTTTAAACATAAACCAATGATGATCAGATCTGAGCTGGGGTCATTTGTGACATCACAAAATTTGATAAATAAAACAAATATAGTAACAAAACAAATACCAGATGTATGCAGATTCTAAAATGATTACATTGAACTGAGTTGTTTGTTCCCAAGATGAAAAATATCCAAAACCTTGAACAAAATACAGTTTACGAGCCATGTTTTTATTAACAACCCCATTCCCACAATTTAGGGAATTACAAGTTCTAGCTCCAGGCACTGACTTGTAGACCTGTTATATTCACAAAATGTATTTAAAATGACATTTGTTGACAGCAGAAAACAAAGACTGGGGGCAGAGCCAGTGCACTGAATACCAGTCCCTTTAAAACTTACTCAATGAACCTTCACAAAGCACTTACTGAGGCTATGTCCACACGAAGCCAGTGCATCCCCTATCCGATCTTGAGACGGCGTCCTCTCAAGAAAATATCTGCGTACACACGGCCGGCTGAAAACGATGTAGTATATATGCCCGACCAGTATGGGGCGCTGTAATTCTGCCACAGATATACACTATACGGAGAAGAAGACTTTGAGCATGCATAACCTTGCGCTGCAGAAGAAAACGAAGACCTAAATATTTCTTTTCTAATAAAAACAAGTTCTCAAATTGTTGCAGTCATATATTTAGAGTGTAGTAATTGGTGCCCTCATGTTTGTTGTTTGCTCTTCAATATAACTGAGTTCTGAGTGCTTTGGACATGCGGAAATTCTCTCTCCATTCATTTTCCAGGTTGCTCTCCGTGGATCTAAGAGCATGTTATGGTGTTGTCCATTATCGCTTGTTGCTCACCACAACTGCATAGAAGCAATAGATTTCGAACTCAATCATCATTATTGTTGTTCGTGATGCGATGACATCATCGTTTTCACAAAATATACGGATTGGCTGTACACACGACACCGCAAGGGTGTCACCTAGGTGTTGTCGAAAGATTTATCCACTTTAGAACCCTGTTTCAAAAAATAGCGGATTCAGTCTCCCAAAACACCGGATCCGTGTGGACGAAAGGCCAATACGATACAAAATGTATATGGATACAGTGATTTTTGTCTCCGTGTGGACAGCCCCTGAGTCAAGGTAAAGGGATTGCTTTAAAAAATGTGTTTACGTCTTCTAAATACACACATTTTAAATCTGTTTATAATATTTTGCAGGAAAACAGTATGATTGCACCACCTTCACACGGAATCATAACATGTCTTTGTCCTTTACTCTTTTCATTGTAAGCACTCTCCTTCATTCTCCGCTGCTGGACCATTAACTTGCTCTTCATGTTTTGCATAAAGACAAAGCGGGGATGGCTTGATGCCTCTATTATCCTCTCGCTCTCGTGTTTCCAGAGACAGCCAGCTCCGCTCCCTGTTACATTGATCTGCTCTTCTCTCAGACACGTGCAAATGACTCATACATCTCATTCACGAAGCACAGCACATACAAGAGTATGCTACAGGCCTCATGCCACTAACATACTTGAGCAGAAAAGGCTTTTTATAGTGATGTTTCACAGCAGTGGAATTGCCATTTTTTATCGTCTTGAAGCCTGTCGGACCACCCTGAGCCTTACTTTCTCCCCTTTGAATCAGGCTGTTAAATTTTAAATATTTTAAAATTAAAAAAGCATTTCACAAATCTATTGAAAATCAATGAATGATTTATCTCATGCTGACAACATTTGTTGATTGTGGACTGTAAAAATTATATAATTATAATAATTCTAGCACATGATTTAGAAAGCTCATTAAGCATATCAGGTATATATTTTACCATATTGCATAAATAACTCAAATACAGAGAGCAAAAGGAGGAGTCTGTCTTAAAAGTCCATCCACTAAATTAAGTGTAGTGTTTTTAGAAGCCACAAATTCAAGGTTCATAAATGGAACTAAAGATATCAACGCATAAGTATGGACATAGAATAAACAATTTTTTTAACTTATATATTTTATTGTTTTAATATGTTATATTGAAAATGCACACCATATAACATCTTAGTCTTAATTTTCCATTGAGCCTAATAAAAATAATCAAGTTAGATATTAACAGTAATGAAAATATCTTATTGTTTAACAATAACTGATGGTGCTTGACAAATACATCTGCTGTCATACATCACTGCTTCTTTGGTTTTTGTCTTTGTTATGAATCATCATGAAAATGATGCTGATAATATCTGAGCAAAACAGAACGAGGACAAAGAAGAGTGGAACAAAGAAACATTTTGTTTTTTTTTAAAGTTTCTATCGGCGCACATCTATTACAGTGTATTCATTCTTTTCAAACACACACATTGGAGACTATTGAAGCCTGACAAAGCCAGATAGAGCTGAGTTTCCAGGACATTGACCAGACAGTCTCCAGGAAGCCCGTATTTGACTGACCAGTTCAGGGATCGTTCACCCTTCAGTGGCTCCTCCAGTGTCTGCTCTGTGATCCTCTGCGTGTGCATGAAGCGAGTTATCAGACACAGGAGATGAGCAGGACTTAGATGAGGGGGTCATTTTGAGGGGCCATTGACTCCGGGGGCCGATGAGTCGACAAAAAGTGGGATTTGAAGGATAAAATGAGAAGGGGATGGTGTCGAAAGGGCAACACTGTAGTTTCCCCATCTTCAGATCAGTGCGTTCAGGTATAAAAGCCCCATTGAACACTTCGAGAGGAAAAAGATGGACAGAGCCACAACAGTCCAAGCCATTTAGTTTGACCAAGGTTACCACAGAGGATTACTTTAGGATTTTCAGAGAAAATGGGATGACCTTGGGGTAAGGAATTGAAATAGTAGACGTTATGATGAGTCTCTGATAGCTGATGGCCTATGACAGTATTTATAGGTCTCACATGCCATAGACCTGTGGAGACAGTTTGATTGGGGAGTAACTACATTGTTATAGCTTTCATTGGTCTGCTTCACATTCACATTACGCTCTGTTCAACAAACCAAACCTGTTGGGAAATGTAGTACCAGAAGTGAAAGTGCTGCCGCTGTAATTACCAATGAGAGACAACATGTATGTAGCCAACCTTTCAGCTACAAATATTCCTACTATTATTATTATTATTATTATTATAGTTTTAGGGATTGGAAATCATTTGTAACCATTGTCCGCTGATTATTGTGAAATATTTCGTTGATTTTATTTAAAAGCAACTCTTTCCATGCATACAACAGCAGATTATCTATTATCAGCAGAAAATAAAAAGTTATTTTTTTGCCTTTTGTTCATTTTCTGGTCCCCTTTGCTTTCTCACCTCAGTCAAACCACACCAGGGCTCACTTGGATGTAGAAACGTTTAAGAATTTGCAAAGACTTTCAGAAGAAATTAAGTAGAGTTTTGTTAAAGTGGACCAAACAGGGCTGGTCTAAGTAATTGTCCATTATCCATCTATGGTCCATGATGTTTAAAGAGATGAACTAGAATATTGGTGACTACGTGCCTAATATTATCTTTTTAAGATTACATTGGACTTTTGACTGCACCTGCTCTTGTCTCAGTCCAATCAGCTAAAGCCCGGCTATACACTGCCACGTCTGCATGACTCCTTCCCAGTCTTTTCACCTTTTCCCATCTCAATTTTACATTCACTATGGATTTCTAATAACCCTAGCCGTCTTGTCTACCTTTGCTTTATGTCAGGTTCCAATAATACACTGCACTCTTGCTCATATCAAATGAAACCTAATAATATGAAAAGGTCAAAGTCACATCCAGAAATAGCCTATCATTTAAAAAGGTGATACTTTGCATCTGCCATTTCATTTCACTCACATCAATGACATTTTGAAAAGACTGAACGCGTGCAACTTTCCTTTAACCCTTAAACAGGAGATGTGCACCTGAAGATACATAGATTTAACCCCCGATCCCTCACTGTCTCAAAGTGTCCATGTTCTTTAAGTTCATTCTGCATAACTGATGAGATACAACTTATAAAATCCAATCTTAAAACCTGCTTCCGCTCACATCTGCTACACTTTATTTTAGCACCACATTGTACCCTCCATTTTTAAAGTTTACTCATAATGTCTTTGTTCTACATTTATTTTTACCTTTTCTATTGTTCTGTCATTCTTCTAAGTTAACCTTTACATTCCTATTTTCCCAGTATATCCCACTTTACTCCAGTTTGCTGTTGTTATTCTTCTTTTATTCCCAGTGGAGCTCTTGCATCTCGTTAATCCCAGTTCTGTCAAAGCCCCTTGCTCCTCATCTCCTTCCCTTTTTCCCTCCCTTCTTTATCTATCTGCTCTTGTCTCGTCTGGTGTCTCCGGGCCTTAAGGATGTGTGCTGCATGTTTTCACCGGTGTATTCGGACAGACAGGGTCCTGACCTTGTCTGGGACCCGCTGGTAGACACACATGTGGTGAGGGATGTGTTAGCCTCAGCTCTCCAATCTCAAACACTCACCGGGACACAACCAAACCCGCTCTAAACTGATAAGTATTCACACGTGAAGCTCTGGTGTATGCGTATGTTAAAACTGCACAAGAAGAGATGAGGCTCTCCGGGGCTTGTTGCAAAATCCTGATGTTTTTCGACGGCTACATTTACCTGTTTCTTTCTGAGCACACATGAGCTTACACTAAAACCACAAAAGGCAAGGCAATTTTATTTATATAGCACAATTCATACACTGGGTAACTCAAAGTGCTTTCCAAGAATAAAATACAATTTACAAGATTTAGATTAAGAAACATAAGAAAAATTAAAAACATTTTAAAAGAAGAGTGCAGATTAAAAAAAACACTTTAAGTTGTAATGTAGGCGGAGCTAAAGAGAAAGATTTTTAACCTCCCCTTGAACATTGTTAAAGTTGAGGCTGTTCCATATTTTTGCTGCATGAAACTTAAACGCTGCTTCACCCTGTTTAGTTCTAACTCTGGGCACGAGCAGAAGCCTGTCCCAGATGTTCTCAGAGTCCGAGGAGGTTTATAAGTAACTAGCATGTCAGAGATATATTCTGGTGCTAAACCATTAAAAGACTTGTAAACCAGCAGTGCTGTTTTAAAGTCTATTCTCTGTGCAACAGGAAGCCAGTGCAGAGATTTTAAAACTGGACTGATGTGGTTGTACTTCTTGGTTTTGGTTAGAACCCGAGCAGCCGCGTTCTGAATAAGCTGCAGCTGTCTTAACCCTCGTTTTGAGAGACCAGTGAGCAGGCCGTTACAGTAATCTAACCTGCTGGAGATAAAAGCATGGATAAGTTTCTCTAAGTCTGGTTGAGACATCATCCCTTTGACTCTCGAAATGTTTTTAAGATGATAAAATGCAGATGATGTAATTGACTTAATGTGACTGTGGAAATTCAAGTCTGAGTCCATGATGACCCCTAGATTTCTAACCTGATTTTTAGATTTTAGAGAAAGAGACACAAGGTGACTGCTGACACTTTCTCTTTGTTTCTATGACCCAAAGATGATTAGTTCAGTCTTGTTTCTGTTCAGTTGACACAGTGAATGGATTGGTCCATTTTCACCTGCTGTGAGTGAAATGTAAATTTGAGTGTCATCTGCATAATTATGGTATGATACGTCACAGCTGCATATTAACTGGCCTGAAGGAAGCATGTAGAGATTGAATAATAGGGGTCCCAAGATAGACCCCTGTGGAACCCCACATGTCAGGGCCATTTGGTCTGATACACAGTTACCAACCGAAACAAAGTACTTCCTGTCTTCAAGATAGGACTGAAACCATTTAAGAGCAGTTCCAGTGATACCTATCCATTCCTCTAATCTTTGTGACAGGATTCCATGGTTCACTGTATCAAACGCAGCACTCAAGTCCAACAGAACTAAGACAGAGAGCACCAGGTTCTGTGTATATTTATGGAGAGGAGCTCTAGTTGTCTTGAAACACTGATTGCAGGAATATTGTGAATATTTTGATACTTTTTTTTTTTTAATAAAGGAGGTTATTTAAATTGAAAAGAAGGGTGCCAAGGTAAAGTCAGTTCAAAACCACTTTGTCCTTCAATAACAACAGATTATAATATAAGCCCCTGAGGCTAAGGAAGATTGAATTGTAGAAAGAGCTACTGCCCATGCAGGACGGAATGTGTGCAAATGGGATGAATGAAAGCATGATGTAAAGCGTGCCCGAGAAGGGTACAAAAAAAAGCGCACCATTTTCCATTGTGGCTCACTACTCCATCTAGTGGCACAAAGTGGAATAACAGGCCTAAAGAAAAGCACTTTGTAAATAGTGTGTATCATAAGTCAAAATCTTAACACTGCTTCTAAACACCATTACGAGTATGTGATGACATTGTGAACTAAGTCTCCAAGTGTTAGCCCTGCAATTAATTAGCCACTGTGCCCTGCCTAAGGCCCAAAGCTGATTGACTCCAGCCCCAACAGGAATAAGCGACAGAAGATGAATGAATTTTGTGAACTAACCTAAATATCTTTAAAAGAACCCTAAAGAAACCCTAAAGATATTCTGTAAAATTACATTTAGTTACATTTAGTGTTAATTTTACCTGGCAGTATCTCCTTTAAAGTGTTAATTTTACCTGGCAGTATCTCCTTTTAAAGCGTTAAAGCTGCTCGAGCCCCTTTGTTGTACTTTCTTATAGGGGCCTGACTCTTCGGTTGGTCAGGTGTTTATCTTGGTGTTCTTTATTTTTTGTCATACTCATTTCTTGGTTTTTAAGTTGCTGTATTGTGTGTGACCCTCTGTGAATGATGACTGATGACTATATGTGCTGACTTCGATGCATATTTTATTCTGTGCATGTGTCAGACGTTCACTTGTAGATTTGCCACAAGCGACTTTAGGAATTTCCTCACTGCTTTTACTGTAAAGCTCCGTCAGGGAGACACAACGCAAGATAATATACCCTTTATTCATCACACAGCAGGGGAAGTTCTCAAGTTACAGCATCAAAGACCATTATTGAAAAAGGCTAAAGGCTAGAAATGGAACAGTGGTGCAGTAAGAATAAGATGTTATTAAATGTGAAGGGACATAAAGCTCATTGTTGGAACAGCAGTGAATCAAATACAGTATATTATAACTTGAGCAAATCAACAACTTGTCTGTGAGTTTTACAAAGAAAATACATCTTGCTGTGCAGGTATGGTTTAGTTCTGATGGACAGCCCTGGTTTCTAGAACAGAAATTTAGTGTAAAGTATAAATCTCATCCAAGTTGCTGACTTTGACCTTTGAACCTTTGCTCTAGAGCAGTTTCACACATATTCAAGCCGGGCTCCTGTATTTAAAAAAACAAAACTATTTTGGACACAAGTTCCTGGTCTGTGTTAGTGTCAGATCAGATTTTCTATCCAGTCCTATTTAATTCCTTTTAAGTCAAACAAGTACAACAAAAAAGTAAAGCTGTAATTCCTAATGACATGCATGTATGTTTTGTATTATATCAAAAAGGAAACATTGTTTAACTCCTGGTTTTGCTTTTCATGTTGTTCTACCTATAAAAATACAAATAAATATACACTTTACCTCTCAATGCATAATGAGGATTTGGTTTAGACTTAATTACATATCCTCAGCTTGTGGGGAATGAGCTGTACCTTTTATTGTGACACTGGATGCCAAAGCACAGCAATATATATCTCCCAAACCTGCTTCTTTTTTATTAAAATACAATTAAAAGAAGTGTCCAGAGTATAAAGGTGTGCTATAAAGGAAAAGCACTAAAAAAGAAAGTGTGTTGGAGCTGTTGCAAAGGAAGTCAAGTAATACCAGGCAGAAACACCAGAGTAGGGCCTTGTCTGAAAATGTCTCCATCAGCGTCAGATTTGTAACAACAGGGACTTTGGTTTCTGTACTCTTACCATCTCCACTCACAACACTTGTCCTCTCCATAAATCCATCTATTTCCACAGAACGCAGGATAAACGACGTGTGAACCGTGTTGTTATTTGTTTGTGTCTGACGCCTGGGACCAAACACTGTCTGACGCCTCGATTTGTTTCTCTTTTGCAGACAATGTGGCTACAGCAAAGCTTCTCAAGAGGGAGACGAGGAGCTGTACTTTCAATGTAAGTGACAGCGCCGACAACTTTATCTCCTCCCAGATGCGTGTGTTTGTGTTAGAAATGCCAAGATGCCAGACTTTGAAAGACATGGGGGAGTAGAAGCGGGGCATTAATTCTTAATTCAAAGTGCATGCCAACTTTCCTCATAGGACTCTCTGGATCAGGAGGGGTGTGGCAGAGTTGCAAGGGGCGAGATCAAAATCAAAAGGTTTGGGTGATAAATTAGGAGGAGGAGATGAGGAAGGCCCCTTTAACAACAGAGCCATATTGGTAAATGATTGTAATAACACAAACAAAAATTTGCTACTTGTTTATTTTCTTTTCTGGCACAATTACAGACAAAGTTTTCACACTTTTGATATGTACTTTGTCGTTTGGTCAGATGTAAAAGATCAAACAGCTGCTCTTTATTAAAAACGGGTGGTCTTGGCCTGGACAAACTAAAGCCCGGTCCGTTTTGTTTGTGTATTAAAAGAGCATTAACAAAAAAACAAGCAGAATAGAGGAAACAGATATTAGTGTGACTTATATAAATCTGACGTATAAAGTGCTGATTTATGTTTTATATGGCACTATTTTACTGTTTGGCCTCAGCAGGCACCTCCTGTGCAGCCAACACATTCCTAATGAGTGTTAAACAGCTCAGTTGAAGTTGCTGCTGTTTATACAAATTCCCTTTTAATAATAACACAGTTTTATGTTGTCAATTTCTTTGTTAAAAGCTATAAGTTGAGCCACTGAAGACAACACACTGTTGTCAACAAACACTGTGTACAGCATACACCCAATGTTGTTGATGGTAATCATAGCATTATGGTCCATTGGTGCCGTTTTTTTAAATGTGTAGCATACAGAGATATCAATAACAATATAGCCTACTAGCTTAAGTAATGTGTTTTGTCTTATCAGGTGGAATTTTCTGCTATAGAGCCCTGATAAACAAGTCATTGTGACTCTTTTCCTTCTCATTTGCAGCAGTTATTAAAATGTAAAAGGTTCTGAAAACTTGTGGCACTTCTGGTTGTCAACATTTTGGAGAAATTCCATCTTAGTTTTAACCATATCATCTTTATAAGGCTAAATCTAATCCTTTGGTAAGCTTGTTCTTCAGACCTTGCCCTTGTCTAAAATCCTGGGTATGACCATGTACTGTGTGTTTGATTTCAGAGACTGCACTGCTATAACTGGGCTTAAGTTCTTCTGTATATGATTTTGTATAGTGTTATAAATCTATTTTCCCTTTTTTAAACTCAAAAGCCGCCCATATGCTTTTGTACGACCATGACAGAATGGAAGTAGTTTGACGTCCTGTTTTTGCTGGCCACAGCTCAGCTTTTGTCTTGGACTTTTCTCGCATGTGTACGGTGTTTTAAATTCAGCTCATGGGAGGAAAGAGAAGGGGGCTTTGTGCACGTGCATGCTCATTTGCGTTGTTTAATCTCCCAGCATGCCCAGCCCTCTGGAGAGGGTTGGAGCTCTGTGCCTGATGAATTATGAGCCGAAGCATTTCGCCTGGGAATTAAATCTACCCAAACAAAGACATGCCTGCAGCCAACAAGCACGCAACATACAGGCTTAGACTTTTGGCCTGCTTTTTACACAACTATTATTTTTCTCAAACATTTTGTCTTTATCTAGTTCATATTTGACTTAATTATTTTAGTGTGGACTCATGGTGCAGCAGGTGGCAACACACTGCTCTTACAACACACTTACAACACACTGCTCCACAATTTAGAATTCAGAACGACAGGGAAGAGTGAAAATGAATGAATAAATGAGTGAATTGGAGAAAGATGGAGGGAGACGGCAGAGTAAATGCATGAGTGATGGATGACTTGAAAAGTGACTTGGCAGAAATGAAGAATCTCCTTAACTTTAACTAAGATGGACCAAGTGCTGGAGTTAGGTTTTGGAACAGGCAAACCTTACTGTATATAACACACTAATTATAAACAATCAACCATCCTGGATAATATTAGCTTTTTTTACAATTTAGATTTGAGCAATCTACATAAACCAGCTAGAAACTACCATGTTGTTACCGAGGCAGTCCTGTACAAACTCAGAATACAGTAATTGGCATGTATTAAAGACGAGGAACCAGCCAGAATGGAGGTAGCCCTAAGTGCATGGGACAGTGGCGCTGGAGAAACTTTTGCTTCCAATTCACAATTCAATACAATCATAGTTTTGTTTTTTTTTTTGGACAGTTCTGTACCACTAAAGCTCATCATAAAATAAAATAAATATGGCTTAATAAAATACAGTTACAAGAGTGAATTATGTAGTTTTGGCGTTAATATCCCAGTAACAATATGGCCTGTGATACTTCCACTGGTCACACCCCTTTTATATTTTGTCACATCAAAGTTTGATTTATTGAAGGTTTCTGTCTAACTGAGGGCACTGTGTCTCATCATGTCTAAGAACCATCACAATTTTGAGAATAGGCTATATTTTTGGTCTAAAAGTTACACTACTTTAAAAATACACAACTACACTTTAAACCATTTCTCACATTTCTTGAAGAGCCCATTGCATGAAAGTTAGATGCTTTTATGTTATGTCAAAATTTCAGTTTGCTTAAAGGGGAACTAAACACCAAAACCTTTTTTAGCTGATGGGCCTTTGTAACAGTTCATTGTTCACAGTGCTACTTTTGACACATTTGTAAAAACTGTTTTAATTTGACAATATATGGTGTAAGTGCTTCCTTCCTCGGGTTGAACGGTGGCTATATCAGGTGCATTTTCCTGTTGTTGTTGTCTGACGTCATCATGAATGATACCACACAAGTGTTCATCCACTACATGCTCACGTGTTTTTTCTGAGACTGGGCTTTTGAATTGATCTGGCCCTGTCCCAGTGTCCACAGAAAAACCAGCTCAGGTGAAAAAGGCCAGAAAGAGGCTTCGTTCTTTCGCAACAATACTTGTGTCTGTCGATCTGACAGCTGTCAATCTTATACTGTGGGTGTCAGGTGCCGCCCCCGCTCAGTCTCGCCCTCCGCTCGTCCCTTCTGTTTCCACTGGGCTTTCAGCTGTGGGTGGAGTTAAGCTCTGACCCGATGTTTAGTTCCCCTTAGACACTTCATTCATTCATTTTCTACTGCTTATACAGTATTATTATTATTTTTACAGCTGCTTTAGTTGTAAAGAAGGGTACCTTAGATCCATTGACCCTTTTCTCCTTGTATTTTATAAAGAAGTAGTTCATCATGATCAGTCTTTGGCTACACACCAACCCAAAAGGCCATGTTGAAAAGCCACATGAGTAGATCCTAGCATCTTAAATGCTTTTGTGGAGTGACCTAGAAACACAGTGTGTGTGTGGGGGTGGGGGGTTGATGACGAGCTTCATCTGCATTTTTCATTAATGGATGGTTTTAGATACCCTCCTTGGTTTGATTGCTTGTAACAGAGCGACAAAGAAACAGGGCATCTGGGGAAATGAATGGTTGAAGATAGTGTGACACGATAAAGTGTGTGATAGTGGTCTTTGGTGTGGAATTAAACGTTTCAGACTTGGCATCTAGACTTTGTAATCTACTGCAAATGAGCCACACGCAGTCGACTGTGAGTTTGTCGTAGTTTCCCCTCAGTCGCTCTGACAGTGACACAGTCAACCTCGAGAGTAATCAGTTTGACAGACAATGACGCATGAGTGTTATACATACATCCCCGGATTTCTCCATCTGCTCAAATGAAGTATATAAGCATCTCAAAGACAGGACTGTATGCCTTGAGGTTGACATATAGAAGGCAAAGTTATGTCTCGCTCACTAAATGTATCTATGTAATGTTAAAAAAAAATTTACATTCATATTACATTCTTGTTTTTACATTGTGTGGCACTTTTAGTCATGTTTAAGCAAGAAACCTGGGCAACTACAGTATGTAAGGTAAAGACTTTATATAGGACTTTATGCAATGTGAAAACAACTATACAGCAACACGACACAGATTTAGTTTGAAAAGAAACTGGACATAATTTAGCAATATATTTGACTTGAGACTTTTAACGTGAATTAAAGCTCCACTACCTGATTTTCTGTTGCCCTCCCTGTCTCAGACTCTACTCTCCTCCAAAAGCAGCCTAGTCCCAATTTTTCCATTTCTGAGTAACTTATAAGATCCTGTATATTAAACATCAGTTGGCATCATAAAGCCTGTTTTTTACACTAATATCTAATTTTACAACATACTATTTGGGGTTTAAACCATTTCCCAACTAGAAGAAATAAATATCAAGTACAGTCTGTTTAAAAGTCTTCATTTGGACTCGGTTAAAGTCAGACATCTTTACAGCCATTTCTTAGGATCAAAAAGAACATTGTTCCCCTCAATTAATAAATTATAAAGGCTGTGTTAATTATGAATTTATTTCCCTGCAGTGTTTGTGTTTAATATATGTTCACACTTGTGACATTTACATTGGCAAAGGTTAGCTCAAAATCCCAGTGTTCAGTTTAAAAACCCTATTTGACAAAAAAGAGTGTTCGATCGTCCACTTGCTTCATAATTGGACTTTTTTGCTGTATTTGCTCCTGTGTGTGTCTCTGCGCACAAACATATCAGCATATACTTTTGTAAGCACCAGTCGACTATGCTATGGGCCCGATCAATAAACCGTTATGAGGCACTCACTATAGGCTGGCTCAGGTCGATACCGGGCCTTAATCACATTTTAGAGCCTCACTGCAGCTTTTGAGAAAGCAACAAGGCTTTTTCCTGGAAGGTCAACCATAACGTGGCATTACAGGGGTCAGAGTTCACCTAATTGAATGGTAATTAAAAGAATACTCCACTGGTCAACGGTTATTGGCTGTTGGCAAGTTTATTTGCCAGTTGTTAGTGTTTGGTAAATGCTTCAGGCAGTTTATAAAGAAAAACAAGAGGGTTATTGAGAATTGAGGCGGTCTTTGTTTAGCTGGGCTCAGGAGGTGTCAATATGACTTTGAAATGTCAGCTGGAATTTCCTGCTGCGCTGAAACAGTGAGGGTATTGTGAAAGAAAGCAGTTGCTTTTATAGACAGTAAAAAATAATGGACCAATAGGTTCAGGTGTTAACAGAGGATTTAATGGAGAAATGAGGGCTGGTTCCAAGAAGTGTTGGTTTCCTTTAACTCCCATTCAGAAAATATCCATTTACGTGCTTAAGCGTGAGGCTATTGCTAAGCTTTCTCCAGCTTTCACTGTTTCTGTCTGTCATCAGCCAAAAAGAGAGTTGCCATTTACTAACAAGCTTAAGAGACAATACAACTGTTTACTTTTATGTCTGTTTGTGTTTATTGGTGTGGTACTGGTGTGTACTAGTATGGTATATTGATTTTGCGCAACCTTTTCCATTAAGGAATTTGTGCTGTCTTTTGATTTGCGTTTATAAAATTAAAGTGAGATTTGAAAATCTGGTCACCCTGTCTTACAGTACATCAGGAGGAAGTACATTATTTGCTAGTTTACTTTAGTACAGATCATCTCCACACAAAACAATTCTATAACTGGGAATATCAAACCCAACAACCCTAACGTAAGCAGCTATGGTAGCCCTGTAGGGACATACTGTTGTCTCTGAACAAACCCAAACGTAGGTGAGATAATGAGTAAACATTAAAACTGCAAAAACTAAATCATCAGTTCAGTGGTAGTAGTTTATAGATCTTTGTGTAATCCTATTTGTATACTCATTAACCCTGACTGGTTAAGGCTGATAGTAACTAAATTGTGATGGGTCCTCCGCCTCAGCGTTTTGCTGTCTATTATTTCCCGTCCCAGTTTCTGACTGAAGATTATATTGTGCTGCTCTCTTATTTAGCGTATGCGTGTATTAGAGAGATAACATGCAGGAAGACAAAACGGGGCTCGGTGGATGAGCTCTGTGATCGGACTAAAGCCTTGGGAAGCAATGTTAGATTGCAACAAATGCTCCAAGCCTTTGATGTGGGTTTTCTCTGGAGTTCGCAAGGTCGAAGGAAACAAAATGAAGAATTGAACAAGTCATGAATACATAAACAGAAGCTTTTGATTGTTTGTGGTTTTAATGAACATCTCTCTAAAGCGCTTTGGCACGGCTATTAACAAACTGTTTGCACTCTGCGTATTTAGTCGTGTTTGGAAGTGCGCCTTTATAATAAACAGAAATAAACAAAACAGCATCTGTCTTGAAAAACCTGGACTTCCAATCATGGAAAAGTCATGGAAATTATGAGGAATGTATATGTCTTCCTCAGTCTAAACATTGTTGTTAATCAGGTAGAGCCACACTGATAATGTTGAGTAAAGGTTTCAGAAACAAAATATAAAAAGAGTGGGCTTTGCTGTTCAAACGAAAATACAGACTTGCAGTTTTTCTGGCCATAAATGAAAATGTCTTTCCTATCTCCTGGTGAACCGTGTGTATTGATTTCTCTGGACGAAAGAGCAAAGGCTTATTCCTCTGACACAACATTTGGGCCAAAAGCTGAACAATCGCTCAGAGAAAAAAGGCTTTTTGAAGGAGAAAAAAGCACCAATTCCTCACTGACTTCAGCCTTGAATCAGTGCAATAGAGAGGTTAAGTCAAACCCTTATGAAAATGCACCCCAGAGGACCTTGCGTCTATAGAAATTAGGCAATGGGTAAAGACAAATCAGACTATCAGACATAGGCACAAATGGTTTCTGCCTCACTCCAAGAAGGTTGTTGGTTTGATTCCCAGCTGTATGGCGTTAGCTTGTCCTCCCAGTCCTTCTACGGGTTCACTGTGGATCTTACACCACCCAATGCATCCATGAGTAACGGAGGACTATGACACTTTTGGCTTTGCTTTACAATTATGACTAGACGCTATTTGCACTTATACAGGGACTCTCAACACTGAACAATATGCTGATTCGAGATAACATAGGCACAAGTCTCTTCAGATGTTACATCTTTCTTACCATCCTGCTCAGTAGAAAAGGACCAGAAGTTCTGTTCTGTCATCTCTTTTTCTTTTGCTCTAAGCAGCCTCAACGACCCGTAAAGATAAGTCAGAGGTTTAGTACTAATGTTTGTGTCTTTTTCTTCTGTTCCAGTTAAGATCCCAACTCGCCGGACATACATTGACCCAGATACCTGTGAAGACTTACTGCAGGCCGTGCATGCGTTCGCCAAAGAACTGGACAATTCAAGCATCAAGATTGAAAGGATTGTGCACACAGGTTTGTGACTTCTCCTGGTGTGAAGAGAAGGACATTAGAATAGACTCAGAAACCCATCTGGCATGCTTGTGTAACTCTTTCACTCTTCTACTTCAGTTTAAAAAGTGTTGAATACTGAGTACAGCAACTTTTTGGTGATTCTGAGGCAACTCGTTGAGGTCTTTAGTGTTGGTAACAGTAAAGAGTTTCTTTGAACAGCAGACCTCAGACATCCACGTCAACATGATGGCAAATAGAGCATGGGGTTATATACTATAGTGTAGTATTACTATTCTCATGCTGTTACTGAGCTCAACTATAACCTGCCATTAATGTCATGCTCATGGACAGGCCCCCTTGTGTTTCGATCCAGACTAACCCTGAAGACCAGTTCAATCAACCTGACATCTTTCTGGTTTTTGCCAAAATGCTTGTACCTTGTTGCTATGTTTCATTTGCTCTTGACACCAACTTTGGTCTCTTTTAGATCCTTTGTGTTTCGTCTCTGTTTATAAACGTCATCTATTCTTTTCTCCCCCCAAAAAAACCCGTTTGTAGAGGATCCACTTTTCTTTGGCTTCAGTTTTCCTCTGTCTAAGCCCTGTTCCTTTTATTTCACATTTAATGGTTCGAGACGTCTGTGTCCAAGACCAAGTCAAGCCTCTAATATATGGAGACCTAATTGAAGTATATTGTATTGTATGGTGTTTGCGTTCTCTTATTTAACAGATGTCTGGCTCTGTGGCTCCCCCTACAGGTGACTTTGGGGAGGTGTGTCGTGGCTGCCTAAAGCTGCCCAGTAAAAGAGAGCTGCCCGTGGCCATAAAGACGTTGAGGGCGGGCTGCTCGGAGAAACAGCGTCGGTCTTTTCTGAGTGAGGCGGGCATCCTGGGACAGTTCGACCACTCCAATATCATCCGACTGGAGGGGGTCATCACCAGTGGTAAGCACATACATATGGTGGGGGTATGGGACAAACAAAGAAGGGTGTGGTGAAGCATTAGGGTCTTCAGTGTCAGACCAAGACTTTAAACGAGAAAAAAAGCTACTAGAGAATATCACGTCCCCTGGAGCAGCAGTAATACCAGAGTACAGGGGTTCACAGTGATAAGAAAAGTCTATAGGGAGAAGATATGGGCGCACTCCTGGGATGGTTTGACCACTTCCAATATCTTACACTTGGAGGGGGTCAGTGCTCACATCGCGGAGGGCGGCTGGATGGAAAACAGGAGCGGGGCAGCGGGATGGACAAGAGCAGCCGAACTACATCAAGAGCCATTTTCCACTGACAGATAGCAATTGAGGTCCTGCGGCGTGAACAAACCGAAGGAAAGAGACGTGTGAGACTGAGAAGACGAGCTGGAGGTTAATAGGAATGGAAGGAGACTTTGTGAACTTCTTGTTTGTGCTGCAACAATCATCACAGTGCAGCGTTTCAAACCTTTAACTCTGAAGTAAATGATATAATAGATATTAGTAGTGGTATAAAAAATAAAGGTTAAAAAGCTATATTTTCAGACAAAGCTCATAAATCAACAAGTCTAAATATTAAAGGTAATGTGTGCTATGCATCTTGTTTTTAGATGAATTGTTTTTGTAATTTTGTGTTGGATTTACTTTAACTGGGGAAAACTATAAAGCTAAGATAATTCTCAGTGTGTTGGCTGTTGTTGGCTGGATATAGGCTCCTCTCAGTAGGACGGCAGCAGATGTGGGGGGTAGGGTACAGTAATTGGTGCTAGAGACTCAGCGGGGCCCACTCCAGTCTCTCCCACCTTCATGTGAAACTCTTTATACAGAAAACCATCTGCTCGAGTTCACTCTCACCGACGTTGGCACACACCTGCTTCATTGGCACGAGTTCACGCACAAACCGTCCGTCGACAAATCACTTTACATCACTTACCCCCCACCCCGCTGTGTCGTCCCACGGCTCACAGCGCACCTGCAACTCCCTTTGTTCCCCCAGCGTTGGACTATCATTATGGCTGTTATTATAAGAATTAATATGGGAGGAGACTTAATGGTTGTGTTTTTATAGAATATAAAAATAAAATCATGAACAATTTCAAACAGGTGCAAAGAAGTAAAGCTGATATTATGACAGAGCCTGTACTCAAACGTTTAGGTCTTCATAGTCACATCTCTGTGCTGTATATTTAATTGGATTTAAGTAGGACGCACACATTTTATCTGCATGTAGCATATATACACAGTACGTATATTATAGATTAAAAACATTGATTTATAAATGATTACAGTCACGTATTATCCTCAAAAAAATAATTCATAGTTTACCTTTAGACTATTATGATACGACGGATGTCTAGGTAGCACATGGATTACACTTTTAGGTTTCTTATCGGTGCTTAAAGTGAATATTGATCTTAAATGTTGTGTTTTCTAAATCATAAGTACTTTTGTATGTCTAAAATTCAAACCTAGTGGAAAAAGGTCAAAATCTGCACTCAGTTTCTTGCTCACTGGGCGCTTTTTGAAACGTCCACTGGTTTAGATGCAGCATTAAATGTATGATTTACAAAGTGTGTGCATTATACATTACATACATCATTTTGTAATGGGTTGCACTCAATTTATCTGTATACTACAAAACTTTACACCTTTTATTTGACTTTGGAATAGCTTTATGAAACCTGCAACCTCACACTGGTCACTTCTGATCCCGTCACTCAGAATGTGTTTTAATGAGCAGTTTGAACAAGGCCATACTTAGCCTCTGCGTCTCATTAACCTGAGAAGAAGATAGACTCCTGTAGATAATACATTGACTGTGGATAAGTATCTCTTCATAAAGCAGCCTAACTCCACTCCTCGGCACTGACTTACGAGCTGTTCCTGCTGCTAAGTCTCTAAAAGCTTTGTGAAACCCTGACGAGCTGTGAAGTGTGGCTACACATAGTCCATCATCACTGGATAATTTATCACCACTGGGTCGTTTTCTGTATTAAGTTGGTTACATATCTGGCAGTCATTATTTCACTGACTCAGCCTCCCATAATTCACTCCTGCCCGGTTTCACTGCAGTCTTATTTTCCTCCTCTGTGCACGCCACGACACTGCTGGACTCTGGCCATCTGGACTTGGACAAACACTGAGAGAGAGACTGTGGAGCTAAAATAAATGTGTAGAACTGCAGGGATACACGAGTCGATACAGTCACCGAGAGTCAATGTATCCAGCCACTATTATGTATTATGTGTGTTATGTGTAGATTTGAGAGAAAAACAGTGTTATGTAATCAGGATACAATAAAAAGTAACAGAAGCAAATTATATTACATTTTGTAGCATGACTAGCACAACATTAGTTCAAAGACATGCATGTACATATAGGTTACTTGGCAACTCTAAAGTGTCCGTGAGTAAGAGGACCCCCTCGAAAACGAGATGATTCATCTCAAGGGATTAACCTCACAAAAAATGTGAATAAATAAATAGTTGATCGACAAAACGAGCAATCCCCAAGACAGCAGCTTATAGTCATAATGAATCTAGCATTATGTCTGTTATTGTTATGTATAAAGTATATATAAGGCTTACTGAGCATATAAAGAACAAGGACAGATATTAGATGGGACTAACGGGACTAAGCGGTAGAAAATAAATAAATGAATGATTTCATTACTTTGTCACAATGTGAGACTTTTTACATTTTCAGTAAAAACATGCACAATTTCCTAAATGAAAAATGGAATTTGACCTGATTTCTGGATCGTTTGACAATTTTTGAGTTGGGCAGGAATTTTAGGTTTATGGTGTGTCCTTGTTTTTCTATCATACAACAAACCATTCCTTCCAGTTCAGAACAAAGGGATGTAATTAGTTCATGATTAGATCAATAATATTTTGTTGCCACATACTAAACAATTTTCACCCCTAACTGAGTTCTTCAAATATATGTACAGTATATAATATACTGTATACATCTCTGTAAATGATGGGGAATCATTATCAATAACCTCAGTGACCTTTGAGACCAAACAAATAAAGGTTCAGTAAGTGACGAGGAACAAGTCATAATAGCTTCTAATGTCACTTAATCAAGATTAGTTTCCCAACTATTAAAAGATTATTGTCTCCTTTATTGGCATAAAACAAGGATGTTTAATTATGACCAATGTATCACTAATGTAAACATAATGTAACAGTTTTTTTTCCTCTGGACTCATTTATCTCCCAGAGCTCATTTAGGACTTGACGTGTAGCGGCTGTTGCTGAGACACTGGATAGGTTTTTTTGTAGCTCTGCTTCAGTTCAGTGTTTGAGGAATGACTTTGCAAGTGGACCACACTCACTCTTCCTTCGTGTGTTTGTCTACATTCAGTTTTTTAACACCTCTGCTTTTCTTTGTTTTTTTTCAGGTAACACCATGATGATTATTGTGGAGAGCATGTCGAACGGAGCCTTGGATTCCTTCCTCAGAGTGAGTTTGTCAGCACTTGTTCAGTCACATATTTTGTCTAAAGCTGAATTGATATAAATGAGATGAATTGTGGTAGTTAAGGACAGAAACACTGGAACAGCCTTCCAGACGATCTGAGGAGAGCCCAAAGCATTGACATTTTTAAACATAAACTCAAAACTTATATATTTACTCTTTCCTTTTGATGTAGTGTTTTTTAATGGTTTGTTTTATTTCACTTTTTATTTTTTTGTTTTGTATAAATTGAAGTTAACTCTAGTCTATTTTCTTGAGAACACTCAATGTATAAACTTACTCTAATATGTATGTTTTAATTACAATATACATTACACACATTTGAATGACTTTTTATATTGCATTATAATATATCATTTATCACAATTTAATTAGACACTGGATACAGTATTTATATTTATTAGCAGCTTAACTAATGTGGACCGTGTTTGTTTTACAGTTTTAGAAATGGAATTACACTGTGAATGCATTATTGTGGTTGTTGTAATATAAACAGTATCTCATGTTGTTGTTTTTTTCTGTGGGAGTAACTCTAAATGTATTCTTGTTTGCAGCATGTTTAAACATGTGGGGCAGATTTTTACATTTACTTGAAAAAATGCTCTAGTATATATTTTTTTGATCAGCTTGTTATTATTTCTGGCTTTCCCGTTTCAGTCCCGAGACGTTTAATCCTGTGTTTGTTACAGTAATAAGGAGAATGTACATAATTAACAGCACAAATATATAGAGCAGATATTTCTACTCAAAGATTGTGCTGTGAGCCTGTGTAAACTGTTATTGTGCTCCGTGAACCACTGCTGCGTGTTTTATAATGATATAAATGAATGGCCTGTTTATTTTTATTCTCCTAATAAAAGGGATTCGGCTCAGTGAGCACAACATTACGCTGAACGAACAGATGTGTGGCTGTTTCTGGATCAAGGCTTTCCTTACTGCTTGTTTTCCCTTTTAGTAAAACCCTTTTTTTTCTCTTCTTCTGTGTTTTACCTTATGTAACCCCAGAAACACGAAGGCCAGCTGAGCGTGATTCAGTTGATGGATATGCTGACCGGAGTGGCCTCAGGGATGAAGTACCTGACCGAAATGGGCTTTGTCCACAAGCGACTCGCGGCACATAAGGTGAGTCAGTGACAGGAAGTGATGGAGGAGCTCAGGGAAGTGGGTACGCCTCAGAAAAAGGGAAGTTGTAGACACTCGAGGCCGGGCTTTAGACTTATTTTTGACAGCTGGGATGTTTGTATGTAGTAAAGGGCCTCTCGAACTGAAAACAAGTCACGACCGAGACCTGCGTATGTTGTGTTGTGAGCTGTTTCCAAAACCACTCCCTTGTCTCGAGTCTTCCAACTTCACTATACAGGGCTGTGCTACAGTCGACAATATAGTGAAGTCTGTAGTAAATGATTTTGGACACAACTTTCGCCGAGCGAAAGGTGTGTCCAGGACAGTTTTATATATTACATTCACAAATAGTCCATCATGTGAATAAATGAAAATGAATAGAATACCAATTTAAATGAGAAAATGCATTGTTGGAAACTCTAAGTGCACTACCTTAGACTGCTCTAGACATTCAGACACCACAACAAATTGGGATATTTGCTTTATAGTGACTAAGGAGTTGTTCTGGACACATTCCAAGACCTTTAGGGATCAAGACCAAGTTCACTGCATATGAGACATATACAATTTTACAGTTATCTGAAGAACAGGAAATTTTAAAAGGTGTAATTCTTATTAATACCATATTTATGTGTGTGTATTGTCCCGATCTATAATGGATTGCACTTCATCATTTCTGTTTTAATGAGTAAAAAAAAAACATTTTTTCCGAGAATACAAATCTCTGCTTTTATGAGAATTTTGGGACTACAAAAGTCTGAGTGCATGATGGTAAATGATGTCCTATGTGAGCAGTGACAGCTGATTGGACCTTTATTCATTTAAATCTAGATATTTGCTAAAAAGCAGTGAAAAACTATTTACGCTGTCATCAAATCTAGAAAGCACAGTATTAAAACCTTAATTTCTTGAAATAGATTTATGTATAATCATCTGTATTTATTTCCAATTAGGCTACAGCTTACCGCCTGCATGCGTTGATAAACTGTTTTTTTATTCAACAAATATCGAACTTCGGACCCGTGATCTGAATCAAACCGCTCTGGGCTCATGAACTGTCCGACTGCAGTCGTTTCTGCCTCTGCCACCTGCTGCAGGCGCCTGCACTTCCTCTTGATACTCGATGGCAGAAGTAGCATATTAACTCTGAAAACTTTAAACAAATATAAAACTTAAAAAAAAATTGAAAAAACAGATGTTATTTATTTTTCTTCAGAAACAGAACTTTTTCTTAAAAAAAACAGAAATTTTACTTGTAAAAATAGAAATTATTTTTCCATTATCTGAATGCAATACGTTTATGTAATAACTTTATTTATTTCCTCTACTTGTTTGTTAAAGACCTAAATCTAAAAAACAAACATCCAGGACTTGTTGTTGTTTAGTTCAAAGAGATGTCAGTTTGTCGAACCACAAATGCAGTGGTCAGTCTGCAGAAAATCAAGAACAGGAGGCTTTCTTGTAAACAATCAATTGTCCCTGTTGCGATAAGAGCGTAGCCTGCTGGGAGGGGGGCTCCTCCTGAATCTGTTTCCCTTTAAATGTAACTCACACTAATCAGTCTGTTTCTCCATCTCAGGTAATGGTTAATGCCAACCTGTGCTGCAAGGTGTCGGGCTTCAGACCTCTTCAGGATGACAAGATAGAGGCCATCTACACCACACTGGTACGGTTTTCATCAGAGTCTGGAGATACATTGTTCTTTTTTTTTATCCATTTTCTCTGTGATGTATCCAACTGAGCTCAAGTTAGATTGCTTCTCACTTTTTTGCTTCATATTCACCGTTTTCTGAGATTTGTTTTGTGTAAGCTACTAGTAATATTAAGATTTACTTCTTGTGTAATTTATCATTAGAAATAAACATTTGCTTCACCTTCGTACCAGTTTAAAGGAAGTGCAACACAAAAAACATTTGATCAACAACAGACAAACCTACCAGCTCTTGTTTTTTCTTCCTCTTGTAGCAGACCCATTAGGTGCCTTCTGATTCTTTGTTAGTAGTTAATTAGTTTTTCTTCGCAGTAGCTCACAGGTGCCAAGCTTGGGCCGCGTCCATATTGTTCACATTGCTCTGTGTGAACTGTTGACCCTATGACCTGTCACAAATCACCATCTGCTACTTGTAAATATTCTAATGTGTGCCCATTGTTTGAAATTTGTGTGACTTCCTTTCAATCCATTTATTTTATTACAAACAATGTCTGACTCAGTATCAAAGCCATGCACTTGTAGTCCTTTTTTAATGCTGTCCAGTTTTTGTCCCTTTTAAAATTTTTAAGGTAGAATGAATGAATTATTCTATGAATAATAAAACCATAATCGATGTTGTACTATGTTAGCTCATGCTCTGTTCTTTACATTAAACAGTTCATTGTTTCTTTAACAAATAGTATAAGTGTTAGGACTTGTTTTACTATCTCATCTAAAGTAGGCCTTTGGGGTATTTGAACTCCCTTGTCCCAAAGTTTGGTTTTATGCCTCATCCCCCACCTCAGCCTATGTCAGAACTTCAAAATGGTTGGGTTGCTTTGCCCATCCATATACAATACCTGCAGCTGCATTTAATTATGGTCAAAGTTTTACAGGAACAAAATAGGGCTAAAGTTGAACTCTTTCCGATCCCAATTTGTATCTCTCTATTAATTAATGACCTCTCAAGGTGGTAGTAAGTTGTTCACAGGTTTAATTTTAACAAGCCTTGGCTGAGATGAGAGCCAGCGCCTTGTGTCAGGTTGAGTTGGGGAATTCGTTGAGTTCCCTGGATAAGGTTTGGCTCCACTCAAGGTGAACGCCGCTTTTAACGATTCCTTTGATCTACTAAATATATGTTCAAAGCTCTTCAAAGGGAATGGCGTAGCTTTACTTTAGTGAACTCTTCATGCACTTTTACCTGACGTTTTTCTCTTTTCGATTTTTCAGCACGGAGGGAAGAGTGTTGTTTTGTGGACAGCGCCAGAGGCCATTCAGTATCACCGTTTCTCCTCAGCCTCGGACGTGTGGAGCTTTGGCATCGTCATGTGGGAGGTCATGTCCTACGGGGAGAGGCCCTACTGGGACATGGGCAACCAGGACGTAAGTGTGGATGGATATGTTTTGTTTTCACTGGTAGTGGTTGGGTCAGTATAAGTTTGTTTTTTTTACTGTCAAAAGGGGGCACAAAACATTGCAGAATAAACATAAAGTACGATTCTGGTTTGATAATCCCTCGGCTTTTGGTTCCAACAGTGTGGTATTGTACATAATGTCTGTGGAGGTTCTCATAACCAAGAAAAGATTCAACAAAGGCACCTGGATGTAGGTTTGATGCCTTTGTTGAAATCCTTTTCTACAGTACATAACAGATACTTTTCTTCTGGATGAAAATGAAAAGCAGTGTACCAAACGGTGATCTCCTATAAATAAAGCTGTACGCTATTATATTCCAGATCAGTTATAGCATTGTAATAGCATGGTAATAATATGATAAAAAAAACATTCATTCATTCTATATTAATTATTGTTCCCAGTCCTGCACAAGTTCCTAATGGTTACATGTTTATATAAAAAGTAATACATGTTGACAATTGTATGGAAATTACCTTATAGCTCCCCATAATTACTATATAATTCCCTTAATATCGTACTATTATCATGATGTTACCAAACAGGAATGTAAAGTACAACCAATAAAGCTTGTGGTATAAAGTTATAGTTACAGTGTAGTTATAAACATTGTTATTAAGTAGTACATAAGTGGGTGCACGTGACAGAGTGGTTAGCACTCCTGCCTCACAGCAAGAAGGTTGTGAGTTCAAAACCCGGTCGACTCAAACATTCTCGGCCGAGTCCGGTCTTTCTGTGAGGAGTCTGCATGTCCTCCATGTGTTACTGTGGGTTCTCTCCGGGTACTCCGGCTTCCTCCCACCGTCCAAAGACATGCATGTACAGGTTAATTGGCAAATCTAAAGTGTCCCTACTGAATAAATGTGAGAGTGAATGGTTGTCTGTCACTGTCTGTCTCTAAATGTCAGCCCTGCGACTAACTGGCCATTGTCCAGAGTGTACCCCGCCTCAGGCCCAAAGCTGCTGGGATAGGCTCCAGTCACCCGCGTCCCCTAACGGGACAAGCGGTAGAAAATGAATGAATGAATGAATGTAAGCACATTTTTATTGATGTGTCTACAACAAAATAATTCCAAATTTGTACTTTATTTAAATAATGTTTTATTAGTAGAAAACCTGATCACGAGTTAAATAATACTGCTTTTGTCTGAATGTTACAAAAACATTCTCTAAGTTGCATTAAACACATGTAAAAAGTGCCTTTCAATAAAGAATCCTTAAAAGTTCTTCTTCTCGAGTTTAAACCCAGAAGGTTCACTGTTTAGCAGAAGCCACTCTTTCATACAGTGCTGTGAAAACATAACATTTCCTTACCAATTACCAACCCAGTATCTACCCATGTCTCAAAGAAACTCAATGGATTTTTACCCTCAATACCTTCTGTAAGCCCAGTCTTCTCTCAGTCGGATACGTGCTGTTCAATAGTCCCCACTCTAGATGTATTAGTAGTGACACGTTCGACTCCACAGAGTGCCCTGAGCTAGCCTCTTGCTCTGTATCGTCGTATTTGGTGTTGTCTTGGCTAACAAGCGATGCATTAGCCTTAGCCTTAGCCTTGCCTCCCTTTTTTCAACATTCTTCTTCTTACTTAATGCAGGTGCAGTAAAAAGGTTTTCTAGAGACATTTTCAGACTTATTATGAATATTCTGATCTAATTCTAAGTCACTCAGCAGTAAATTTAAGCTTGAAATATTTGTTTTAAACCAACCCAGTGGGGAAGCAAAGAAATGTGCATCTTATCACGCTTCAGGCATCAACTCAACCCATACTTCTCAGTGGAAACTCATCACTGTAGATCAGAAGATATCATAAATATTGCATAAAGAGTTCTTATTCTACAAAACTTTATTTTATCTATTCATTTTCTGTTGCTTATCCTAAAAAATTAAAGACTCAGGGATATTTAAATATTTAAAGTCTATGGAATTGAATAAAAACTATATAACTACAGCAAAAATATACCCATTAAATTAGAATTCTACTTTATTTAATGCCAATGTGCAAAGAGTCTCAAAACAAATATGCGAAGTGGCATCAGAGTCCATTGTGTAATGAAATGGTGCAGTATGGTGATGCGATGGTGCATTCAGAGTCCATTATGTTTAACCTGGCTCCTCTCATATCTCACTGCATCAGAAATTCTCAGTCTACAGCAGTAGGTGACGTTGCACTTTATACTCCACTCCTGTTTAGTTTTTTTTCACTGTCTATTTATCTCCCCAGTCCTAGTCCTCCATAATAATATCTGCACTTTACCGGCTCCTCTCTCTTTCACCTCCCTCAATGAACTCTATATCCATAGCCACTTTGAATCTTATTAAAAGCCGAGAAGCTGCACGACCTCAGAAAGCTACCGCAGGGTCTAAGTCGTCTTTTTAAGTCTGCCTCAGCTCCGCGACCAATCCTGTTTTCTCATAAGGACACGTTGACCCCCTTCGAGTGGCCTCCTCCTCCGATCCGCAGTGCCGTCCCATTCCTCAAAAAGGCAACTAAAGTCCTTGTGGAAAATGCACTCTCTTTCAAGAAAATGTAAAGCACTTGCTGTTTGAGAGTTGAGGAGATTGTCCAGTCAACAGGACCTGCCGCTCGTCTGAGAAACAGCCTATTATTTCCAAGTCAATGTGGGTGGGATGGCGTTTTTTTTTTTTTTTTTGCTGCCTACTCTGTGTCCTTCGGAAAAGTTCTTTTGAAGAAAGTACATTTTGTAAAAGGAAAATTTGAAACAAGTTATGTCCGACTCAAGATCATTTTACCGATTGTAAATTATCTAAGGTGTGTGCACATTTTCAATGGATTAAAGGGCATTAGCCACTAAAAAAGGCTAATTCTGCACAAACAAGAAGATTTTGTCAAAAGGCTGACGTGTGCGTGCTGTCACTGAGTGAGTAGACAACATCAGCAATTGGTTTGATATACTTAATTTATCTGAGCATTTAGGCTACATCAGCTAAAGGGTATAGGCTATAAGTCACTGGTTGCTCCGGTCTATGTTAGGCACAAAATGGCTGCCCTGTCTCTGTCAGTCTGCCCTAGGGCAACGGTGGCTACAGACAGCATTTACCACCACCAGTGTGTGACTGTGGAGTGAATGAATAATGAACTCGGTAAATCGTTTTGAGTGCCTTATATAAATCCAATCAATTATGATTATTATATTGTATTGTGGCATGATGTAGGTTGCCACGTCGATGTGCTGGTTTCCTCTTATCAAGGTTGTAGCTGAAGAGCCAAGTCCCAAACTCTTCTTTGCAAAATGCACTTCACTTTTAACTCATTTCTGATGCCTGGTCTGGCCACTGACATCCCTGCACAGATAACTTGACTCCTAGCCTTGTCTTAGTGCTTGATATCGTTTGTTTCCTTCATAATGACGCAGTATAAGCCTTTATTCAAATTTCTTTGTAGAAGCATAGCCAGACTGTTCAATACTACCCAGTATACTAGTGTTCAACTGTCCCGGGTCCTGTATCGATGGTTAGTAATCTTCTTCTGCCTAAGATTATCCAGAGTGTCTCCCCCCAAAACGTTACTAGTCAGCCTTTGGTCTTACATCTGTATGATCAGCACAAGGTTGTGTTGATATGCAAAGATATGTTTTCACTATCGTTTGTCTGTAAGAGTGAGAGAATTTGAGACTAAATATACAAATAATTTCATTTATGTAGGCAGAAAAAGTTACATTGTGTGGCTGGAAAATGAAATGCAGATTGACATTATAGACTCAAAAACAGTTTAGGTAAAGTAACATTGATGTTATGAAAAAATAATCATCTCATCTGCTCACATTAACCATCACAGCAGCTAATGAACTTTAGTAGAACTGAAGTCCCTTAAATATTGACACAGTTAAACCTTTTGCCTCTAAATGTCACATGTAACATGTCATCAAACGTATTCCTCTTTATATCACTTTTAAAAGTAATTTATATGCTCATCAATTCTCAAAGCTGCACCTTGTTAATGCGTTCTCAAATGACTGTCCTGCCACACTCCAAAAATAATCCCTATTTAGTGAAACCAGGAGCCAAAGCATTATTAGCGCGTCCCGACATTATTAATGAGTTATTCAGCCCACACAAGAACAGCCATCCTTTTAGTGCAGATTTTTTCTGTGTGCTTTGACAAAGCCGAGGAAATGATCAAACTTTCTAATCGAGAGGCCATGGGTCGAGCGTCATATTATTCCTTTTAAATTGATACATTATATTGTAAAGGAAATGTTTTTGGCCTGTCCACCTGTGATCCGCTGTGCCCTTTACCTCCCAACTTTGATTAAATGGAAAATGTCAAACGCTGAAAAGCCTTTTGAATGCTCTTTAGTGAGAGAGGAGCTTAAGGCTGCGAGCGTGTTGGAGATGGATCATTTTTTGTATAATCTGATTTTATTTGTTCCTTTTAGGAGATTGTGTTCTGAACAGTGGCTCAGTAACGGTACTGTAGATATTGAAGTATTGTTGACATTATGGAAACACAATAGCATTCATTTTAGAAGGGCATTAGTTTGATGGAGAGTCAATCTGTGTTTATGTGTAAAACAAAAGAGATTTGATGCATAATTTTTAAATGTCCTTTATCACATAACTGCAAACATTACTCCCCTTTGTTTTGGTGGCTTGTGATATAAAGTATTTTTAGCTGATGAAGGGCTACAGTTCAGGCCAGACCACTGGAATTGTTTTGGATGTAAGTTTTTTTTTTTTTACTAAAAGTTAACAATCATAATTTAACAAAACATCTTGTTGCAATGTAAAATAAATGAAATACTGAATGTCAAAGATCTTTCTAAGTGGGGCTTAAGATAAAATATCTTTGTCCAAGGCTTCATCAGTGAGGCCCAGTAAAGTCTTCAAGCTTTTAAATCTTCTCCAAAACAGAAAAGTCCTTTATACATTTTTGGCAGATAACTGACTCATTTAAATGGTAAATGGCATTCATCTTTAAAACTTTTTTGACCAACCTTCCAGTTATTGGGCCAGTTTAAGTAACTTGTGTTGGTCTGACTTTGTGTGTCTGGATTCTTGTGAGAATTGTGTCTCCATTGTCCCTTAAACTTTGTGATTCTCCCAAAACCACCTCCTAGTTTTCTTTTAATTGACTTTGTAAACAGTTTTTTGTGGAAGCCTCCAGATAGTTTTGTCTATTATCTGGTCAGGATAGAGATGCTCATGTTTAATTTAACATAGGGGGGAACATATTGCACATAACTCCTTTAGCTAAGTCTAAAACCACATCAGAAGACCACAAAGGTTTTCTACCGCTTCTAATACAAAACCTCCAAATACGAATATATGTTTTTGAAAAAGAACAGTGGGTTTTTTTCAAGGACAGTTAAAAATGCTTAGCCAAGAACTATTTCATTTTGTTCTTATCTTTCTGAACTGCCTCTCCTTTTATTTCAAAAGTATAAATGAGAAGTCTCACTTCACTTTTTGTTATGCTTAGACATTCCAATAAAGTTTCCGCTAAAAGAGCAGATCCATTGTGCTGCTTCAAATATCGTGTAATGTGACTGAACGTCCCACTGAGTGACCTTTTGAAAAGCAAAAAGTCAGTGAGTCATGGAAGATATTGTACGGTTCGGTTTTCCCATTAAAAAGGAGCTGTATTTAGTGGCATTTAAAGTAGACTCCAGTAATCACCAGCAGGGGGAGCAGTGAGGAGAAAGGTTCCCAAAAACACATTTAACTTTTGACCTTACAACCGTAAACTTTGCTGCAGGTGATAAAGGCGATCGAGGATGGCTTCAGGCTGCCAGCTCCGGTGAACTGCCCCCCTCACCTCCATCAGCTGATGCTGGACTGTTGGCAGAAGGAGAGGGCAGAGAGACCCAGCTTCAGTCAAATCCACTCAGCCCTCAGTAAAAGTATCAGATCTCCAGACGGCATCGGCTCCTCCACACTGGCGCGCAGGTAAAACACACTTCTACACTTAGACTAAGCATCAGTGGCCACAATATTCCCTGTGTCCCAGTATCACAACCTTAACTGCAGATGGAAGATTTGCTGAGCAGTGAATATGAAGATACCCTTTTATAAACTATTTGATTGCTTGATTATAACAAACACATATATCATGGCCTTTCTGTTAAACCAAAAGGCCATTTACAGGGCGCTGTGTTGCTATTTTTCATAAAAGCACAGTAAAATTCATCTCCATACATTATTTTTTTATGCGTTTGTTTGCTCGTAAATGGCCTTTACTGGAAGTCTACATGACAATTGCCTGTGGACATCTACGATTTATTTCAAAGACAATTTTTATATTTGCTGCCTTAAAATGCAGCTGTTCCTGTTTCTAGATTGTGTTGCAAGTGGCAGTGCCTTGAACCATTTTGTTTTTTTGCTTTTGTATGGATCCACAAACAATATTAATACATAACAATGTTTTTCTTTTAATTGAAATACAAGCCGATAATGTGACCACTATGTTTAGATTTACATAAAAACCTCAAATCCTCCTGAGTGTCAACAGTTGGATGGTTTTTGTCAAAGATTCCTGACCAGTGCTTCTCCCAGTGTTGCTGCTGTGGATTTCATGGAGACATGGAAACTCTACTTCTTCAATTTATGTCATATTTCTTTTTCTCGTCTCTTTCTGCTCTAGGACCCTCAGCTCATCTATTACAATAACAGAGCGACCCCTCCCCACTTTCCAATCGTTCAGCTCGGTCGGGGAGTGGCTGGACGCGGTGGATATGGGTCGCTACAAGGACAACTTCACCGCTGCTGGATACTGCTACTTGGAGTCTGTGGCACGAATGACTGTACAGTAAGTGGCTTAATAAAACACTTATCTCTGTGAATTTTCATTTCCTGTTTCAGAGGAAGAACGGTGAGAACGATGGGAGGAGAGCAGCAGGAGTGAATACGCAAAGTGATAATTGAAATGATAACTGGATGAATAAATAGAAATTCAGTGGCAGAATATATTGACTCTGCACGATTATATTGGCTCTATTTTTAAACTTGAAACTCCAACTTCCAACTTTCTAATCATTTAATGAAACCCATAAAAATTACACCTGGGAAAATTCCAGACTGTATCGAGACCAACACAAGACTCAGACTTATATGGATCAAGGCGATTTCAAAAGGAAGACTAGTTCTTTATCCAGTCTTAGTCCAAGTGCACACTCATTGAGGATTTTGTTTGATAGAATGAAGAATGAAGTTTTTGTCCAGTCCCAAGAAGGATGTGGACAAATAAACAGTTGTGGTCTCAGTCAGCCTTGATTTCCTTCAACCTTCGTCCAAACCAAGACAAGGTAGTTCAGAGCCAAAGATGAAACCAAGACATTCTTAAGACCACCCCCTTTAGTCTACACAAATATGGAAACTAGAAGTCTTTATTTTGGAACTAATAGTGAGTACCTTATGAGAAAATCCCTGTGACTAATGTTGGTTGATCTTTGCCTCTAGGGACGTCTTGAGCCTTGGCATCACGTCGCTGGAGCACCAGAAGCTCATATTGTCCGCCATCCAGACCCTTCGAGCCCAGGTGATCCAAATGCACGGCCGCGGGGTCCAAGTCTAACTTAACTAGTCCACGACCATGCATGACAATGCTATGAAATGGGAGGAGAGAGGACGGAGAGTCACTACGCTCTTTCAAACTAATGTCGAAGGGCGGGTTTTAGCCGACTGCACTCCTCGATGTACTCCTCCTTCCCTTAACTCCTAATGCCTTCCTATAGGTTTCTATCTTCCTTTTGTCAACAAATCCCTTTCAGAGATGACTTTCCATCGTCATTGTTAGAGGGGACTGCAGTGGAGTGATGTCATGTGACTATTTGGGACCTCTATCTGCACTTCTGACCTTTAGAGAAAGTGGCAGCACTGTCCCAGTATCAGTATTTGAAAGACAAATGAAAAGGAATGGACTTTGTTTGAAGCTGGCCTTGAGAAACGCTTGTACTTCTGCTGCAAAAACCGCTCATGAACAGTCGACAGTCACTTAAAGACATGAAACAACAGGTGACTATGTGATGGTACACATGTTGAGAGTAGTCTCTTCCAGATTGAAGACACCACACTAGATGGATTCAGCAAATCATATGAAACAAAAAGACGCTGATCTGATAAAACACTGTGTTAGTGTCAGTATTTGAAAGACAAATAAACAGGATGGACTTTGTTTGAAGTTGGCTTGAAGAAATGTCTTACTGCTGCAAAAATGACAAGTGAACAGTCCTGGATGATCACCTAAAGACATACAAGAGGTGAAAAACTAAATGAAAACTCGTGGCTCTTCCACAGTGACAACGGTCTAGACTTTGAAGACTTGCAAGATACTAAAGGTAAAAAAGACTTCAATGATCTACTCTGGGTTTTTAAGATATTTGCCAATACAAACTATGGGAGATTTTCAACCATCAGCACTTTGCCCAACTGTCAACTTCCCAAACTCAACAAGGGAAATATCTCTTGATAAACTGATTAGATGGTATGTTACAACTCATCACAAGACTTTGTCAAGTTCTTGCCTCTAACCTTTCCACATTTCTTTCCATGAAACATTCAGCTGGCGTTCAAGGTTGTATTGTATTGTGCCATTAAACGAGAAGTGCTTAGAATGAGTCATATTAATAAATGCATTATAAATTGTGGAGGTAATGGAGATGGCTGGAATGTACACTTATAAAATTGTAAAGACGACTGAGCTGTCCAGTGTTGGAGCTAAATGAACAGGGCTAACAATGAGTATAGTACTCATTGATACTGATAGGTGGCCTAATCCTTGCAGCGTTGCACCATGGTCAGTGAAAAGGACTGGACTAGAAGGTTTGGCTGGTTTGGGGTTTTGGAAGTAGGAGTTTGGTCAATGAAGCCTGGCTCATATTTCAATGTCTTTTCAGTTTATTCTAGTCTCTTATTGGACTTTTTTGGCCGTTAGCGTAAGTACCCAACAACCAGCATGCCTTATACTTTATGAACGCTGACCTTTTTGAAACCTAAGTCAGATTTCTAGTTTTATTTTTAGAAGGGCCTTTTTGAGGACATCTGGTGGCAGTGCAGATTGCATTTTTCACTTTGGACTCTTTTTTTTTGAGCATGTGAAAACTATGGGAGCCTTGCAGGGATATGCTGTTCTCTATGAACAAGGTGTAACTGTAAATTTTTCCAATAAAATCTATTTAGTTCATAAAAGTATTCAACTTTTGTGCAGGAACATGTACATAACAGGAAATTGGTGGAGTGTGCTTCTCCTCCAGCAGTGCTCAGTTTGTCCTCAGTAGAAACAGAACGGGGGGTAATGGAAACGGGAAAAGAGTTTTACTTGAAGGTGATTAATTCTCACTGATATACGAGAGATGACTGACAGTTTGACTTAGACTTTCTAATACCAATAGTATACTGTAATCATGCCTGGCTCTAAAACTGAAACTGTGAGCTTCCAAATCTCTGTTTAATGCAATGGACGACGTCATACTTCAACAGTCCACTCCTCTTCAACACCAATGGTTAACAGTTGTAAAGGCAAGGCTAGGGTCACAGTTGTAAAGTGAAAGTTTGATCATGTATCCATTCATTTGATGTACGTCTGTGTCTCTTTCACTGTTTCCTTTACTCAGACCCTTTGGACATAGTAACAGTACAGTCCTCCTCTCCAAAGGCTCTCACAGTAAAGTTTAATATGTTGTACAGAAACCGGGCCGACTCTGGGAGACAGCCTTGGTTCTTATATTTATTGTTATTTATTTATGTTCAATTCCTGCCTCTTTAAACGAAGGTTCAAGAGGGTTTATTTAACTTATGATACTGTATTTAAAACTGTAATATTTTGTTTTTTTAAATATGTGTTGATTTCTGACAGATGCTGGGTTAATTTGAACAGTATTATTTTGTACAGACGTGAGGGAAACCAGCACACAGTATCTGTGGAAGCGTCCTTTTTCACTGGGTTTGCTGCACTGACGAGAGTACAATGTAGTATTATAGGATGTCAACGGTTTTCCATTTTTGATCTTTAACTTTGCTCAATTTAGTTGTTGCTTAGACATACTTTTTAAGTCAGGCATGTCCAGTCTCCTGCATAGCCCCTCCTGACGTGTTTTTTTATATGACCCACTGCTTGTATCTTAAAGCGTAGAATGTAGGCAGGGCCTCCTTGAAAAATTTACTCAATTGTTCAGCTTTAGAATATTATTGATGGCAGCAGGTTAACAACGAGGAACATGTGACTCAAAAAATTCTAAATCCCATCGACTTCTACCATTTTACAGTTTGATTTGGGTCTAGCTTGTTATTCACTGCCTGCCACTATCTTTAAATATGTCCAAAATGAACCGGTAGCTTGGCAACAACATGTTTATACCGGGTTAATAAGATGATAATATCAATATGACAATATTAACAATATTTACAGCATAGAAAAAATGATTTAATAACCACAAGAAGATGATTATTGTCAGGCCTAATTCATTTTACATTATTATTATTATTATTATTGTGCTACAAAATGTTTCACAGTGTGTGAATTTATCAAACTTTACTGGTCATTAGCATCACTAGCTACATAACCTAAGGAATGTTTCCAGTTTTACGGCACAGGTTTGGTACAGCATGGTTTGGTTCAGGTTTCTCTGTGCTGTTTAGAGACTCTGACATCCAACAGTGTGACACAGATAATATATAAGATATACTAAATTGTGTTTCAAGCTAATTTTCCAAACTTAAATTTACTGCCAGCTTAAAATTCAGAAACTGCACAAAAATATTAACTATATTAACATTTTCAGGGACCCACTGTTTAATGTTACAAGTAAATCTTCTGTTTAGTGTGTAATTGTGCAAATGTCTAAATTCATAAAACAAGAATGAAAGAAACACAATCTAAAACTGGGAACATAACGTAAGCCTCTGCTGCAGTGGAAACCCTCATGCTTCACAAATTCTGACTTTTATTTCTTATTTTATAAAGTGAGCACCATTGGCAATCTAAATAATCCAAGACTCTTAATTTATTTTTCTGGTCACAAATGTCTGCAGACCATTGGGCTTTTTTTAACTTAAAGATATGTTTTCTGTCTCTCTTTAAAACTTTGGACATGCCTGATTTATGAGATTGATTTTTTTTATTTTTTTTAGTATAAAAGACCTGAAGGATGTGGTTCGCAGGGCATTAATTCACTCTCTCACACTTACACAACAGTAAAATACTATCTTTTTTGACTGAGATATTGTACAGTTTGATATTTGTTGAATTTATTTATTGTATATTTATTTAGTTTTGTCTCCCTGTCAGGTCCGACTCATTACCACACGCAGCAGTCACTTCTGTCCGTTACTATGATTATATGTATGTTTAATATTGTAAATATGTATTTGAAAATGCTAAATCTATTTTTATAATTTGTTTGAGGAACAATGTGTTGAATATAATCTGCTTACTGTGTAAAGGTTTTATGTTTGAATTTAGGGCAATAGCCGCAAACTCTGTTGTTTAATATAAACCTGAAGTTTCTTCTTTTTGTTAGTTTTTGATGATTTTTACCTGTTAGAAGAAAATCTGATCGCTGTTGAAATAATGAAACGTGTTATTAAAAAATCCTCAAGAGAGAGTGTTGTTGTCTTTGGTCTTTTTTAATATAAGATTAAATTGTTTTTAAATTTTTAACTTTTGAAATGGTGGCCTTGGTATTTTGTTGAGTGCATAAAAAAGGGTTATAAGGAATTAGCAGAAGCAAAACTGAAAAGGCAGAATTTTTACCTGTACAATTTGCTTTATGGTGCTGTAGATAAGGCTAATTTAGAGTCTAGTTTACATTTTACCGAGACCAAGTGAAGACAACAAATGTGTGTAATCCATTAGTTAGATCCCGAGGAACACTTTTAAAATCCAAAGACTAAAAATGAAGATGCATGTATTTAAAGCTCAAAGTTCTAAGATGAGGCTAAGGCATTTTTTAAGTCAAGTTTTAATACCACTTTTAAGAGTGTGGTGTTGGTGTTGAGTCCGACTTCTGTAGCTTCCACTCGGAATGGTCTGTCAGGTTTGATCTAGAGCCCAAAAGGTAACATTTCCCCACAGAGCACGTTTAACTGTGGTCATTCGTTCTCTTCCACTTGACCTTTCTGGTTCACAGGAGACTGGAGCTGGACAATAACCACTTAGGCACAGGGCTAACCTACAGGGCTCACGTACACGGACAGATCAAATTAAAGTCACCAATTGTCTTTGGACAGTAGGAAGAAGCCAGAGCGTTGAATAGTAGCACTCCATGGTCAGTGTGAGGATCAGCCCTACGACCTTCTGAAGGGAGGACTGCTAACCACTCTGTACTTAACAGCATTTTATTGGCCAGGCTAGTTGCTGTACTGATGAACAAAAGGGCTACAAAGAAGTTTTGTTGATTGGCAATCTGAAGCCTTCAAAAGACCTCTAAAGTTATAATAAACGGAGAAAAAGCAGTTTTGTAATTTTGCAGAATTGAGTTTCTTCGGTGTCTGACCACAGATGCATTATCAGAGCTACAGGTTCAAGGACTTACAACTTACAGCAATAAAGACACTACTGGCCTTTGATCTTGTGATTTTTAAATATAAATTTAAAAATCATAAGATCAAAGGCCCAAGACCACATTGTAATGACTTTCAACGTGTCCATTACTGAACATTGCTAAATCAAACAACTGAGATGTGTCGACGTTTTATCTGGGTTCATTTATAGCCTACCACTGAGACCGTAACCATAAACAATTTCTTTCTCAATATTTCATTGTTAATTCTTGTAAAGCCTGAAAAAATCCCAGCACATTAATGTATGTTGAACACATTCATTCAAAGAGCCACTTATAGGGTAAATGTAAGTAATATGTTTTATGATAAATAGTCAGTGTGAGAAATGAGGAAGTGAACTCGTGGCTTCTGGAGCTCCCCCATCTCTCTGACCTTACCCTCACCTCGTATTAACACCTCCGACTTTGTGCTTCTACAGCTGATTTGGAATTTCCGCTGCCCCTCTCGTCGTGTCCTACTTCTGCGCTCCGTGGCTTTCGATTACACTCTGACTTTCTGAGCTGTTTCAGGTGAACTTATTAAGCACCTCTCAACGGGACCGGGGCCATATTACTTACCGCTTTATAACAGGACACCCACGTTCACAGAGCAGCCCTGAGCGAGTGGGAAGTGACTGTGGATGCAAATGAAGTGGGTGAGTTTGCTGTGAGCCATATGTAGGTGTAAAAAAGAGTAGCTCATACCTGACCCGTGTGCACTCATTATACTGCTATTGTGAGGTACAAACCGTGAAACTGATTCATGTTACAACCAAAAGCAGAATGAATGTTTTTAATTTTATTTATTTTTGTAAGGTTAAGGTTGATTTATTCAAATACATAGGTAAGAGTTGTCTTTCTTATACAAACGCATTGCGCTAAACTAAATAAAGTCATATTGTTGCCAGAAATAAAGTTTCTTTTTGAGTCTGCAGCTCTCAGTCAACAACAGCATTATTACAGCGTTATGTCATTGAAAAGATGGAGCTGAAATGGACTTTGAACTGAAAAAAAAAGTTGTGTAAATATTTAACTTATCAACATCCTTAAACACATCAGTCTAAGCTATGTTAGTGTAATGCCACAAGAAAATAATTTTGTTTGCATTTGTCTATCTTGGAAATTTGAAAGTTAAAACTCAGTAGACGCTTGTGGAAGTACCAATAGTCCCTGTTTCTGTTCAAATATAATTGGACAGACTTATTTTTTTTATAATGCAATACTTCCATTATAGTGCAATTTTAGAATAAACAACCTTTTTTTTCAAAGATTTGTTTACAGAGTGTTCCTACAGGAAGACTTGTCTAGAGACCAAGAAAGAAAGACCCAAATTACAAAAGTATCAGTATCAAATGTGTGTTGTAAAAACTTGCTGTTTTCACTCAGGTTTAAATTTAGCAAACGTAGAATGTGATTGTGGGAATACTGTGAGTGGTGACAGTACAAAGGCATATATTTGAGAACCATATTTTCAATAAGTTTCATACAGCTGCAGCTGTTTTTATTATTACAGTGTTATTGAGGCTGAGGATTGGAGTGTGAGTCTTAATGATTTTCATTGTGGGCTGTAGCTTTTTCCAAACCTCCCACACACTCAAGCATCACCTCCTTCAGAAGCTGCTCACCCGAGCCTCCCTCAGAAGCATTTGAACTCCCCGAACAGTAATGCTGGATTTGGGTTATTCATTATCACAGGCTTATTACAGTTTTGTTGCATGGATTGTGGGTAATGTAATGACGAAAACAGAAGTAAAAACTAATTTGCATCTCTGGCTCTGAAACATGTGTAAGGATGTAAGGTAAGTCTTACGTTAAATTTAAATATTCCTCCTATATTTAATCTGTAATTGGGCCCACTTTGTGTTGACTTGGTTTATTCTGCATTCTATTTGTCAGGCATCTTCAGTTAAAGTGTGGCCAAACATATTTTAGGGGCTCGTCCGGGTCTCATGGTAAAGCATGGTCTAATGTAACGGCAGACTCAGGAAACCAAGTGCACAACACCAGACTCAGACTGATATGTGTAATCTTTAATGACACAGGAGGTGTGGATTACTTACCTCATCTGTTGAAACCAGTTAGAACCAGTTGGTCACAGCTGGATGGACACATAGTGAAAAAGCACTGATACTGTGGCCTGTGAGAGGTGTGGCCAAAGGTTATGACTTTTATCGAGTTGACCACAGACATAACTCGTTGGCTGCACTTATGTTAACTTCGTGTTGTGTACCAGTGCTGTACTTGTACCTTTTTGTGAATGGAATTAAACAGACAAACTTTACATTGGTTTTATAGTTTTTATTCTCGTAGTTATAGTTCCTACACTCGTACCAAAGAAGCCGGGAGAAACTGTTTCTGGAGTAACATCAGGAACAGGAAGCAGGAGCAGGAACTTGGATCGGTTGCGCATGCACAGGTAACACTGGATGTGTTCTTCTGGAAGCAATGGTTACAAGTAATATGGAATTAGGTGTTTAAGGTTTTAGGTGTAAGTGACAGAAATAAAAATAAAAATAAAAAAAGTGACATTTGGTTTACATGTCTGTCCCAGTCCATATTCTGGTATCTCTTCCTCTTATATCCAATCAGAAGAGAGAACTCCTTGAATCTAAAACTAGCAGCAGGTACTCTGTTATGTTTGTCATGTGACTCTCTGTTAGCTCAGAAGGTTAGCCGCACAATTCTGGCAGAACATTAGCCAAAATGACAGATTCACTTGAGGTTAAGGGGTTAAAAGTGTGACTTTAAAAGATTATGCTGCCTTGCTGTGACAGTTGGTCATGAGCAGCTGCATGAGTTAAATGAACCGAACAGTGACCTAATCATCCACAGTGTGCCCCTCTGTCCTTGAAGCAAAAGCCTTCTGTAATGTCTGCATGCAAGAACAAAACCACATCAAATCTACTCTGACAGTGGTATTTTCTGTTCTGTTGAATGTTATCAGGCTTCTCACGGCTTTGGTGTAAATCTTCAATCACATTTGGATGTTTATTCACTGTAAATGAGTCTGGGAGACAGAGACCCGCCGCTCATTCTGCCGAGATTGAAACAAATCAAGTTTCAAAATTCAAGATATAGATTGAAACTCATCATTTTCACTGAGTCAGCCTCAGACCTGAGACCTGCCGGATCAACTTCAAATGAGATGAAAGAGGTGCTGTTGTTTCCTCATAAATATCTATTACCATATCCACTTTTGACACTTTGAATAAACCACAAACATCTTAAGAAACACCTATATGCATATTTTGCTGCATTCGGCTCCATACACACCTTTATTATAGCTGCTTAAACATAACGTCTGATATTAGAGTAAATATTTAGGATGTATTCAGGATGTATAATCAAACCAATGTGAACAAAATGATGGAAAAAGCTGCATTTAAAAAGGTGTGTTGTCATTATCCAGAATAAAGATACAAGTAAATTGGATCAAAATCTGTGTTTGGGCCAAAATACATGAACATTAATATTATTATGATACAAAGATTCTGCATCCTCAGAGTTGGCAACAGTATTAAATATACTGTCCACCTGGATGAAAAACCTGAGTGGATTACATTTATATACAGCCACTCTGAATGAAGTGGGCATAAAGTCCAGAGGATAGTGTATAATTATGAAAAGGGCTCTTTTGTGTAGCTGTGCTGAGGGATAACTGTATAATTCTACAATAAAAAGTATTGTTTCTTGTTCATTCCCAGATTTCAACTTAAATTTGAAGAGCTACACTACTTCCATAATTAAGAAGTCCCTTTTCATGTCTCAAGTTCTGCTTCTGTTTAATGGAGTTTATTAAAAAGGTATAATGCTCTTTAGAGAGAAGCCTTGTACTCCTACTGAGGATTTACTTTCTGGCTGGGTAAAAAACACACACTGGCTCCATATTAAGTTGTTTCTTTTTTATCTTGGCATTTATCTGCTAATTGTACCAGTGTGGTGAGGTAACCATAGTAACAAGTAAAGTAATTAGCTTAGGTTATTGCTATCATTCTTTACAATGTGTCTTTACTTGATTATTACTGCTGCATTGTTCTCTCACCATCTATATAGAAAATAAGTCTCTAAAAGCTTTTTATTTACCAGTTTTAGTTTGCTCACACATTAAAATTTTAATACTACTTCCGTCACCGTCAGGCCTTTGCTGTGATTGCTGATGTGAAAAGTCTGTTTAAATGCATTTAAAAGCAAACCTTATGGACCTGACTCACTGTACAGCTTTAATGGAGAAGATCTTTTAGTGCAACAATTGCCTTTTAACACCTGTTGGTGAATGTACTTCTAAGATATATGGTGCAGCTTCCATACAAGGACCATTATAACTCTGACATTTGTAGATCTAGGTACCTTTTATACATCAGTAGGCTACACAGTGACATAGATGACCTTTCAGTTTTGTTAGACACGATCTTAACAGTGATAATATAACATTCCTATAATTGTAAAAGTTAACGAGTGTGCTATTTATGATGAAAGAAGGAAATGTGTTAAAAAGTAAGAAGATCTTCTTGGGGAAAGTGAGATAGGTTTCTCTCCTTACACAGACAGCATTATACAGACTTTTTTCTGTTAAAGCACAAGGGTTTTACCTCCAAAAGAAAGTCCCCTCCTCAGGTCCCCAGCCCATGCCCTGTTTGTTTACTCACTCCTTCCATAATGCACGGATTAATTCTCAAAGCCGATTTGCGCTGTGGCACGCTCCGGCAGAGAACGGAGGAGAGCAACTTTTGTGCAGCAGGAGGATGAGGGGAGGGGCAGGAAGTTTCCCCTTCACAGTGGCTTAGAGGTGGACCGCTTCTGCCTTTATGCCGCTCGCTTTAATCTTCACACGGACGGGGACAGAGGGACGACAAGAAAACGGAGGAGAGCTCTTCTCAGCACACAGCCGGGAATCTCTAATGTCTTCACAAAAGTATCGTGTGTTTCCTGTGTGCTACACCAAATCCTTTTGTCCTCTATTTGGGCTCTTTGGTCTTTTTTTCCTTTTTTTATGTTTCTTCATATGAGGTAACTTGGGTTTAGGATTGCAAATTGGTTTGTGCAGAACAACCTGAAGATGTATTTATTCTTAATATGAAAAATGCAATTAACACTTTTGAAGAGGCCTGTTTAATGTGAACCAAACTCTCGTCTTGTGGTACAACACTGGTCCTGGTCTTGAGACTGTGTCAAGAGTCCCAGTGTCATCTGAAGCTTACGTTTACTTGGTTTTGTCTTGGTTTTGTCTTAGTTTTGTCTTGGTTTTGTCTTGGTTTTGTCTTAGTTTTGTCTTAGTTTTGTCTTGGTTTTGTCTTGGTTTTGTCTTGGTTTTGTCTTGGTTTTGTCTTAGTTTTGTCTTAGTTTTGTCTTGGTTTTGTCTTGGTTTTGTCTTGGTTTTGTCTTGTTTTGTCTTGGTTTTGTCTTGGTTTTGTCTTGGTTTTAGGATTTTTATTCAAGGTCACAACTAGTATATTTGTTTACATCTTGTTTTGTAGTTGGATAAAATGCCAGATTATCTTAATTCAACACATTATCCTTTTAAGACACTACCGGGAGGAGGCCATAGAGAAAACCTAGGACCTGGAACTCCTTGGTATTTCCCGGGAAAAGCTGGAGGAAGTCTGGGCCGTCTGTTACGACTGCCTTTACACCTCAGTATTTCTAAAATCGTCCAGGCCATCAATTAAGTCTCACTTGAAAGTAAAGCAAAATTATTTTCATTATTATTATTATGGTAAGGAATCAATTTATCTGATCTCTTGTTTTTTTATCTCATCTTGTACAATTAGGAGAGTTTATAGCATTGACCCATAAAAACTGCAATTGGCTGCCCCTGTAAACAACAAGAAAATGAATATAGGAGATATAGGAGAGAAGCAGCAGCACAGGAGCTGACAGGGGGCGACCGAGGGAAATGAAGCAGGAAAAGCCCCTGAAATCTTGAGGGAAACTCCTGTGAGAAGAGTGTCACAGCCTCTCATATGTCCAGCTTATTCCAGGCTTTGTTTCTACCAGGATTCATTCAAGCGCTTTGCCCCAGTGGCTACCCTTCTCATTGTCTACAAATCCGTCTTTTGCTCCCCATTCCTTTCTCCTCTCTGTTTTCCCATCCTACATCTACATCCGCTGAGAGAGCAACTTAGATAAGCTCACAACTTTCCACTGAGCCTGGATTAAACTCTGAGTGACCGAGCGGACGACTCCTCTCGCTCTCCTGTGGAAAGGAAAGATGTCCAACTTTCTATCGAGTTTCTATCTTCCCTTTTTGACAGTTTAAACCCTGTGTGTCTGCACGCCTCCAGAGACTCCCCATAAGTGCACTCACTTTTTCCCCCCTCCTGTCAGCTTTTATCTGCCTCTGTAATCTAACATCTATCAATCAAATCCAGGTTTTCAGCAGCTCTATGCTCAAATTCAACACAGACTGTGAGAATATTACCTTTTGACGTTTCTGAGAATCCCTGTGATGTAGAAAGTGAAAGACATGGGTTAGTTGTCTTTTTGAACATCATTTTAAAGCTGTCAAGTACAAATACTACAATAATTATACTTCATACAAAGAGCGTTGGAAGGTACAGTATAAGACATTTTGACTAATAATATCACTTACATACTGTGCATTCATCACAAACCTATTCTGTCAGATGTGTCCTGCTGCTGTCACCAGAGCAAATGCAATTTAACCCAGTGCTTTCCTGCTGTGTCCTTCTCAATCTTCTGGAATAAAACGGGGCGGCAGTAGCTCAGTGGGTAGAGCGGTCGTCTTTCAACCGGAAGGTAGGCGGTTCGATTCCCACTCTCCCCACAGTTCATACTGTCGTTGTGTCCTTGGGCAAGACACTTAACCCACCTTGCCTCCAGTGACTGTAACACTGGTAATTACATTAGAACAATGTAAGTCGCTTTGGATAAAAGCGTCTGCTAAATGAATAAATGTAAATGTAAATGTAAAACAGCAGAGAGTGACAGTAAACTGACTCAAAACTCTGACCTGAAAGTGTCTTTTGGCCAGTTATTTGTGGTTACATGCTACCACCGGGTGGACAATGTGAAAACTGCACCACATATGTAATGTTGTGTTGAATTTGTAAGTGACTAATTCAATGTGTAGCCCACTTATTTAAAATTATTTATTGTAAAATGTTCACTGTTTGGTATATATAGTATATTGCTAGTATTTTGAAGGCATGTTAACTGGAAGTGGGTGTACCATGTCACCTGACAAGGTTTAAATGCACAGCTGTCTGGCGTGACTAAATTAGTTGATACTACAGGTGCAATGTTTGCCAAGACTGTGGCTTATCTTTTGTGGGGTTGCAACAAATAAAAAAGGAAACCATCTAATTTGATTTCAGGCCCTAAACACAGCAGATAGAATGACTCATAATGCATTTGGCTCAGTGAACTCGAACTTTGGCATCTCAAAGGCCACATACAATAGAAAAGGGCATTAGGGTGTGTGCAGTGGTCACAATAATTACTGATTACTGTCTGTATCAAACAAAACCAAAAATATATCATAAAGAGTTTGTGTATGGCATCTGTCTAGTGGCAATTACTATAAAATCAAAATATGACATTTGTAAGTAGCAGCGTGGCCGGAATCATCAACATGCACAAAACATCCAGTTTAAAAGATTTCCTAAGATTTTTTCCTCCTGTAATTTATTTACAATAACCACTAAGAACATGCCCTAAACGCTATTACTATGCAAATTGCTATTGCTATCTAGTTACAATGCAAAATATATATGATTCAGAAGCATTTTTACTGAAAATCCTTGGTTGCTGTAGCGTTAAACAGACTTTCCTGGTGGTTGTTTTAGTTTTCATGATACAACGTCATTTATTAAAAAACCTCCAACGCTTCATCTTGAAAAAATAGGAAACACACAGTCCAGTCCAGTAGGTGGCAGTAAATGCACCTTTAAGCTGGTTGCCACGCACCGCCTCCATTTAACGTAAACGAAGAAGAAGAAGTAGGAAAAACTGTTGTAGTAAAATGTCATTCCACTTCTCTGTTGGTAGCACTATGACTTAGATCTTTGTTAAAGTCATGTCTCGAATCGAAAGGTTAAGGACTTTGGTGAACCAGCGCATAAACGCGGCGGCTGATGATATAAGCAGACTTTTGGAGGGGAAAATAGCGGAGTATGAAGAAGAGGTCCGGTTTTTCAGAGAAGAAAATATCAACCTGCAGCAAAGACTACTGCGTGTTATGTCTAAACCAGGTCTGTTTGATTTTTTAACACCGTATAATATATCATATATGGCGCTGAAATCACGCGTATTTCTTTTTATTAAATTATCTATAAATTATAAAAACGTGACGCAGCAGTACTATTGTTGTTCTTGCTGTCAGGACATGTTGATGTTGATCAATAGATTGCTAATGCTTATCGTAGCCAATAAAGTTACGTAAAATGAAGGAAAATACGATTCAAAATGTACTTCTATTCTAACTTTCTTGCGACAATTATCTAAAGTGTAGTCAGCAAAGTAGGTTGTCATTGAATAGACGGAAAAAAGCGCTAGAATGATTTGACAAATCAATAAAGTCGACGTTAAAGGGTGAACGTCATTGTTAGTTTTCCATGTGATCGTAAAATAAAATATTTAAAAGAAGGTATCTGGACATTGTTGAATTGAAAGTAGAACGAATTTTCTTTCCTCATTCTAGGGTTTGATAATGTCTCTTAAAATTTGATTAAAAAATAGGTCTACCTTAAATGATATGACTGTCTGAAAACATTGGGGGAACGCCTGTTCTTGATTTCTTCCTAATTTTTGTGTCTGATTGTCACAACATAATTTTATTTAGTTTTTTTTTTTTTTTTTTTTTGTAGATTTTAATCATGTGTTTAAATGGATGCCTGTAATAATGTGTGCTTGCTGCTGTCTGTCTTCTAGATCTTCACGTAATGTTTGTGAGTCCAGAAGAGGCTGACCCCAGTGTGGACCAAGAAAACCCAGACTCTCTCAGGATCAAAAAAGAAGAGGCGCAAGAGTCTCTAATTTCTGTCATTTCTGGAAAAAGTGTTAAAGAGACTGAGGACAGCAAGAAACAGACTGAGAAAGACTGCAGTAATGAAACACTAGGCACATGTTCAACTAAACAGATGGAAACTGATGAGCAAAAATGTAGAAGGAACTCAAAAAGAAGAGCTGCCCAAAGTCAGATTTCCAAGTCGAAGATAAGCAAAAAACAGTAACACAGGAGACTGTACCTTATTCAGGTCCCACATCTGTTAGTGATTAACATGTTGGCCTTCTTCTACGTTTACAGAACATGTTGTGAGTTCAGTCTAAGGAAAAACCAGTCAGCTGCGCAGTTTGTGTTAGATCATCTTATCTCAAGAACTATATACTATATCAGACACAAGAGAAACCGATTGGTTAAGTCTGATTTTAAATCTTTAATTTAATACAGTCAGTTCATCAGTCAGTAAAGCCCTGTGACACTGAGATTTTATTTCACAAACAATAAAAAAGTATTGGCAGAGTCACACATTGAAAACACAAACTTGTCCCTTTTAAGATTGCTCTTTATTTTTTGTATTTTGTTTGGCTTCTCTAAGCTCATTAAAGCCCCTTAAGTTGCCACTGTCTTTTATTTTCTATTTTTGATCCCACAATTCACAGTATTTAAGCATTAATTAGTCATTTCTGTGTGTGTCTTATTTTATTTATTTTTTTTGCCAAAATACGGTGTGTGTCACATTTTTGATTGTTTTGATATAGAATAATACAAACCAACACAGACATACTGGACCCTGGAAATGCCTCAAGTTGGGTAGAAAATGAGCCTAAAATGACCTGAACATAGGTTAAATTGAGGCTCAGTGGTAGAGCGGTCGTCCTTCAAACAGAAGGTAGGCGGTTCGATTCTTGCTCTCCCCACAGTTCAGACTGTTGTGTCCTTGGGCAAGACACTTAACCCGCATTGCCTACAGTGGTGTTCCAGCTGTAACACTGGTAAATGGAACCTTAATGTAAGTCGCTTTAAATGAAAGTGTCAACTAAAAATGTAAAATGTAACACTGGTGAATGGAAGCCACATGTTGCTTTGGTTAAAAGCGTCTGCTAAATGACTAAATGTAAATTTGATATTTGTATGTACAGTACTGTGGAAAAGTTTTCTGTATGTATTTAAATAAAGATTCTAACAAGTAATTTGTGTTTAATGAAGTTCTAAGATCTCAAAATAATCAAATTAGACTATTTGTTCATATTGTATGAACTTAAATAAATAACACATCTTGAGAGTATCTTACGCCAAATATATGCTAGTAGTTCGTGTTGGAGACCAGTAGAGGGCATCGGAGTAACTTAAATCGGGCTAACCAACTACTGTTAAAAACAAAAGACGAAAGAAGAAGGATATCCGACCAAAACAAACGTGAATAAAAAATGTCTCAAAGAGACAGATTGAGGGCTTTGTTAAACGAGCGAATGATGGCGGCTGGAGACAGTATCTTTGATCTGTTTGAAGGAAAAATCGCGGAGTACGAAGAGGAACTGCGCTTTTTAAATGAAGAGTACAACCTAAAGCAGAAACTGTTGTTCGCCGCGACCAAACAAGGTACGTTTACACATGCGTAGTTAGCTACAGGAAGTGGTTCCCTTGCTTGTTTTGACTTAATAAGCTCATAGTTTTAAATAAAGGCGCAAATAACGCCTTTACTTTAATGACAAGTAGCAAATACGCATTTTTAGTTACAATGGTATGTTATATCTCGTAAAGTTAAATACCATATATATATATATATATATATATATATATATATATATAAATATCTACACCACCTCTAGAACAACGTGGGGGTAAATGTAGTCTATAAACTAACTGCACACTGTCTGTATTTCACCTTTTTTCTGCCACGTTTTTAGTGTGCAGTATATTAGAAAGGTAACAGCTTTACATTGGACTGAAAAAAATAGGAAACGTGTATCTTGGCATCCGATATCAACTCAAATAATGCACCTCTTGTACAGCCTTAGAGAGTGCATTTTACATTTAGTATTGTATATTTAAGCGTAATAGGCAGGATTATCCATAGCATTGTAATTAAGCCTTACAATACTAATGGCCTATTAGAACAATACGTTTAGGGAGGATCTGGGTCATCCAGGACATATTCAACGATTCAAAATGGTTTCAAAAAAGGCATCTGGAAGTAGGCAACGAGGCCTTTTATGAAACCTTTTTCTTTTTGAGAAAAAAAAAAGGTTGAAATAAAAGCATTCAAGGTGAAGACGTTTTGTCTCTAATTCCAAGAGACTTTATCAACCCAGAATTGATAGTCTCTTGAAATTAGAGACGAAACTCTTCACCTTGTAAACTGAGTTCAGATGCTTTTATTTCAACCTTTTTTTTCCAACATGTCCTGGATGAGTGAGAACCTTCACAGACTTTTTCTTTTTGAAAAAGGTGGAGGTAATTTTATTTGTAAATCGTAAATACCCTGTTTTCTTCCTGGATTTGTCCATTTACTCTTGTTTACATGAGAGGGCCATTTAGAGTAGTTGGTAAAGACAAGTGTTCTGTAAAGCATAACACCAGGTTGTTGAAGTTAACTTTTTACTGAGGATCGCCTAAAGCAGGGTTTTTCAAACTTTTTGTGTGTGTGGACCACTATTTGTAATCGAAAACTTTTGCGGACCACCTCATAACACACATAATAAAATGTCTACACACAGTCTTACCTGAATTAATCCGCACCTCTAAATAGGCTTACTAGCACTACTATAACTAGTCATCACATCAGTGTGCAACAGGCTTGTTAAAAGAAAGTTTACTGCACACAACGGCAGCCACATATTTAATTTATTTATTTACTCATGTGCCCAAGGGCATAATCAGGTAGTAAAACGTGAAATATTGGTTTAAAATGCTGTTTTCTTATCTCTAGGTGTGCCGATCTTGTTAGTGACTCGAGAAGAGGCAAGTCCCATTGAGGAAAACTCAGAGTCTCCCCACACTGATGATGCCAAAGATGGTGCAGACAAAATGGAGGAATGAGAAGGGAAAACTGATGAAGAAGATTGTGTTGGACCAGAACCACAGTGTTTAAAATCAACATAGTTTCTTCTTTTGTCAATTTTTATTACACTCACCTCACTCTGGAGGTCATTGTTGCTGCTTTTTACAGAAAGGATTGTGTGTATTTTATAGATTTGCACTGCATCGAAATGTTTTGTATATAGTTAAATAAAATGTAAAACATCAGTTAAAACAATTTTTTTGTAAAAAATAATCACATACAAACTATTTAACTGTGACTTGGAACAAACATAACATTTCCAAGTATCACAGTAGCATACAACCTTTGTTATTACACTGTTTGTAGCATAAACGTGACATTTTTATATAGATTTTCTTTCGAATGGGGTTTGGCCCAACACAATCTTAAATACAGTGCCATTGAAAGCTGTTTGTTGCAAAGCAAAACTAGTATTTAAAGGTTTTAGTCGTTTCTCAAGAAACAATACAGGGGCAAAGGTATCTGTAAACTCTCTTATTTGTTTTAATGGAAGGGGAAGGTGGCTATAGTTCAAAGAGAGAGTAAACCTTGATTAGACTTTCACTAATGTGCAGCTAAAGAGAATATAACAAATCTATTGGATGTTAGGAAAGGTGGTCATTGACCAATGTTTTAGTTCATTTTGGATTTGCTTTAAAAGACTACTGTCCAAGATATTATATGAATAGCATGGAAGGTGTAGGAAAGCATCTGTTAATCTTTCCAAATGCAGAGCTCTGACGATGGATTATCAGAATTTATCCATTGCAGTTTTCTTACTTATTTTGGCTTTTTTTTTTTTTGCAACCATTGGGTTTTGATATATATATATATATATATATATTAAAAAGCAGTACATTGTAATCCCTTTATGATTTACCTTTTACATTGCTTTGAAGTGTTTTGTATTTATGGGATGACCTCAGCAGGTGCCATGTTTGCACACAGAAATAATTAAATCATGTCATATACCTTGTTTGAATAAAACATGATACAAAATTGAATACAAAATGATTTAATTGAGATTTCATTTAAAGCATTTTAATATCTCTTTTTTTCCAATATTGCATAATCATAACTTTCTTTACTATAAAATTTGTAAACCATTAACCAACTTTTTCTGCACAGTAAACTCTTTCTCTAACTTATGCAATAAAGAACTCAAAGAGGTTTGGTTGAACCTGTTCTGTCATACAGTTGTCTCTTAAAAATGTGATGTATATTTATACCTCATAAGAGGATAATGTTCCCCCTAATGTTAATGTAAAGTAACTGTTTGGAATATGTTGTTCTGATTTTAACTCACTACAACTCTATTTTCTTATACATTTTTTAAGAGCACCTTCAAGCAGACCTCGCTCTACTCAATCCAGTTCAGTCCGAGGTTCTCCGCTATAAAAGCAAAGATGTGGGTGTCCTCCAGAATGGCCTTGGCCGTGGGTTTGCCCTCTCCGTGTCCGCTCTGTGTGTCGACTCTGACCAGGAGAGGCTGCTTCTGGTTCGGACTGCTGCCCACTCCGTACTGCAGGGTGGCAGTATTTGAGCGTGTGGAGGGAACAACACGGTCGTCGTGGTCCGCCGTCAGCAGCAGGACGGCGGGGTACGGGGGACCGGAGTACAGGGGCTTAGGCAGGTTATGGAGAGGAGAATACCTGGACAAAGAGAAGGACAAACACAGCTTATGCCGTTATGGTTTTAAACCCTTTAGTGTAATATCTTTACTAGCTCAACAGTAAAGAAGTGTATTTCAGAAGCATGTGGAGTTTGACTGTGTATATCTTGTACTTTATGAGCCACTTGAACTGCTCAGGGTCGTCCGAGCAGCCGTAGTCTGTGGTCCAGGCGTGACCAATGGTGAACTTGTGAAACTTGAGCATGTCCATCACTCCCACCTGAGCCACGGCGCAGCCAAACAGGTCTGGGCGCTGGTTTACACATGCGCCTATGCAATAATTACAATACATATTACCACACAATTAAAGGGAAAACACAACATATAGTAGTTCCTAAAATGTCATACTCAGTATAAAGTTGTCTTTACAGTAGGTTATTGTAATAAAAACTTGACACATTCACTTTCCAAACAATCTCCTGTCTCTTAGAAATGTGTCAGTCATTTTCTTTTGGTAGACATCCTGCTGAAACAACTGTACAACTGCTTCATTTCTCTGATTGGTTGTATATCTAAAAAAGTAAAGATGGCTGATGGATAGTAAAGTGCAGCTGGACTTTTGTAAATTAGATCTCTCTGCATAGTGATGTAAGGAATTTAACTTTAGGACAAAATCCAAAAGACTGGTAACGGATGAAAATATTTGAAATGGTATCAGATGAAAGAATGGCAAGTGAAGATTTGCTAAAAGACTCAGATTACTACAAAACAGTAAGTGAACACACAGTGGATACTCACCCACGAGCAGTCCTCCATTGGACGCACCGTTGATGGCGATTTTACTGGCAGTGGTGTACTTCTCTTGGATCAGATACTCTGCTGCACACTGGAAGTCATCAAAACAGTTCTGCTTTTTTCCCAAAATTCCAGCTACAACAAAACACAAAAGGCAGAAGACAATTAACTTTCCTGATATACTGTATGTTATATTCATGTGTTCTTATGTGTTTGTCATGTATGAGCACCTTTGTGCCAGGTGACCCCGTACTCTCCGCCTCCTCTGACGTTGGCCACAGCCAGGATTCCCCCCAGGTGTCGCACAAACAGCAGGAACGCAACTCTGACCACAGTCACAACATTAAAATACAGCAATTTAAACTTGCACATAACAGAATGATTTACAAAAAAACATAATTTGTCTAAAAGTAAACTAATTTTATTACTGAAATTCAAACGTAATGTGTGGAGCATTATGAGAGACACTTATTATAATTATAAGACTTGGGACATTGAAACACACCTCCATAATCAATTGAAATACTTTAATTCACATTGATTCTTTTCAAAGATTATTTTAAAATGACATTAAACAAATCAGATAATTGTCCATACACAATACTGCAGAGGGTTTTTATACTGAAGTAGTACAACACTACTCACTTATAGTATGGCTGATTGGAGACTTTAAAGCCCCCGTATCCATTGAGGAAGACCGGGTTGGACCCATTTTTCTTCAGACCTTTAGCGTGGACCAGGAACATGGGGATCTTGGTTCCATCTTTACTTGGATAGAAAACCTGAAAGAGTTTAGAATGTAGGGAAAACATGCATGATCCAAACTGTACAGCACTAGATATCAGTGATTAATGAAGCTGTTATGAAGTTAATGAGATAGTCTTCTGTAGAAAGGTCTGGTCTTGAGGTGGTTACCTGTGTCGTCTGAAAGTCCTCTTGTTTGATGCCCTTCACCTTCACTTCTCTGAAAACTTTGGGCTCAGGCTTTGGGTCACTCAGGTCCATGTGGTAGATTATACCTGAACACAGCAATTTAGTCTATTTTTACAGCCTTATTAGGTGAGAGGAAAAAGTGATATATGTAAAACATGTAGTGAAACTTTAAACCAGTAATAAGAAAATGTCTCTTGTCTGGTGAGATCAAAGTATTATAAATCAAAAATAAGACTTTTCTATGAGAATACACAGGGAAAAACACCATCAACTTGCCTAAACAATATTAGAAGTAGTAGGAGTTATAGTTTACTAAATAATAGTGCTTTTATTAAAACGCAGAACGCAGGCTTTATGCAGAAAGTAGTTAGTTAGTAGTTAGTTTTTGCTGTTGGAGTTTACTAAGTAACCCTTAGTCCATATATTAGACTGTGTTTGACAGACCTGGTGTGGTGTAGGAGGTGAACGTGTAGAAGAATTCAGAGTATTTCTTCTTGCCGCTCACTCCGGCCACCATCCCCACGTCCAGAGGCAGATCTCGGACGAACTTGCCGGTGGACAGCTCGTACAGCTGCAGGATGTCCTTCACGTCATGGAGGTAGTTCGCCAGAAGGTAGTGCTGGTTCACACAGGACACAAAGTCTAAAAGATGAAACAGTAAAGAGAACAGGTCTTTAAGTTTGCTATATTCTTCCATCAAAGGTCTTCCCATATAGGTCAAATCCAGACCTATTTTGGTTTTTGAATTAACTCTAGCCTCCCATTTATGGCACTAAATCAGTCAATAAAAATCAATTAAGACAAGCCTTGTGAATGAAAATTTTAAAAGGTGTTGATTGTCTTCAAGATTATTAACAGATGTCTTCAGGTTAAAAAACATAAAACCCAATAAATAAACGTATTTTGCCTCAAAAGAGCGTAGTTTCTGATTTCTTCTAATAATAGCTCATAATCACAAAGTACTTACATTTACATTTTTTCATTTAGCTGACGCTTTTATCCAAAGCGACTTACCAGTGTTACAGTCACTGGAGGCAAGGTGGGTTAAGTGTCTTGCCCAAGGACACAACGACAGTATGAACTGTGGGGAGAGTGGGAATCGAACCGCCTACCTTCCGGTTGAAATATCAAATATATATATTTAAAACTGAAGAACTAAATTTTTTCAAGGGTTTTTAATTTTTTCAGAGATATCAGTCACAAAAACTAAAAAAATAGGAGCCTCATGTAACTTTGGGTTACAGTGTCTACTGACCAACAGGGGGCAGTCTAAGACACTATTCATACACTTGACTTGGGTAGGGCCTGTAGGATGGCAGTGGTGGAAATGGGACAAATATCCCAGTCTCTATCAATCAAGTAATCCCAAAGGTGCAGTTCAGTTTTTGGAAAAGTGATGTATTACATACTTTAGGAGCTAATTTATTTCCTACAAAAACTGCTATAAAAGGAGCCAGTGAAAATTTGATTTCAAACTGCTGCAGGTTAAATGTGTTGTCTATAAAGGACATTTCCAGAATATGTGTTTCTGAGACATGGCCCAGACACATTGAGGAGCTTGTTCTGGTGAGTAAATGAGAACCGGATAATGATGAATGAAATGCATTGAAAAACCTTCTGTGTAATGCAGAAAGTTAAAAAAAATCCTAACTTCCAAGAACTTGGGTCAAAGGGGTGAAGGGAGATTCACTGCACTAGGTTTTCCTAGATCTCCAACAGTATTGTGATCAAGACCACACTTACCACAAGTCCAAGTGAGCTATGGAAAAGAAAAAAATATTAACACAGTAGAACAGTTACTAAGCAATGGAGAAATTGTGACCTCAACAGCTAAAGACAAAGTTTGGTCTAGAAAATATACACTACTTTCAGAATATACAACTAAAATCAATTCAATCAATAAAATAAAAATAATTTTCAAGCCATTCTTAGGGGACGCAGGCCAGTCTCAAAAATATATAAGCTATTATGTCATGACGTTTTTGATCTCGGGGGATCTATTATGGAACAATGGGGAAAAGATCTAGACAGAAATATACCAAAAGTGGAAGGCCATATTAAGTCAATCAAACCATATTTCAAGATGTGTAAAATATAAACTAATACAACTCAAAAATATTATTTAAGTTGTGTACCACTCCACAGAAAATGCATAGACTGAGCAACAGTCTGAGTTATGTTGCCATGGGTGTGGCGCTCTCATGCACCGATTGTGAAAGTGCCCAGAGATTAAAAGATTCTGGTTTAAAGTCAAATAATTTTTATGTAAATTATTGAATCTCAGTTTTCAGTTATGACCAGCTGTAGCCCTTTGGGGAAAAAACTGAAACTGTGGCTTTTTGTCAGTAAAACACACTATTCTCATTAACAGGTAAGTGCGGGAACCTGATTGTTTTCATATAGATAATTAAATGGGAGACTATTTGGAGCTTGTCTCCATGGAACAAACAGCATGCTTTGGATTTCCTGGCCAATGACCACTTTCTCTCACTTGATTTAATATGGTCTGCTCTAAAACAGATAAGTGTAGTGTGTAGAATGTAGCCTGTACTGCTGTCAAATGAAGACTTTAAGACTTAAGTTTTTTTCTATACTATTGCAAAAAAGATTATGACGTTAGTAACCGGAATTCCAAAAGTGTCAAGTAGGCCACAGTTTTTATATGTCATCATGTTTAACATCCTGAAATACAGATAAGAATCTGCCGACCATGGAGAATTGTAGCATTTAATAATAGCGCAATTCCTCATTTATTCATATTAACACTGTCTCTTATACTCTTGACTACTTAAGCTGCAACAGTCTGTTTTGTACGAGTATAATAGATTTTGGCCTTTAATAATTACTCCTTCCTTTGAGTGTTCTGTCTTACTGAGAACATCCTTTTCATGCTGCGGTATGAGGGTCTTCCAGTTCTCCCGCTTTGGTTTCTCGATGTCTATGTTGAGGAGGCAGTACCGAGGAGCGTCCAGGTTTGACTGGAAAGTAAAAACCTTTCCCTCGTTGGTGACGTAGGAATACTGGGCCTCAAAGTTGTCCACAAGTTTGATCCAAGGGAGCAGACCTGAGGGAGAAGTGTTGTAACGTTATGCAATGTGTTCAATGGAAAATATCTTACCTACGGCTTAAACAAGAGAAGGCATGTAAAAACAACAAAAGATATCGATGTGGTTTCAAGTTGAGTTTACCGAAAATATTTTTTCTTTTTTTTGTGCTTTTGTTTTGAAATCTAAAAAAGCAGTAGGTGTTGTGTCACTGGGTCAATGTCAAAATAAAACAGTTGAGGCAATAATGTTGTTGTACTGCATTTTATTTATTAATTTTTGTAATATATTATCTGTCAAATATTTCTGTATGTAATTTAAAATATGTTTGTGGTTCCTTGACATGTTAAAGGAAGAATTAGAAAGACTAAATTTTAACTCAAAATATATAGGACTAGCAAAGATAAACACATTTGTCTCTGCTTGTTTGCTGTAAAATAAACTCTAATGTTTGACTTTTTTATACTTAATCCCAAATTGCTAACTTATTTCCCAAAGACATACATATGATATACAACAACTAGATATTTCAGATCTGTTACACTCCTATGCAGTGAATGTCTTGTGGAGCGTGGACACTGACCTTTGATGCCATTGGGCAGCTGCTGAAGGTCACAGTACCACAGCTGATTGACCGGCTGAGAGCCTTCAATGATGGACAGCACTGCGTATCTGCCATCATCTGAGATCTGGAAATGGACAGAGAAAGATGACAGATGTGACTGAAAAGGGATACATTTTACCATTGAAAAGGAGACATTTTTTTGGCCAATTACTGATTTACCACAACTGAACTGTGCCACTTTGGATGATCAGGAAACTCTACCACCAGAACGTCTTCAGACTGTTTAGTGCCGATAACGTGATAGTACAGCTTCTGGTTAATGTTAGAAGTGGTTTCTGTGCCTGTAATAAAAGTTACCATAGTAGCACATAAAAAAATGAATCACTTATTATGAAGGAGTATGTATCTTAAGGTCTTTGTGGTCTTCGTTACCGTCAGCGTTGCCTTCCTGGGGAGGATAGTAGTTGTAAAAGATGCCTTTCCCATCGTGGGTCCAGGCCAGGCAGCTGAACTTGACCCTCTCCAGAACGTCAGGCAGCAAAGCAAGGTCACCGTCGGCCTTCATGAAGTGCACTGTCACCCAGTCAGAGCCCCTGCTACTCAGACCGTAAGCAAAGTACTTACAGTCCTCTGACAATCCCCCCACTGGATGGATAAACAGGGATTACAAGATGAACAAAAAACTTCGTCTTTGCAAAAAGTGAAAACAAGTGTGACATTTTTTCAAGGTTTGGGTTGGGAATATTGAAAACATAGCTTGGAGTGATTTGTTTCATTTGGTTTAATTATTTTTATTCAACATTTTACACAGTGCCCCTATTTGTTATATAGCTTGAACATGGCTCAATTACTGTATTATAAGACCTGGATCTGCAGTACACAATCCCATCTTTCTGTGGTTTATAATTTACCTATATTTTTATTTAAGAGGAACAGTTATAGAAACTAAAAAAGACCAATCATGAAGGGAATAGCTCTATGCAAGCAAATGAGACAAGTAAAAATGTGTTTGAGTTAGAGATGAGATCTTTAAAAAGAGGTTTTGAGACCTGTCTCAAGACCAAGATCAGTCTAAGTTTGACAGTACTAATGGAAACAGAAGCATACAGTATAAGGCCTTTAATAACTACTGACTAGTAGTGTTGTCAAAAATATCGATATTTCGATAAATATCGATATTTTTGAAGGTATCGTATCGAAGTTAGAAATTCCAGTATCGTGACAACACTACTGACTACAAAGACTTAACTTTATCACTTTAAAACCCCTCAAGTCTCTTTTCAAGAAAACATTAAAAACCTTAGACAGGAAGCCTAAAGTATAATATCATAGACAATTATCAGACGTTTCTGGATCTGTGCCTCATTTATATGGTTTTAAACAGGCTTGCCCCCCACCTCTGATGAATTTTAAATATAAAATAACTAACAAAAGAGTAAATACCAGAGCAGTAACTAGAGTAGACTGCAATGTACAGCGGTGTAGGACAAAATTCAGCCAAATGGTGGTGTCTATCAGAGACACACAGTTCTGGAACTACCAGCCCACGTTAAGAACTTTGGATTTTAAGGTGAACTTACTCTTCAGCGCCACAGTCCCGTCTTCAGACAGTGTATTTGGGTCTAAAAACACAATGGCAGGGCTGTCCAAAGAGTCCTGAACATACAGGGCATCCTGGTTCTGGAGGCCTTTATTGTAAAAGTAGAAGTACCTAAAAAGCAAAAGTAAAAACGTGAGAGAAATGGATCCTCACTTTAACTTACTTTTCAGGTTAAGTCAATAAATAGTGTAAAATAATGAGTCAATTGTTATTTCTAGTTTTTTACTGTTGTTTTCCTTTTTTGTTGCATGTTCTTATTTTAAATTGATGTTTTTCTTAACGCTGGCTTCAAAAATTTAGAGAAAAGAGACTTGAGTCTCAAATTGTTTAGGACAGGTGTTCACGTATATAATATTAAAAAGTTTTTCAAAAGAAATTGAACTTCTATGAACAAAATGACTGGGAAAGGGGGAACAAACACCACTACAGTGAAAATGGGATTAATTGGGTTAAAGTCAAAGTGTACCTGTCGCCTCTCTTGAAAGGGCAGCTGTATTTGGGATAGTCAAAGAGCTCAGTCAGACGCTCCTGAAACTTTTCTCTGACTTTGCACTTCTCCAGAAACGGCATAGTAAGTTTATTCTGCTCCTCCACAAAGACCTAACAGAGGCAAAGAAACAGAAAGAGTTAAGACCTTTCCATTCTCAAGATAATACAGAATCAACAGGTGCTTATGTTTATTACAACACTGGGTTTAAATGTAGCCATAGAAATATTATAAACATGTGAAGTTGCATCATTTATCTAAAGGCAATTCTTTTTTTTTTTTTTTTATCAAACAGTACATTAAGGGGCTAAAATACAAATAATTTGGACATTTTAATTTCCATGTAAAACTACTCATTAAATCTTCAGTGTTTTGGGTTTTTCCAGGACGTGTGAACGTGGTTTGTTTATTTAACTGTTGGTAATAATGTTTTTGAACTTTTTATTTTAACTGCAATCTGTCAGGTCTGTGCTAAAAATACTCTATAATCAGCTTATGTTATGTCCACAATGATGGCACACCTTAGTCTCTTCACTTTCAGGGTCCTCCAGCCAAATGTAGGGATCACAGATCTCAGTGCCATGATAGTTATGAACCTGTTACAAGGAACAACACAGATTAAACAGTGACTCACAGCCTTATCTAACCATAATCTTGCATCAATCTCTTTTATTAAATTTAATTAAAAGTAGGCCTACACTTCACTGGAAAGGGAGCTGTATAAATATTAATATAGTTATGTGCCAAGTGTACAGAAGAACAATTCCAGAGAACTACAAACAACAAACATAGTGTCACAACTTGAAAGACATTGGGAAGAAACTGTGTGTTGTTCAGTTTGCGTTTGAGCGAATTCAGGATATTTGTGTTACAGTTATCAGCTAACTGGTTGCTAGCAAGTTGATTAGTTACCTAGCTACTTTAAATAATCGTTTTCGTTCCGTTTTGCTTTTATTTCTCCAAACATATGCCTATCCTCTTTCATTTCAGCCTTCCACCTCCAATTATTCACGTTTTCCTTTCTTCCTGGTATCGTTTTTACTGTACAGCTGCGTCTCTGACCGTAAATGTACCACTGTCCAACAAACACATAGACATAATATGAACAAACATACTAACCTTGCTCTCGTCTCTTCTCGCGGGCGGATATTTAAACGCCATGTTGGAGTTTTCAAAATGTTTTACACACGCTTCTTTGTGGATCTTTGTTTTTAAGTTTTAAGTCGCTGTGCTTCGAGTGAATGAGTGTGACTGGGCAAACTTTGAAGCGAAGGTGATTGTGAAAGCATTACATTTGTACAGCCAAAACAAGGTGTAAACGCACCTTGTTTGGGCTGTACAAATGTAATGCTTTCACAATCACCTTCGCTTCAAAATTTGCCCAGTCACACTCATTCACTCGAAGCACAGCGACACACGATGAGAGAAGTTAGACACTAATGCTTTATCCTCAGAAAAAAGTTAACTTCAACAACCTGGTGTTATGCTTTACAGAACACTTGTCTTTACCAACTACTCTAAATGGCCCTCTCATGTAAACAAGAGTAAATGGTCAAATCCAGGAAGAAAACAGGGTATTTACGATTTACAAATAAAATTACCTCCACCTTGTTCAAAAAGAAAAAGTCTGTGAAGGTTCTCACTCATCCAGGACATGTTGGGAAAAAAAGGTTGAAATAAAAGCATCTGGACTCAGTTTACAAGGTGAAGAGTTTCGTCTCTAATTTCAAGAGACTATCAATTCTGGGTTGATAAAGTCTCTTGGCACTTGACAAAACGTCTTCACCTTGAATTTCAACCTGTTTTTTTTTTTCAAAAAGAAAAAGGTTTCATAAAAGGCCTCGTTGCCTACCAGTGTTGCCAGATTGGGCTCCTTTTGGTCACGTCCGACCGGAAAAAAATGCATTGGGCTGGTCTTTAAAATTTGGGCTGGTTTTTGATGCAACAGGCGGGTTTTTATTTTTGACTATAAACAGTACTCTTCATTTTTTTTTATGAAAACTAACTATAAAATAAATTATATAATGTAGGATGATGTTTAAATTAGGTATGGTTCAGGTTAGCCAATAAGGTTCAGGGGAATCCTGTCTAATCAGACTTCAAGCTTGATTGGCGGGTTGTTGTAGACTAATTCGTTATATCGTCAAAACTGCATTATCATCATCAGTGATCATCATTCATCATCATCATCATCATGCCAAAGTGCAAAGTGGGGTAAATATAAAAAGTCCTACAGAAAGGAATGGGAGAGTGACCAGTCTTTAAAAACATGGATTACACCTGTGGAAGGCGATGATACAAAGGCATTTTGTAAATACTGTCAGAGCACAGTTAAATGATTTGAAAGAGCATGCTAATACAAAAAAACACAAATCGCGCTGTGCAGCAAGTATAAAAACGTTTAGTGTGTCAGTGGGAGCAGCAGGGCAGTGTCCGATTAAAGATGACCAAAAGCGCCGTGAAATTAGAATCGCTGCTTACATTGCTTGTCACAGTTCAATAAATGCGGTGGACGATTTGTGCTCTCCAATGTGTGATTTGTTAGTCTGGTTGTTTAATAAGAATAAAAAAATGGTGTGTTTTATTCTATAACAGTGTATTTTTTTAAATGGGCGGGTTTTAAGCTGTAGTTGGGCTGGAAATCTTTAGTACAATCTGGCAACACTGTTGCCTACTTCCAGATGCCTTTTTTGAAACCATTTTGAATCTTGAATATGTCCTGGATGACCCAGATCCTCCGTAAACGTATTGTTCTAATAGGCCATTAGTATTGTAAGGCTTAATTACAATGTTATGGATAATCCTGCCTATTACGCTTAAATATACAATACTAAATGTAAAATGCACTCTCTAAGGCTGTACAAGAGGTGCATTATTTGAGTTGATATCGGATGCTAAGATACACGTTTCCTATTTTTTTCAGTCCAATGTAAACCTGTTACCTTTCTAATATAAATGTGAAATACAGACAGTGTGCAGTTAGTTTACAGACTACATTTACCCCCACATTGTTCTAGAGGTGGTGTAAATTATATATATATATATATATATATATATATATATATATATATATATATATATATGGTGTTTAACTTTACGAGATATAACATACCATTGTAACTAAAAATGCGTATTTGCTACTTGTCATTAAAGTAAAGGCGTTATTTGCGCCTTTATTTTAAAACTATGAGCTTATTAAGTCAAAACAAGCAAGGGAACCACTTCCTGTAGCTAACTACGCATGTAGTTATGCGTAGTTAGCTACAGGAAGTGGCTATATATATATGGCTATATATATATATATATATATATTGAATGCAAGGCAACCCCGATGCCAATTACAACGGCTAAGTGAAGTACCATCAGAAAGTCTCCTAGAAGATGTGAATGCAGCATTGAGTGCGATCCCTACCACATCCATCACTGAAACCAATGAGCTGCTATACACCTCCGCAGCAGTGATCCTCGAGATGCTTGGCCATAAGAGCAACCATTGGAGCCATGAGAAACAGTACCCACCATGGAAACGAAGGCTGGAGGCTAAGATCAAGCAGACACGTAGAGAAGTAAGCCAACTGACAGAGGCCAAGAAAAATGCAATGAGAAAACCGGTACCCAAGAGGTACAACCAGATGCCCATACCTGAAGCACTTGAAACTGCCAAACAAAGGCTCCAAGCCTTGGCCAGCCGCCTAACGAGGTACGCAAGAGAGAACGAAGCCAGAAGAATAAACCGGCTGTTTGCAACTCAACCTGCAAAAGTGTACGCTCAATGGCAGGGTAATAACAGCAGAGCAGACCCTCCAAGGCTGGAAACTGAACAATACTGGAAAAGTATATGGGAGAGGGAGGCATCACACAACAGCGATGCACAGTGGCTGGTGGCTCTGAGAGAGGACCACAGCAACCTCCCTGAACAGAATCCAGTTACCATCACAGCGGCAGACATCCAAGAAAGACTCTCAGGTATGAAAAACTGGACAGCACCGGGCCCTGACAGGATCCACACCTACTGGCTAAAGAAGCTCACTGCACTCCACGAGCGCCTTGCAGCACAAATGAACCAGCTGCTAAGGGATGGGGCGCACCCTGAATGGCTTACAGAAGGGTACAATCCTGATCCTGAAGGATCCTACAAAGGGTACAGTCCCATCCAACTATCGGCCAATAACCTGTCTCTCCACAACATGGAAGCTCATGTCAGGCATCATTGCGGCTAAGATAAGTGGGCACATGGATCAATACATGAGCAAAGCACAGAAGGGCATCGGCAAAGAAACCAGAGGAGCTAAACACCAACTCCTGGTTGACAGAACAGTCACCCAAGACTGCAGAACCCGACACACCAACCTGTGCACTGCCTGGATTGATTACAAGAAAGCATATGACTCAATGCCACACACATGGATCACTGAATGCTTGGAGATGTACAACATCAACAGGACTCTAAGAGACTTCATTGCAAATTCAATGAGGCTGTGGAAAACCACCCTTGAGGCCAATGGCAAGCCACTTGCACAAGTATCCATGTTGGAGTTTTCAAAAAGTTTTACACACGCTTCTTTGTGGATCTTTGTTTTTAAGTTTTAAGTCGCTGTGCTTCGAGTGAATGAGTGTGACTGGGCAAACTTTGAAGCGAAGGTGATTGTGAAAGCATTACATTTGTACAGCCCAAACAAGCCAAAACAAGGTGTAAACGCACCTTGTTTGGGCTGTACAAATGTAATGCTTTCACAATCACCTTCGCTTCAAAATTTGCCCAGTCACACTCATTCACTCAAGACTAATGCTTTATCTTCAGAAAAAAGTTAACTTCAACAACCTGGTGTTATGCTTTACAGAACACTTGTCTTTACCAACTACTCTAAATGGCCCTCTCATGTAAACAAGAGTAAATGGTCAAATCCAGGAAGAATTAGATTTTAATCTTTAATCGGACACTGCCCTGCTGCTCCCACTGACACACTAAAAGTTTTTATACTTGCTGCACAGCGCGATTTGTGTTTTTTTGTATTAGCATGCTCTTTCAAATCATTTAACTGTGCTCTGACAGTATTTACAAAATGCCTTTGTATCATCGCCTTCCACAGGTGTAATCCATGTTTTTAAAGACTGGTCACTCTCCCATTCCTTTCTGTAGGACTTTTTATATTTACCCCACTTTGCACTTTGGCATGATGATGATGAATGATGATCACTGATGATGATAATGCAGTTTTGTCGATATAACGAATTAGCCTACAACAACCCGCCAATCAAGCTTGAAGTCTGATTAGACAGGATTCCCCTGAACCTTATTGGCTAACCTGAACCATACCTAATTTAAACATCATCCTACATTATATAATTTATTTTATAGTTAGTTTTCATTAAAAAAATGAAGAGTACTGTTTATAGTCAAAAATAAAAACCCGCCTGTTGCATCAAAAACCAGCCCAAATTTTAAAGACCAGCCCAATGCATTTTTTTCCGGTCGGACGTGACCAAAAGGAGCCCAATTGGGCGGGAACCCGCCTTTTATGAAACCTTTTTCTTTTTGAAAAAAAAAAACAGGTTGAAATTCAAGGTGAAGACGTTTTGTCTCTAATTCCAAGAGACTTTATCAACCCAGAATTGATAGTCTCTTGAAATTAGAGACGAAACTCTTCACCTTGTAAACTGAGTCCAGATGCTTTTATTTCAACCTTTTTTTCCCAACATGTCCTGGATGAGTGAGAACCTTCACAGACTTTTTCTTTTTGAACAAGGTGGAGGTAATTTTATTTGTAAATCGTAAATACCCTGTTTTCTTCCTGGATTTGACCATTTACTCTTGTTTACATGAGAGGGCCATTTAGAGTAGTTGGTAAAGACAAGTGTTCTGTAAAGCATAACACCAGGTTGTTGAAGTTAACTTTTTACTGAGGATCGCCTAAAGCATTAGTGTCTAACTTCTCTCATCGTGTGGGACCCAGGTTTTTTCACTGACCAGTTTGTTGTAACCCACTTTTTACAGAAAATGTTTTCCAAGATCACAACAGTATATATTTTAAAACATGCCTTGTACAATCTTAAGAAGTTGTCATAAGATTCTCCTTAAATATATTTTCAAGTCCTTTTTAAGTAGTTTTAGTTAATATAAAAGAGATGCATGTTTTCATGAGTTTGCCTTGTATCTTACAACTCAAGCTAAAGCTACCAAGTAAAACGTGAAATATTGGTTTAAAATGCTGTTTTCTTATCTCTAGGTGTGCCGATCTTGTTAGTGACTCGAGAAGAGGCAAGTCCCATTGAGGAAAACTCAGAGTCTCCCCACACTGATGGCAAAGATGGTGCAGACAAAATGGAGGAATGAGAAGGGAAAACTGATGAAGAAGATTGTGTTGGACCAGAACCACAGTGTTTAAAATCAACATAGTTTCTTCTTTTGTCAATTTTTATTACACTCACCTCACTCTGGAGGTCATTGTTGCTGCTTTTTACAGAAAGGATTGTGTGTATTTTATAGATTTGCACTGCATCGAAATGTTTTGTATATAGTTAAATAAAATGGAAAACATCAGTTAAAACAATTTTTTTGTAAAAAATAATCACATACAAACTATTTAACTGTGACTTGGAACAAACATAACATTTCCAAGTATCACAGTAGCATACAACCTTTGTTATTACACTGTTTGTAGCATAAACGTGACATTTTTATATAGATTTTCTTTCGAATGGGGTTTGGCCCAACACAATCTTAAATACAGTGCATTTGAAAGCTGTTTGTTGCAAAGCAAAACTAGTATTTAAAGGTTTTAGTCGTTTCTCAAGAAACAATACAGGGGCAAAGGTATCTGTAAACTCTCTTATTTGTTTTAATGGAAGTGGAAGGTGGCTATAGTTCAAAGAGAGAGTAAACCTTGATTAGACTTTCACTAATGTGCAGCTAAAGAGAATATAACAAATCTATTGGATGTTAGGAAAGGTGGTCATTGACCAATGTTTTAGTTTATTTTGGATTTGCTTTAAAAGACTACTGTCCAAGATATTATATGAATAGCATGGAAGGTGTAGGAAAGCACCTGTTAATCTTTCCAAATTCAGAGCTCTGACGATGGATTATCAGAATTTATCCATTGCAGTTTTCTTACTTATTTTGGCTTTTTTTTTTTGCAACCATTGGGTTTTGATATATATATATATATATATATATATATATATATATATATATATATATATATATATATATAAAAACTTTGTCCTTCACCCTCCGCGGGTGGTCTCTTCCTTCGAGCTCGGGTCCTCTACCAGAGGCCTGGGAGCTTGAGGGTTCTGCGCAGTATCTTAGCTGTTCCTAGTACTGCACTTTTCTGGACCGAGATGTCTGGTGTTCTTCCAGTGATCTGCTGTAGCCACTCTTCCAGTTTGGGGGTTACTGCCCCGAGTGCTCCGATGACCACAGGCACCACTGTCGCCTTCACCTTCCAAGCCTTTTCCAGCTCTTCTCTGAGCCCTTGGTATTTCTCTAGTTTCTCATGTTCCTTTTTCCTGATGTTGCAATCCCTTGGTATTGCCACGTCAACCACAACGGCCTTCCTCTGCTGTTTGTCCACCACCACAATGTCTGGTTGGTTCGCCATTACCATTCTGTCAGTCTGAATCTGGAAGTCCCACAGAATCTTGGCTCGGTCATTCTCTACCACCTTTGGAGGTGTTTCCCACTTTGACCTCGGGGTTTCCAGTCCATACTCCGTACAGATGTTCCTGTACACTATGCCAGCCACTTGGTTATGGCGCTCCATGTATGCTTTCCCTGCCAGCATCTTACACCCTGCAGTTAAGTGTTGGATTGTCTCAGGGCCTGTTTGCACAGCCTACACCTTGGGTCTTGTCTGGTGTGGTAGATTTGGGCCTCTATTGCTCTGGTGCTCAGGGCCTGCTCCTGTGCAGCCATGATGAGTGCCTCTGTGCTGTCCTTCAGTCCGGCCCGTTCTAGCCATTGGTAGGATTTCTTGATATCAGCCACTTCAGTTATGTTCCTGTGGTACATCCCATGTAGGGGTTTGTCCTCCCATGATGGTCCCTCCTCCAGCTCCTCTTCCTCTGTTCCCCATTGCCTGAGACATTCACTGAGCACGTCATCTGTTGGGGCCTTATCTTTGATGTACTTGTGGATCTTGGATGTTTCATCCTGGATAGTGGCTCTCACACTTACTAGTCCACGGCCGCCTTCTTTACGGCTAGCGTACAGTCTCAGGGTGCTGGATTTGGGGTGGAACCCTCCATGCATGGTGAGGAGCTTTCGTGTCTTAACGTCTGTGATCTGTATCTCTTCCTTTGGCCACCTTATTATTCCCGCAGGGTATCTGATCACTGGCAGGGCGTAGCTGTTTATTGCCCGTGCCTTGTTCTTGCCATTGAGCTGACTTCTTAGGACTTGCCTTACTCGTTGGAGGTATTTGGCAGTTGCTGTTTTCCTTGTTACCTCTTCGAGGTTGCCATTTGCCTGTGGTATTCCAAGGTACTTGTAACCATCCTCAATGTCTGCTATTGTTCCTTCTGGGAGTGAGACCCCTTCTGTGTGGACTACCTTCCCTCTTTTCGTCACCATTCGACTACACTTTTCAAGCCCGAATGACATCCCAATGTCAGAGCTGTAGATCCTGGTGGTGTGGATCAGTGAGTCGATGTCCCGCTCACTCTTAGCGTATAGCTTGCAGTGGTGGACGAAGTACACAAACCAAGTACTTGAGTTAAAGTACAGATACACTAGGTAAAATATTACTTCAGTAAAAGTAAAAGTACTCCCTTTTAACTTTCACTTGAGTAAAAGTACAAAAGTATTTGCCTTCAAATGTACTTAAGTATCCAAGTACTAGGCTATAATGCCCTTATAATTTTTGTCAGTCTCTTGCCCCCTTTAGGCGCCAGGAATTATTTAAAAAATACAGATTTTTGAGATCCAAATTTCAAAAGGCTGTGGTTTGAAAATGATAAGAGATAGAGTCCTACTCTGAACTAGAAAAATGTCAGGTATGACCCAAAGTATTTAAGTAAATAAATTTTAAGCATCTAATTTGCATCTAATTTGCATACTATGACATTATATATTGGCGGTTATGTTTTTTTCAGTACTTACACACTAATGAACATATTAGAATAGTTTTTTTTTTCTTTTTCTGAAATAAAGAATAACTACAACTTCTAATAAACCATAACTAGTAAAACGTAAGCAAATAGTTCTGAGAAATATACACATGTACTGTATGTGTGTGGTTGCAGTTGCTTTATCTTTTCTTATCCATCCATGTGGCATAGTTAGTAGTTTTTGTGTGAGAGTGTGGGACCTCTCATAAAGCACAGCACACAGCCATCACTTTTATTACGATCGCTGCTTTGATTAGCGCATTCTCGCTGACTATGTTTACTCTGCCTCTCCCTCCTCGACTGGGTAAAGTGTCAGGATGTCCAACACGTATTTGTCCCAAACAGCTGTCAATAGAAGCCGCATTATTCCCAAACTCCCTGTCACTATCGCGGCCACGGCAGTACACCCGCCCCGGCTTCTAACACCTGTGCTAAAGGTAAAGCTGCAGGTGCTAAAGGTAAAGCTGCAGGTGCTACGCTCACGGCTTCCCTTTCCAACATCCTTCACGACTAGTTTCCTCCCGTTTCTTTCACTGATGTTTGGTAAAATGTGGGAAAAACAGCGTGTGCTTTATGAGAGACGCTGAAAAAGGCACGAGCAGCTGCGCCGCTGTCCAAGTTACACACGCACTCACTCTCGCTCATTCTCACTTTCACTCGGCTGAAAAGACTCTAAAGGTAGATGTTCTCCCTCAGAATCAGAGTCAGCCATTACTAATACCAAAGCTTCATCACAGGTGTATTTTTTATTTGTTATTTTCATGTTTATCAGCTCGCGTGTAGTGAATGAGGCTTCTATTGAGCCGGTCCTGACACTCCCACTGAGACGCGTCTTTGAGGTCTTCTTCTACAAAAATATTTAACGGAAACACAAGGAACGACTAATTTTGCAAAATGTACTTGAGTAAAAAGTAAGATATTTGACGTTGAAATGTAGTGAAGTAAAGTAAAAAGTATCCCTTAATGGAAATACTTAGTAAAGTACAGATACTGGAAAAAACTACTTAAGTACAGTAACGAATTACATTTACTTCGTTACTGTCCACCACTGATAGCTTGATGTCATCCATGTAGAGGAGGTGACTGATGGTGGCCCCATTCCTGAGTCGGTATCCATAGCCAGTCTTGTCGATTATTTGGCTGAGGGGGTTCAGGCCTATGCAGAACAGCAGTGGGGATAAAGCATCTCCTTGGTATATGCCACATTTGATGGATACTTGTGCAAGTGGCTTGCCATTGGCCTCAAGGGTGGTTTTCCACAGCCTCATTGAGTTTGCAATGAAGTCTCTTAGAGTCCTGTTGATGTTGTAAATCTCCAAGCATTCAGTGATCCATGTGTGTGGCATTGAGTCATATGCTTTCTTGTAATCAATCCAGGCAGTGCACAGGTTGGTGTGTCGGGTTCTGCAGTCTTGGGTGACTGTTCTGTCAACCAGGAGTTGGTGTTTAGCTCCTCTGGTTTCTTTGCCGATGCCCTTCTGTGCTTTGCTCATGTATTGATCCATGTGCCCACTTATCTTAGCCGCAATGATGCCTGACATGAGCTTCCATGTTGTGGGGAGACAGGTTATTGGCCGATAGTTGGATGGGACTGTACCCTTTGTGGGATCCTTCAGGATCAGGATTGTACGCCCTTCTGTAAGCCATTCAGGGTGCGTCCATCCCTTAGCAGCTGGTTCATTTGTGCTGCAAGGCGCTCGTGGTGTGCAGTGAGCTTCTTTAGCCAGTAGGTGTGGATCCTGTCAGGGCCCGGTGCTGTCCAGTTTTTGAGAGTCTTTCTTGGATGTCTGCCGCTGTGATGGTAACTGGATTCTGTTCAGGGAGGTTGCTGTGGTCCTCTCTCAGAGCCACCAGCCACTGTGCATCGCTGTTGTGTGATGCCTCCCTCTCCCATATACTTTTCCAGTATTGTTCAGTTTCCAGCCTTGGAGGGTCTGCTCTGCTGTTATTACCCTGCCATTGAGCGTACACTTTTGCAGGTTGAGTTGCGAACAGCCGGTTTATTCTTCTGGCTTCGTTCTCTCTCGTGTACCTCGTTAGGCGGCTGGCCAAGGCTTGGAGCCTTTGTTTGGCAGTTTCAAGTGCTTCAGGTATGGGCATCTGGTTGTACCTCTTGGGTACCGGTTTTCTCATTGCACCTTTCTTGGCCTCTGTCAGCACGTGTCTGCTTGATCTTAGCCTCCAGCCTTTGTTTCCATGGTGGGTACTGTTTCTCATGGCTCCCATGGTTGCTCTTATAGCCAAGCATCTCGAGGATCACTGCTGCGGAGGTGTATAGCAGCTCATTGGTTTCAGTGATGGATGTGGTAGGGATCGCACTCAATGCTGCATTCACATCTTCTAGGAGACTTTCTGATGGTACTTCACTTAGCCGTTGTAATTGGCGTCGGGGTTGCCTTGCCTTCATTCTCGCCATGATCTTGTGTTTCAGGTCAGTCGCTGCCTCGTTCAGCGTTATTTCAATTGTTGGGGCTTCATACCCAATCTCCGGTTGGGGAGCACCTGTTGGCTCCCCTCTGACCTTGCGTCCTGGCTCCCCCTTGCCGTAGCATTTTTTGTGTTGTATCTCGTCAATCTCAAGTTGTGATAGCAGCTGCCGCTTGTGGATGTTGGAACTGAGCTACTAGTTGCTTCGATGTAAGCCTGGATTGTGGGTTTCGTAGTAACCATTCATCCCACATTCTCTTCATGTAACCCCTCTGACTAGGGTTACTGGAGTAGTAGCATTCCAACAGAGCCTTATTATCGCATCTCGCCCATCTCCGTCTTGTTCCAGTAGCCCATTTGTCATCAAGTTGCTCTGGTTCCCCAACACCTGACGCAGACCTTGTTTGGCCTTGTTTTATATATTAAAAAGCAGTACATTGTAATCCCTTTATGATTTACCTTTTACATTGCTTTGAAGTGTTTTGTATTTATGGGATGACCTCAGCAGGTGCCATGTTTGCACACAGAAATAATTAAATCATGTCATATGCCTTGTTTGAATAAAACATGATACAAAATTAAATACAAAATGATTTAATTGAGATTTCATTTAAAGCATTTTAATATCTATTTTTTCCAATATTGAATATCATAACTTTCTTTACTATAAAATTTGTAAACCATTAACCAACTTTTTCTGCACAGTAAACTCTTTCTCTAACTTATGCAATAAAGAACTCAAAGAGGTTTGGTTGAACCTGTTCTGTCATACAGTTGTCTCTTAAAAATGTGATGTATATTTATACCTCATAAGAGGATAATGTTCCCCCTAATGTTAATGTAAAGTAACTGTTTGGAATATGTTTTTTTTTTTCTTTCTGATTTTAACTCACTACAACTATATTTTCTTATATATTTTTTAAGAGCACCTTCAAGCAGACCTCGCTCTACTCAATCCAGTTCAGCCCGAGGGTCTCCGCTATAAAAGCAAAGATGTGGGTGTCCTCCAGAATGGCCTTGGCCGTGGGTTTGCCCGCTCCGTGTCCGCTCTGTGTGTCGACTCTGACCAGGAGAGGCTGCTTCTGGTTCGGACTGCTGCCCACTCCGTACTGCAGGGTGGCGCAGTATTTGAGCGTGTGGAGGGGAACAACACGGTCGTCGTGGTCCGCCGTCAGCAGCAGGACGGCGGGGTACGGGGGACCGGAGTACGGGGGCTTAGGCAGGTTATGGAGAGGAGAATACCTGGACAAAGAGAAGGACAAACACAGCTTATGCCGTTATGGTTTTAAACCCTTTAGTGTAATATCTTTACTAGCTCAACAGTAAAGAAGTGTATTTCAGAAGCATGTGGAGTTTGACTGTGTATATCTTGTACTTTATGAGCCACTTGAACTGCTCAGGGTCGTCCGAGCAGCCGTAGTCTGTGGTCCAGGCGTGACCAATGGTGAACTTGTGAAACTTGAGCATGTCCATCACTCCCACCTCAGCCACGGCGCAGCCAAACAGGTCTGGGCGCTGGTTTACACATGCGCCTATGCAATAAATACAGTACATGTTACCACACAATTAAAGGGAAAACACAACATACAGTAGTTCCTAAAATGTCATACTCAGTATAAAGTTGTCTTTACAGTAGGTTATTGTAATAAAAACTTGACACATTCACTTTTCAAACAATCTCCTGTCTCTTAGAAATGTGTCAGTCATTTCCTTTTGGTAGACATCCTGCTGTACAACTGCTTCATTTCTCTGATTGGTTGTATATCTAAAAAAGTAAAGATGGCTGATGGATATAAAGTGCAGCTGGACTTTTGTAAATTAGGTGTCTCTGCACAGTCTAATGTAAAATGTATTGGCGCTAAGCAGCAGACTACTGTGTAAGGAATTTAACTTTAGGACAAAATCCAAAAGACTGGTAACGGATTCTACGCCCGCTTTGAGGCTCCCAGCAACACTGCAGAGAGGGAGCTCACACACACCTGGTTCACCCAACCCCCCTCCCCTCCACCAACCATCTCAACAACACAGGTACACAGAGCTCTGAGGAAGATCAACCCCCGCAAAGCAGCAGGACCAGACAACATTCCTGGGCGGGCCCTCAGAGCATGTGCCAACGAGCTGGTTGATGTCTTCACCTCCATCTTCAACCTCTCCCTCAGCCAGCGCATTGTACCATCATGCTTCAAGACCACGACCATCGTCCCCCTGCCTAAGAAGAACCCACCCACCTGCCTGAATGACTACAGGCCAGTGGCACTCACTCCAATCATTATGAAGTGTTTCGAGAGAGTGGTGCTGGCCCACATTCAGAGCAGCATACAGGACACCATTGACCCCCTGCAGTATGCCTACCGGCCCAACAGGTCCACCTCAGATGCTATCGCTACTGCCGTCCACTACTCCCTCTCACACCTGGAGAACAAGGACTCATACCTACGGATACTTTTTATAGATTACAGCTCCGCCTTCAACACGGTCATCCCACACAAACTCACCCACAAACTGTCCACACTTGGTTTGCACCCCACCCTCTGTGACTGGCTCCTAGATTTCCTGACTGGCAGGCCTCAGTCTGTCAGGATTGGTAATAGGACTTCAGCCAGCACCATCACAAACATTGGTACTCCACAGGGCTGTGTACTCAGCCCCATCCTCTACACCCTGTACACCTACGACTGTGTCGCCTCTCACAAGGACAACATCATCCTGAAGTTTGCTGGCGACACACCGCAGTGATAGGACGCATCGCTGGCGGTGTGAGGCAGCTTACAGGAGGGAGGTGGCCAGTCTGGTGTCATGGTGTGAAGACAACAACCTCACCTCAACACGGACAAGACAAAGGAGATGATAGTGGACATGAGGAGGGAGAGGAGAATGCCTCAGCCACTGTTCATCCGGGAACTTGAAGTGGAGAGGGTGAGCAACTTCAAATACTTGGGTGTCCACATCAATGAGGACCTCACCTGGACACCTCACATCACGCAGCTGGTCAAGAAGGCTCAACAGCGGCTGTATTTTCTGAGGAGGCTGAGGAAGTTTGGCATGTCGCCCAAGATCCTCAGCAACTACAGCTGCACCATTGAGAGTGTCCTGACCAGCTGCATCACTGTGTGGTACGGCAGCACTTCTGTCATGGACCGCAAACGCCTGCAGAGAGTGGTGAAGACTGCGCAGAAGATCACCAGGACTCCACTGCCCTCTCTGCAGAGCATCTACCACCGCAGAGTCCACAGAAGAGCTGCTTCCATCCTCAAAGACCCCTCCCACCCCCAACATGGTCTGTTCACACTTCTACCCTCAGGACGGAGGTACAGAAGTGTGAAATGCAGGACTTCCAGAATGAAGAACTCATTCTTTCCCTCTGCCATAAGACTCCTAAACAGCAGATAGGAGTCTACAATCACAATCACAACATTACATGAACAATTGTTTACCTACTGCACTACCTCACTTTACTTTACACCGTCACTTTACACCATCATAACTGCACTACCTCACTTTACTACTTTACTCCTTTTGCCCTCTGTATTTTTTTTTGTATATTTGTATTTTTTTGTATACTTGCATTATTATTACTTGTATATTTGTCTTATTTTTTATTTTTACTTACTTGTGTGACATTTTACTGTGGACGGCAAAGTAAGAATTTCATTGTACAGGAAACATGCTTTCTGTCTGTACACATGACAATAAACACTTTGAATCTTGAATCTTTGAATCTTTGAACGGATGAAAATATTTGAAATGGTATCAGATGAAAGAATGGCAAGTGAAGATTTGCTAAAAGACTCAGATTACTACAAAACAGTAAGTGAACACACAGTGGATACTCACCCACGAGCAGTCCTCCATTGGACGCACCGTTGATGGCGATTTTACTGGCAGTGGTGTACTTCTCTTGGATCAGATACTCTGCTGCACACTGGAAGTCATCAAAACAGTTCTGCTTTTTTCCCAAAATTCCAGCTACAACAAAACACAAAAGGCAGAAGACAATTAACTTTCCTGATATACTGTATGTTATATTCATGTGTTCTTATGTGTTTGTCATGTATGAGCACCTTTGTACCAGGTGAGCCCGTACTCTCCGCCTCCTCTGATGTTGGCCACAGCCAGGATTCCCCCCAGGTGTCGCACAAACAGCAGGAACGCAACACTGACCACAGTCACAACATTAAAATACAGCAATTTAAACTTGCACATAACAGAATGATTTACAAAAAAAAAAAAAAAACATAATAATTACCGTATTTTTCGGACTATAAGTCGCACCTGAGTATAAGTCGCATCAGTCCAAAAATACATCATGACGAGGAAAAAACATATATAAGTCGACTATAAGTCGCATTCATTTAGAACCAAGAGAAAACATTACCGTCTATTTACATGTGTTTATAATACACACACGAATCTCTCTCCTGGCATTTTCTCAAAAGTTACGTATTTATTATTTCTTAAACATTGTCAACACATTAACTGTGCACCACACCTCATTCATTGTTTTACTGATTATATTTCTGCTAGAGGTTAATACTAGAGTTGCTGTCGTTTTGTGAACAGGGCATTTTGTTTGTGCTAGCTAGCCCGCTTAGCTTACATGCTAGCGGGTTTTTAGCAATTGAGTTAGCGCTTAGCAAACCTCGAGTGTTGTGCTTCATTTATTTAAAATCCAAGACCAAGAACAGATATTGGTAATCTGGCAAGTCTGGCAAGGCAAGTTATTCAGCTAATGGTACACAATAGTACACAGAACAACAGGCTGAATATGTATATTAACGTAACACATTAACAGTTAGCTACATATTAGCATAGCACTCACTCTAAACTTTCTTTCTGCTGCTCGATTACCGTTTTCGGCTGCATATTTTACTATCTGCAGTTTGTAATCTGCAGAATAGGATTTTCTTTTGGTGGCATTTTGTTTGCATTCAGTCTTTCTCAGTTGTCTTTAAGTTAATATTTCAGTTAACAGTCTTCAGTGGTAGGCTACAGGAGCACTGAGCAGCATAGAGCGCCCTCTCGTGGCTGTAGACGGTAATGTTTTCTATTGGTTCATTTCTCTTGGTTCATTTCTCTCGGTTCATTTTTATCGGTTCATGTCAAATAAATTGATAAATAAGTCGCACCTGACTATAAGTCGCAGGACCAGCCAAACTATGAAAAAAAGTGCGACTTATAGTCCGGAAAATACGGTAGTCTAAAAGTAAGACGGGGCGGCAGTAGCTCAGTGGGTAGAGTGGTCGTCTTTCAACCGAAGGTAGGCGGTTCGATTCCCACTCTCCCCACAGTTCATACTGTCGTTGTGTCCTTGGGCAAGACACTTAACCCACCTTGCCCCCAGTGACTGTAACACTGGTAATTACATTAGAACAATGTAAGTCGCTTTGGATAAAAGCGTCAGCTAAATGAATAAATGTAAATGTAAATGTAAACTAATTTTATTACTGAAATTCAAACATAATGTGTGGAGCATTATGAGAGACACTTATTATAATTATAAGACTTGGGACATTGAAACACACCTCCATAATCAATTGAAATACTTTAATTCACATTGATTTTTTAAAAATTACATTAAACAAATCACACAATTGTCCATACACAATACTGCAGAGGGTCTTTTTTTTTTTTATACTGAAGTGTTGTTCTACTCACTTATAGTATGGCTGAATGGAGTTTTCAAAGCCCCCGTATCCATAGAGGAAGACCGGGTTGGACCCATTTTTCTTCAGACCTTTAGCGTGGACCAGGAACATGGGGATCTTGGTTCCATCTTTACTTGGATAGAAAACCTGAAAGAGTTCAGAATGTAGGGAAAACATGCATGATCCAAACTGTACAGCACTAGATATCAGTGATTAATGAAGCTGTTATGAAGTTAATGAGATAGTCTTCTGTAGAAAGGTCTGGTCTTGAGGTGGTTACCTGTGTCGTCTGAAAGTCCTCTTGTTTGATGCCTTTCACCTTCACTTCTCTGAAAACTTTGGGCTCCGGCTTTGGGTCACTCAGGTCAATGTGGTAGATTATACCTGAACACAGCAATTTAGTCTATTTTTACAGCCTTATTAGGTGAGAGGAAAAAGTGATATATGTAAAACATGTAGTGAAACTTTAAACCAGTAATAAGAAAATGTCTCTTGTCTGGTGAGATCAAAGTATTATAAATCAAAAATAAGACTTTTCTATGAGAATACACAGGGAAAAACACCATCAACTTGCCTAAACAATATTAGAAGTAGTAGGAGTTATAGTTTACTAAATAATAGTGCTTTTATTAAAACGCAGAACGCAGGCTTTATGCAGAAAGTAGTTATTTTGCTGTTGGAGTTTACTAAGTAACCCTTAGTCCATATATTAGACTGTGTTTGACAGACCTGGTGTGGTGTAGGAGGTGAACTTGTAGAAGAGTTCAGAGTATTTCTTCTTGCAGCTCACTCCGGCCACCATCCCCACGTCCAGAGGCAGATCTCGGACGAACTTGCCGGTGGACAGCTCGTACAGCTGCAGGATGTCCTTCACGTCATGGAGGTAGTTCGCCAGAAGGTAGTGCTGGTTCACACAGGACACAAAGTCTAAAAGATGAAACAGTAAAGAGAACAGGTCTTTAAGTTTGCTATATTCTTCCATCAAAGGTCTTCCCATATAGGTCAAATCCAGACCTATTTTGGTTTTTGAATGAACTCTAGCCTCCCATTTATGGCGCTAAATCAGTCAATAAAAATCAATTAAGACAATGTGAATGAAAATTAAAAAAGGTGTGGATTTTCTTCAAGATTATTAATAGATGTCTTCAGGTTAAAAAACATAAAACCCAATAAATAAACGTATTTTGCCTCAACACCACAAACTCAAAGAGCGTAGTTTCTGATTTCTTCTAATAATAGCTCATAATCACAAAGTACTTTTCAATATAATACAATTGCAGATATATATTTAAAACTGAAGAACTACATTTTTTCAAGGGTTTTTAATTTTTTCAGAGATATCAGTCACAAAAACTAAAAAAATAGGAGCCTCATGTAACTTTGGGTTACAGTGTCTACTGACCAACAGGGGGCAGTCTAAGACACTATTCATACACTTGACTTGGGTAGGGCCTGTAGGATGGCAGTGGTGGAAATGGGACAAATATCCCAGTCTCTATCAATCAAGTAATCCCAAAGGTGCAGTTCAGTTTTTGGAAAAGTGATTTATTACATACTTTAGGAGCTAATTTATTTCCTACAAAAACTGCTATAAAAAGGAGCCAGTGAAAATTTGATTTCAAACTGCTGCAGGTTAAATGTGTTGTCTATAAAGGACATTTCCAGAATATGTGTTTCTGAGACATGGCCCAGACACATTGAGGAGCTTGTTCTGGTGAGTAAATGAGAACCGGATAATGATGAATGAAATGCATTGAAAAATCTTCTGTGTAATGCAGAAAGTTAAAAAAAATCCTAACTTCCAAGAACTTGGGTCAAAAGGGTGAAGGGAGATTCACTGCACTAGGTTTTCCTAGATCTCCAGCGATTGTTACTATAATAAAATGATTCACGCCAAACTGTCAGGTTTCACTTTTGAAGCTGAGTTCCCTAAACCAGTCATTCCCAAACTGTGGTCCGCGGTCCACTAGTGGTCCGTGAGGGTACTGCAGGTGGTCCGTGGAAAGGCAAAATGTAGGCCTATATTGATATAAAATTTGCATTAAATTGTCAAGTTATTGTTCGATTACTAAAATAGGCCAGTGGTGTTCGGCCGTGACGTTCAAGTTCAGTATCGTTATGGATCGGTGGATAGCAACAGGTTCTCTGAAGAGAAAAGAGGCAGCCGTTGTGTGCAGTAAACTTTTTTTTAACAAGCCTGTTGCACACTGATGTGATGACTGGTTATAGTAGTGCTAGTAAGCCTATTTAGAGGTGCGCATTAATTCAGGTAAGACTGTGTGTAGACATTTTATTATGTGTGTTATGAGGTGGTCCGCAAAATTTTTTGATTACAAATAGTGGTCCACACACACAAAAAGTTTGAAAAACCCTGCCCTAAACAACAGAGACTCATCAAAACACCAGGAAAGAAGTTCAGCAAAAAAAAATTGCATTTTGCAAGGCTTTAGTGGTTGAATTGAGGAACCGTTTTTTCATGTTTTATTACGTCCTTTTTCACACATCTGCAGCTCAGTGGGATTTTGACATTTGTTTTAGTGGCGTAACTGTTATGTAGACATCAGGAGAATGATGACTGACGTTGAATCCTGTCAACAGTGTTATGATCAAGACCACACTTACCACAAGTCCAAGTGAGCTATGGAAAAGAAAAAAACATTAACACAGTAGAACAGTTACTAAGCAATGGAGTTTGGTCTAGAAAATATACACTACTTTCAGAATATACAACTGAAATCAATTCAATCAATAAAATAAAAATAATTTTCAAGCCATTCTTAGGGGACGCAGGCCAGTCTCAAAAATATATAAGCTATTATGTCATGACGTTTTTGATCTCGGGGGATCTATTATGGAACAATGGGGAAAAGATCTAGACACAAATATACCAAAAGTGGAAGGCCATATTAAGTCAATCAAACCATATTTCAAGATGTGTAAAATATAAACTAATACAACTCAAAAATATTATTTAGGTTGTGTACCACTCCACAGAAAATGCATAGACTGAGCAACAGTCTGAGTTATGTTGCCATGGGTGTGGCGCTCTCATGCACCGATTGTGAAAGTGGCCAGAGGTTAAAAGATTCTGGTTTAAAGTCAAAGAATTTTTATGTAAATTATTGAATCTCAGTTTTCAGTTTTGACCAGCTGTAGCCTTTTGGGGAAAAAACTGTGAAACTGTGGCTTTTTGTCAGTAAAACACACTATTCTCATTAACAGGTAAGTGCGGGAACCTGATTGTTTTCATATAGATAATTAAATGGGAGACTATTTGGAGCTTGTCTCCATGGAACAAACAGCATGCTTTGGATTTCCTGGCCAATGACCACTTTCTCTCACTTGATTTAATATGGTCTGCTCTAAAACAGATAAGTGTAGTGTGTAGAGTGTAGCCTGTACTGCTGTCAAATTTTTTTCTATCCTATTGCAAAAAAGATTATGACGTTAGTAACCGGAATTCCAAAAGTGTCAAGTAGGCCACAGTTTTTATATGTCATCATGTTTAACATCCTGAAATACCGATAAGAATCTGCCGACCATGGCCCGCGACTGAGACAGTATTTTCAATTTCTGACCTTTTTCCACTTGCGTTTAACACCCCTGCTTTAAGAGATCAAGACCGCACCAAAAGAAAAGCAGGTCTTGATTTAAATTACTTTTGTGAGTCAGGGGTATATGCTATAGTCTCTTTTAGCCAGCCTCTAGGTTTTTTTGCATAAACATACAAGATTATGCACATTAGCCACATGTCCTAAAAACAGACTGTAAATTAACAGGGGCTTGATCTGTAGGTTTAACAGAAGAATTTAGTGACTGCTGTTTTGCTAATCAGTTGGAGCATCACTGTCTTTTTCCTCTTGTTTCACTGTTTTAAAGACAGGACAGAGCTGGTTTCTTGGAGAATTGTAGCATTTATTAATAGCGTAACTCCTCATTTATTCATATTAACACTGTCTCTTATACTCTTGACTACTTAAGCTGCAACAGTCTGTTTTGTACGAGTATAATAGATTTTGGCCTTTAATAATTACTCCTTCCTTTGAGTGTTCTGTCTTACTGAGAACATCCTTTTCATGCTGCGGTATGAGGGTCTTCCAGTTCTCCAGCTTTGGTTTCTCGATGTCTATGTTGAGGAGGCAGTACCGAGGAGCGTCCAGGTTTGACTGGAAAGTAAAAACCTTTCCCTCGTTGGTGACGTAGGAATACTGGGCCTCAAAGTTGTCCACAAGTTTGATCCATGGGAGCAGACCTGAGGGAGAAGTGTTGTAACGTTATGCAATGTGTTCAATGGAAAATATCTTACCTACGGCTTAAACAAGAGAAGGCATGTAAAAACAACAAAAGATATCGATGTGGTTTCAAGTTGAGTTTAGCGAAAAGACTTTTTTTCTTTTTTGTGCTTTTGTTTTGAAATCTAAAAAAGCAGTAGGTGTTGTGTCACTGGGTCAATGTCAAAATAAAACAGTTGAGGCAATAATGTTGTTGTACTGCATTTTATTTATTATTCTTGTAATATATTATCTGTCAAATATTTCTGTATGTAATTTAAAATATGTTTGTGGTTCCTTGACATGAAAAAGGAAGAATTAGAAAGACTAAATTTTAACTCAAAATATATAGGTCTCTGCTTGTTTGCTGTAAAAAAAACTCTAATGTTTGACTTTTTTATACTTAATCCCAAATTGCTAACTTATTATTTCCCAAAGACATACACATGATATACAACAACTAGATATTTCAGATCTGTTACACTCCTATGCAGTGAATGTCTTGTGGAGCGTGGACACTGACCTTTGATGCCATTGGGCAGCTGCTGAAGGTCACAGTACCACAGCTGATTGACCGGCTGACAGCCTTCAGTGATGGACAGCACTGCGTATCTGCCATCATCTGAGATCTGGAAATGGACAGAGAAAGATGACAGATGTGACTGAAAAGGGATAAATTTTACCATTGCAAAGGAGACATTTTTTGGCCAATTACTGACTTACCACAACTGAACTGTGCCACTTTGGATGATCAGGAAACTCTGCCACCAGAACGTCTTCAGACTGTTTAGTGCCGATAACGTGATAGTACAGCTTCTGGTTAATGTTAGAAGTGGTTTCTGTGCCTGTAATAAAAGTTACCATAGTAGCACATAAAAAAATGAATCACTTATTATGAAGGAGTCCGTATCTTAAGCTTTCCCAGTCATTAATTTGATCACATTTATAGGTCTTTGTGGTCTTCCTTACCGTCAGCTTTGCCTTCCTGGGGAGGATAGCAGTTGTAAAAGATGCCTTTCCCATCGTGGGTCCAGGCCAGGCAGCTGAACTTGACCCTCTCCAGAACGTCAGGCAGCAAAGCAAGGTCACCGTCGGCCTTCATGAAGTGCACTGTCACCCAGTCAGAGCCCCTGCTACTCAGACCGTAAGCAAAGTACTTACAGTCCTCTGACAATCGCCCCACTGGATGGACAAACAGGGATTACAAGATGAACAAAAAACTTCGTCTTTGCAAAAAGTGAAAACAAGTGTGACATTTTTTCAAGGTTTGGGTTGGGAATATTGAAAACATAGCTTGGAGTGATTTGTTTCATTTGGTTTAATTATTTTTATTCAACATTTTACACAGTGCCCCTATTTGTTATATAGCTTGAACATGGCTCAATTACTGTATAGTTTTATAAGACCTGGATCTGCAGTACACAATCCCATCTTTCTGTGGTTTATAATTTACCTATATTTTTATTTAAAGAGGAACAGTTATAGAAACTACAAAAAGACCAATCATGAAGGGAACAGTTCTATGCAAACAAATGAGACAAGTAAAAATGTGTTTGAGTTAGAGATGAGATCTTTAAAAAGAGGTTTTGAGACCTGTCTCAAGACCAAGATCAGTCTAAGTTTGACAGTACTAATGGAAACAGAAGCATACAGTATAAGGCCTTTAATAACTACTGACTACAAAGGCTTAACTTTATCACTTTAAAACCCCTCAAGTCTCTTTTCAAGAAAACATTAAAAACCTTAGACAGGAAGCCTAAAGTATAATGTCATAGACAATATCAGACGTTTCTGGATCTGTGCCTCATTTATATGGTTTTAAACAGGCTTGCCCCCCACCTCTGATGGATTTTAAATATAAAATAACTAACAAAAGAGTAAATACCAGAGCAGTAACTAGAGGAGACTGCAATGTACAGCGGTGTAGGACAAAATTCAGCCAAATGGTGGTGTCTATCAGAGACACACAGTTCTGGAACTACCAGCCCACGTTAAGAACTTTGCATTTTAAGGTGGACTTACTCTTCAGCGCCACAGTCCCGTCTTCAGACAGTGTATTTGGGTCGAAGAACACGTTGGCAGGGCTGTCCAAAGAGTCCTGAACATACAGGGCATCCTGGTTCTGGAGGCCTTTATTGTAAAAGTAGAAGTACCTAAAAAGCAAAAGTAAAAACGTGAGAGAAATGGATCCTCACTTTAACTTACTTTTCAGGTTAAGTCAATAAATAGTGTAAAATAATGAGTCAATTGTTATTTCTAGTTTTTTACTGTTGATTTCCTTTTTTGTTGCATGTTCTTATTTTAAATTGATGTTTTTCTTAACGCAGGCTTCAAAAATTTAGAGAAAAGAGACTTGAGTCTCATATTGTTTAGGACAGGTGTTCACGTATATAATATTAAAAAGTTTTTCAAAAGAAATTGAACTTCTATGAACAAAATGACTGGGAAAGGGGGAACAAACACCACTACAGTGAAAATGGGATTAATTGGGTCAAAGTCAAAGTGTACCTGTCGCCTCTCTTGAAAGGGCAGCTGTATTTGGGATAGTCAAAGAGCTCAGTCAGACGCTCCTGAAACTTTTCTCTGACTTTGCACTTCTCCAGAAATGGCATAGTCAGTTTATTCTGCTCCTCCACAAAGACCTAACAGAGGCAAAGAAACAGAAAGAGTTAAGACCTTTCCATTCTCAAGATAATACAGAATCAACAGGTGCTTATGTTTATTACAACACTGGGTTTAAATGTAGCCATAGAAATATTATAAACATGTGAAGTTGCATCATTTATCTAAAGGCAATTCGTTTTTTCAATCAAACAGTACATTAAGGGGCTAAAATACAAATAATTTGGACATTTTAATTTCCATGTAAAACTACTCATTAAATCTTCAGTGTTTTGGGTTTTTCCAGGACGTGTGAACGTGGTTTGTTTATTTAACTGTTGGTAATAATGTTTTTGAACTTTTTATTTTAACTGCAATCTGTCAGGTCTGTGCTAAAAATACTCTATAGTCAGCTTATGTTATGTCCACAATGATGGCACACCTTAGTCTCTTCACTTTCAGGGTCCTCCAGCCAAATGTAGGGATCACAGATCTCAGTGCCATGATAGTTATGAACCTGTTACAAGGAACAACACAGATTAAACAGTGACTCACAGCCTTATATAACCATAATCTTGCATCAATCTCTTTTATTAAATTTAATTAAAAGTAGGCCTACACTTCACTGGAAAGGGAGCTGTATAAATATTAATATAGTTATGTGCCAAGTGTACAGAAGAACAATTCCAGAGAACTACAAACAACAAACATAGTGTCACAACTTGAAAGACATTGGGAAGAAACTGTGTGTTGTGCAGTTTGCGTTTGAGCGAATTCAGGATATTTGTGTTACAGTTATCAGCTAACTGGTTGCTAGCAAGTTGATTAGTTACCTAGCTACTTTAAATAATCGTTTTCGTTCCGTTTTGCTTTTATTTCTCCAAACATACGCCTATTCTCTTTCATTTCAGCCTTCCACCTCCAATTATTCACGTTTTCCTTTCTTCCTGGTATCGTTTTTACTGTACAGCTGCGTCTCTGACCGTAAATGTACCACTGTCCAACAAACATACTAACCTTGCTCTCGTCTCTTCTCGCGGGCGGATATTTAAACGCCATGTTGGAGTTTTCAAAATGTTTTACACACGCTTCTTTGTGGATCTTTGTTTTTAAGTTTTAAGTCGCTGTGCTTCGAGTGAATGAGTGTGACTGGGCAAACTTTGAAGCGAAAGTGAAAGCATTACATTTGTACAGCCCGCTTACTGACGTGATTTCTGGAGACGTTGCGTTCACGTACAGCAGGTGTTGTACGTCGTGTGCGTGACAGCTGCTGTTTAACGAAAACGTCAATTTAAATAAATATATATATCATTTAACCTTTTTTATAAAAAAAAAAAAGTCAAAAATTTTAACTAGTATTTTAACTTTTTAATCATGCAACTATTTATTTTTTTTATTTTAAAACCCTATACACTGTAAGTATTGGTAATTTTTACATTATTTTTGACTGTTAATGCAGTTGTTATTTTCCTTTTTTTCTTTTTTTTTTACTAACCTACAATCATAAGACAACTAAATGTTTCCTTTCTTTTTTTTTTTTTTTTTTTTTTTTGTGTGTTAACCAATGACTGTAAAAGGGCCCTTTTACAGTCATTGGTGTTAACCCCAAAAAGATTAAAGGTCAGCTATGGCTCCATGTGACAGATGTGTTTATTTTTTGCATAGTTCAACTTGCACCTGGCTTGTTACTATGGTAACCAATCTAACAAATGTATGTCATTATAAATTATCCTATCTTGGAGTTTTGTTTGAGGGAACTATTGAACTGGAGATTGACAGAGAGCACTGCAGCTTCCAGACCAATGCGTCAAAGTACCAGTCTGTTGGGGTAAATAGGGAACTGAATCTCAAGGCAACGTTTACCCTTTCCAACTCACAAGATGTGGGTCATGACCAAACAGGACAAGATCTCAAAAACAAACAGCTCAAATGAGTTTCCTCTATAGTGGCTGAGGGCACTCCCTCAGAGATGAGGTAAGGCACTCATTCACTCGGGAGGAGCTTGGTCTAGAGCCCCTACATGGTCAGGATCAGTTAAGGCCCTGGGTATTCCCACAGAAGAGCAGGATTAAGTGCCTTGAGAAAGAGAAGTCTGGGCACCTTTGCTTGGACTAAAATAGTACCTGTCTGAAAAGCAGAAAAAGATGGATGGTGTTATTATCTTTAAATAAGCAACACTTCATAGTTTGTAGCACTACCTACAGTAGCCTATATGGATCAAAATACCATCAGACAACATTTATTTCCAGTTCTTTGGGTAAGTTACCAAATTGAACCTCATGGTACCTTACCAGACCAAGACTTTAAACGACAAACATCAAAGTGTTTGGCTTTGGCATTAAGATAAAAACAACATGTTGAGAGTCTGGTTTCAGGATTCTCCCAACAGGATAGCCGGGACGAGCCGCTGAGACGCACAAAGAGAGAACATACAAAAACAGAGTTTCAGACATATAATCTGTCTAATCCACAAAGCTGTGAAAACGACTGGGGTGAAAAGGAGGGGAAAGACCCGGGACACTGGGTAAGAGGGCTAATTTGAAACTAATTAAGTTAAGGTGATTAAGTGAGACTGGCTTGATGAGAAAATAAGCTGTTAGTTGGGCCTGTGACACGGTTTCATTGTATTTACCTGTCTGTTTTCATAACTGACATGAAAACAGTGACACCAGACAGTATCTTATATGTAGCACAAAGTATAAATTGTATTTCAGAAAACCTTATTATTTAGATTCAAAGAATGTGTGTAAAATTACATTTTATGTATTTGTAAGCATTTGTTGGATTTCTTTGGATAACATATACTGTAATGTAGAAACATCCTATGGACCTGGACATTTTTAAAAAGCCAGCCAATTTACAGCAGAACATGTTTTAGTCTCTCTGTCGTTGCTCCTGTCTGCTTCTCTAAACTTTCTAATGAATAAATAATTTATGTGAAATATGTTTACAGTCCAAAGAATACTTTATAGTTCAACCCATTGAAAGTCTGGATATACAATTATAAAATAAGTGTACTTGGAAAAAATAAATATAGTATAAATGACTGACTACTTCCTATAAGGGATAATTCAGAAGGGAAGAGGAAATTAGACTGTATAATATTTATACAGTTCACACTAAAAACCACAAAGAAAAGAAGAGAATTGGTAACAGATATGCACATAACATCCCACTTTCCTGTTGTTTCCAAAGTAACAATGCAAAACCACATTAAACAGTGAAGTACTGTAATGTGGGGGTTTTCTCTTTTTGGGTCATTTTCATGTCCCTATTTTGTGTCACCATTTTTAGGCAATTAAAGAAATGGCAATGACAGCTATTTTGACAAACTGCAGCTCTGTATTTATCCAATATAAAGACAGAACTTACTTTTGGAAAATAGCCACATAGGGAAAGTCTGATTTTACCTGAAGTATACTTTGTTTATTACATAATTTATAATATGTGGGGTCATTTTGGCACCTGCCATCAAGACTTGCATGTACTGGTGAAGTGATAAACTTCACCAGTACAGGTGCCAGGTCTGTCTTTGAGTATTATTCCAGGACAAGCAGTAGAAAATAAATGAATGATGTTATTATGTTGAGTAATTCTTAGTGTATCATTCATTATTGTACATTATGTTTTTCTAAGAAAAGTGTTATTTGCAAATGCACCGAAATGAAGAAGTTGCTGTTGCCAGTTTGAGCCAGTGGTGAATCCCCGAATCTCTCTGCATTTCCCAAAGTGGATGAAAGTGGAACAGGCCAAGACGCAGGCAGATGGGTCTGTTACAGAAGCAGATCTATGAGGCCCCCAGACGGCTTGAGCCGTCCCTGAGCCTTCCCCGGGTGGGCCCCTTTACCGACAGGTCACTGGCGTGCTGTGCAGATGGGCCCTAATTGGCTGCAGAAACCCAGGTACAGTGCACCAATCTGCAAAGACAGAGAGATTAGATTAGCCATGTCAGATTACAGCCCAGACTCACCCACTGTGCAAAAAGAGGGACGGGGAAAAAAAAACAACGATAACAGATTCTCCTATAGGCTGTAGTACACCTCAGTCTCAGCAAATTAGGGATTAAAGAGAAGAGCTTTTGAGAATATATTCTAAATTTTCCCCAGGAATTTCCCATCAAAAGCATTTTATGGATTTAATTGAAATTACTAATAAAAACTTAACCTCATATATAGTATATATTATCATAAATGGACGTCATATTATGCAAAGGGTTCCAGGTTCAAAGAGTTTATTGTCATACGCATAACAGGGAAACATGTTTTTTTATGGTCCGCAAGAAATACTATAACAAGAAGTAATATATACAACAGGGAAACAGGGAAAACTATGTACAGTAATGTGCAAAGGTTTACAATGTGTTATGGAAACAGTAGTATCTGTGAAAACTGACAGTTGAGTCAAACAAAGTAATACCATGTTAAAAATAAATACACAAAATAAATCCAAAGTTTATAATAGATGAAATACAAACAGGAGACAATAAAATAAAAGTGAAATTTTGCTTCCAATATTAAAACTATATAATTTGATTTTGAAGCTCAAATAAGAGCTAATACAACAAAAAGAAGAGTTAATTTTGATGTTCACACAACTTCATCAACTTATGAAATATTACCTTGTGTCGTATGTATAATAATGACGGAATAATGCCTGTAAATGTCAGAAAACATGAATAAAAGGCAATGCATCACAGCATTTACAAATACACATGCAAAGTGTAAATATGCATGTCCATAAACAGACATTATTTACATCCCACTGCCTTTTGTTAACAGATGGCGTCGTGTGCTGTAACACTTAATCCCTCATTGTTCTGGATTCTTTTATTATTTAGCTGGTTGTCATATCAAAACCGTGCACAAATCGGCCTCTAACCTCCACGTGATCCTGGGCTTAACTCGTGCTCCAAGCTAATATCTGTGGCCCAGCGCCTCGGGCCGTATTGTTATCAAACTGAGAGTATAAGCTTCTCATACATTTGTTTTTTTATTTGAGAGCATAAGACCCAACTTAAACTGGGATTAAAAGAGTTGAAGCCTTGGCTGTTGCTTTTATGTTAAATATTGATATGCACTGCTAACATTTTTATTTATTATTTGGCATCAGTCTTTGTGTTACATTTTTGAGCCTTGGTATCTCCAATTTTTTGTTCATAGCAGGGGTGTTTCTAAAGAATCTGGGGGCCTTGGGCTGGAGGTACCAAAGGCCTCCCAATATCCTGTGAAGTGTATGTGTGTGAAAATTCTCCATCATCCAGGTCGTGGCACCTAGCGGCTCACCTTGTGGAGAAAACTGAAAGAAAACATGAATGTATGGCAATGTATGGCAGTGATTGTTAAAGTTAGAACAAAGCATGATGTTTAGCAAAGGTTAGCTGATGCTGTTAATGATGCTAATGACAAAAAAACAAAAGAAGGCTTTGGATTATAATTATAGTCATTGGATTTGTGAATTTTATCACAGCTATTAATGAAAACAAGCATCAATAGTGCTCTTTTAAAGCCAGTGGTAGGCAGCAAGTCGGAGGGTAAAGTAATTTATTAGTGTGGTTGTTTGTCTTAATGTGTTCTGAAACAGAACAAAAATATACAGATAAAGCTCTGAAAACACTGAAAGCCACTGTACCTCCTGCTCAGCTCATCGTTTACATTTGACACAACAGACTGAGGAAAATAGGACACACTAGATGGCGCTGTTAGAATAAGGGCTTAGTCTGATTGGACTGACATAACGTTAACTGTGACAGAACGAAAGCAATAATGGCAGTGAGCACTTACCAAGCACTTACCACTCACCTAATTTTTATTAACTGCACCAAACATGGCCATTGTAAACACGACCCACCCCCCTCCCCCACTGAAATTTGCTTGGATTTACTAACTATTGCTCCACTAACCAGCCTCCACTATATCCACTCCTTTCTACTGTCCATGTTCTAATCTCAGCCTCAAACAAAGCCATTTTCTTTCATTGGCAGGTCGTCCCTTTTTTTAATTAAACTCATAAGCGGCACGATGCAAACTTAATTTAGGAATAATCGATAAAGAGCATGGGGCTGTTAGCCTGGAGCTGAGGCCACGTATCGATCGGTGCCTAATGTTTTTGTTCTGGCAGCATGCATGACGCACCAGGGACAATAAAAGACCAGTGAGATTAGGACAATTAGGGGGGTTGATTGTTATCCAAAAGACGAGGAGGAGAAGGAGAGGATTAGACGGTGGAGATTTAGGTCAAAGTGGTGCTGTAGCAGTTAAAGAAGGAAGCACCAAGGGAGGAGGGTTGAAGCGGGGGGAGACGAGGGTCAGAGAAACTGATTGCAGTAGATTTACAAAGAATGTTTGATACTGTGTGTTTATGTCCAAAGAGAAAGTGATCTTTTCTGTATTTAAAGGTGCTGTAGGTGGGTTAGTGCGAGGAGTTTCAATCAAAACAGGTCATGAAAAATAAGGACACTTGTTTTCGGACTGTTCCACATGTGACAATATCAAAAAGAGGCGCACACTTTGTGATTAAAACCTAGTGGTCATTCCCAATCATTCGCACAATACTATTACACAAACTTTATGACATCTCTGAATTTGACTCTACTTCAGCCATAAGGACCAAAAGTTGACCAAATGATCGACTTACTTACAATACTTCTCCTTTAAATCTTCACTGTTCCCGGAAGGAAAGATGCTACATAAGTTCCCCTTTGGGACATGAATTTACTTGAACATTTCTCCATTATCAAAGAGGGATGACATGACAAAGAAAAGGAGGGAGAAAGGAAAGTTGTGAAGAGGAAGAGGAGTGTGTAATCCTGGGCCTGTCTACATTGGATTGACCTAAAGAAGTGTGTGCTAAGGTGTCGCCCAGTGGACTTTACCTGATTCGTACACAAGGCGTGACTGTCTGGGGATTTTCCTGATCTGTCTAGTCTCCTGAATCATCACAAGCTCCTTTTTTTTCATTTACTCACTCATGTTTTCCACTGTGTTGCACTCTCGGAGACATACTAAACACTGAGTGGGTTTAATTAAAGCCCATTCAAAGATACACATTAGTCACTTTTCCACAAACCAAGTTGGATTACGGCATTTGATTTTTTTGGATCTAGTAAGGCATTACCATTCATAATCTAAAGACATCTAATCTGAAATGCATTTGTTGTTGTTTCAATGCATAGCAATGGCCTTGGACCACTGGAAAACTCAAAATCAACCTAAGACTCTTTTTACGTTATTATTGTCTCAAGATGCTTTTGAATCAAACATTTTGACACTGTTTCATAAAACTTGGACTTTCAATGCCAAATTAAAGTTAAAAGCATATCCAAATAGCACATCTATCAGAGAAATATTTGATGGAAAACAATAGTGAATGTCATCTCGATCACAATACATTATGCAAGGGCCGCCAGTAAAGATAAAGACAGAGACGCCACAATCTAAACTTCGACTTATACTGTTGATTTAGCCTTTGTTTGTACTTTTAATGAGAGTCAATGAAAGTAAAGACCCCCACTTCATAATGTACAGAATAAAAAAAGTATGAACACATTCTTTATGAGGAGACAAATTTCAAAGATCCAGAAAAAAGTACATGTATGGATTGTATGGATGTATGGATTCTTGATGGTCAGGTAAGGATAAGGAAACTAAAATGTATACAGACCAAATATATACAAAAAATATTTTTAAATATGTGTCCCCTTAAAGAACTACTGTACATTATGACATTGCATTAAAAAAGACCAACTCAAGCCAAAAGAAATAAAGTTCCACTAAAGAGCAACATAAGAAGCTCATGTTCCATCTATTTTTCCTCGGGCTATTGCAAAACA